>JAWDGP010005064.1:0-99200 GCA_033675545.1 Elysia crispata | reverse complement strand
AATCTTTTTTCTCCTTTCGGGGAGGTTTTTTGACCGTTATTTTTGGTCGCCTAGTTTGCCGGAAAAAGATGATTAGGAAGCGTTTGGGAGGTAAAGGAGAAGGAGTAGAGAAGAAAAAAGAAATTTTAAGAAAGTTGGTTAATTCGCGCGTTTTTTAGGCATAATGTGTCGGAAAAACGGAGTGTGTGTGGGTAGGTGTATGTGTTCGCGTAATCACGGCGGAAAAAAGGTAATTTCTAAAATTGAAACTTGAGCGCGCTTATCGGCATTTTATCGAAATTTAATCGTAATTTCGAAAAAAAAGGTAGGTGGTAATTTTTGTGATTACGAGGAGCGGTAGGGTGCAAAAAAGTCAAATAAAAAAAAAAAAGAATTTCTTATGGGACGTTTTCCCTTGCGGTTTTTCTATTTCCAGTGACAAAAAGCGCGGAAAAAGTAAGTGGTTTTGTTTTTTTCCGTAAGGTTAGAGGGAAAATGTGAAAAAAATTATAAAAGAAAGAAAAAATTTTTTTCCTCCTTTCGGGAGGTTTTTTGACCATTTTTGATAGCTAGTTTGCCGGAAAAGATGATTAGGAAGTGTTTCGGGGGTAAGGAGAAGGAGTAGAGAGGAAAAAAAAGTAATTTTAAGAAAAAGGTGTTAAGCGCGTTTTTTAGGCATAATGTGTCGGAAAAACGGAGTGTGTGTGGGTAAGTGTATGTGTCCGCGTAATCACGGCGGAAAAAAGGTAATTTGTAAAAAATGAAACTTGAGCGCGCTTAGCGGCATTTTAGCGCACTTTCAGTCGGAATTTTGAAAAAAAAAGGTAAGTGGTAATTTTCCCGATTACGAAGAGCGGTAGGGTGCAAAAAAGTCAAATAAAAAAAAAAAAAATTCTTATGGGACGTTTTCCCTTGCGGTTTTTCTATTTCAAGTGATAAAAAGCGCGGAAAAAGTAAGTGGTTTTGTTTTTTTTCCGTAAGGGAAGAGGGAAAATGTAAAAAAAATTATAAAAGAAAGAAAAAAATCTTTTCCTTCTTTCGAAAGGTTTTTTGACCATTTTTGGTAGCTAGTTTGCCGGAAAAGATGATTAGGAAGTGTTTCGGGGGTAAGGAGAAGGAGTAGAGAGGAAAAAAAAGTAATTTTAAGAAAAAGGTGTTAAGCGCGTTTTTTAGGCATAATGTGTCGGAAAAACGGAGTGTGTGTGGGTAGGTGATGTGTTCGCGTAATCACGGCGGAAAAAAGGTAATTTGTAAAAAATGAAACTTGAGCGCGCTTAGCGGCATTTTAGGGCACTTTAAGTCGGAATTTCGAAAAAAAAGGTAACTGGTAATTTTCCCGATTACGAGAAGCGGTAGGATGCAAAAAAGTATAAAAAAAAAAAAAAGAAAGAAAAACTTTTTATGGGACGATTTCCTTTGCAATTTTTCTATTTCCAATTATAAGAAGGGCGGAAAAAATAAGTGGTTTTCTTTATTTCCGTAAGAGGAGAGGGAAAATTTGAAATAAATTATAAAAAAAAGAATAAAATTTTTTCCTCCTTTCGCGAGGTTTTTTGACCATTTTTTTGTCGTTAGTTTGCCGGAGGAAGTGTTTCGGGGGTAAGGAGAAGGAGTAGAGAGCAAAAAAAAAGTAATTTTAAGAAAAAGGTGTAAAGCGCGTTTTTTAGTCATAATGTGTCGGAAGAACGGAGTGTGTGTGGGTAGGTGTATGTGTCCGCGTATTCACGGCGGAAAAAAGGTAATTTGTAAAAAATGAAACTTGAGCGCGCTTAGCGGCATTTTAGGGCATTTTAAGTCGGAATTTCGAAAAAAAAGGTAACTGGTAATTTTCCCGATTATGAGGAGCGGTAGGATGCAAAAAAGTATAAAAAAAGAAAAATTTTTTATTTGACGTTTTCCCTTGCGGTTTTTTCTATTTCCAAAAAGGGCGGAAAAGTGTTAGTGTTTTTTGTAAGCGGTAGGGGAAATGTGAAAAAAAGTCCAAAAAAAGTTTGCCGGAAAATATGATTAGCAAGTTTTTCGGGGGTAAGGAGAAGAAGTAGAGAGGAAAAAAAAGTAATTTTAAGAAAAAGGTGTTAAGTGCGTTTTTTAGGCATTATGAGTCGGAAAAACGGAGTGTGTGTGGGTAGGTGTATGTGTTCGCGCAATCACGGCGGAAAAAAGGTAATTTGTAAAAAATGATACTCGAGCGCGCTTAGCTAAATTTTAGGGCACTTTAAGTCGGAATTTCGAAAAAAAAGGTAACTGGTAATTTTCACGATTATGAGGAGCGGTAGGATGCAAAAAAGTATAAAAAAAGAAAAATTTTTTATGGGACGTTTTCCCTTGCGATTTTTCTATTTCCAATTTTGAAAAGGGCGGAAAAATTAAGTGGTTTTGTTTATTTCCGTAAGAGGAGAGGGAAAATGTGAAATAAATTATAAAAGAAAGAAAAAAAAAATTTTCCTCTTTCAGGGAGGTTTTTTGACCATTTTTGGTCGTTAGTTTGCCGGAAAAGATGATTAGCAAGTTTTTCGGGGGTAAGGAGAAGAAGTAGAGAGGAAAAAAAAGTTATTTTAAGAAAAAGGTGTTAAGTGCGTTTTTTAGGCATTATGAGTCGGAAAAACGGAGTGTGTGTGGGTAGGTGTATGTGTTCGCGTAATCACGGCGGAAAAAAGGTAATTTGTAAAAAATGAAACTTGAGCGCGCTTAGCGCCATTTAAGGGCACTTTAAGTTGCAATTTCGAAAAAAAAGGTAACTGGTAATTTTCCCGATTACGAGGAGCGGTAGGATGCAAAAAAGTAAAAAAAAAGGAAAAAAAATTTAAGGCACGTTTTCCCTTGCGATTTTTCTATTTCCGATTATAAAAAGGGCGGAAAAAGTAAGTGGTTTTGTTTATTTCAGTAAGGGGAGAGGGAGAATGTGAAATAAATTACAAAAAAAAAAAGAAAATTTTTTTCCTCCTTTAGGGCTGTTTTTTGACAATTTTTGGTCGTTAGTTTACCGGATAAGATGATTAGGAAGTTTTTCGGGGCTAAGGAGAAGGAGTAAAGAGGAAAAAAAAGTAATTCGAAGAAAAAGGTATTAAGTGCGTTTTTTAGGCATTTTGAGTCGGAAAAACGGAGTGTGTGTGGGTAGGTGTATGTGTTCGCGGAATCATGGCGGAAAAAAGGTAATTTGTGAAAAATTAAACTTGAGCGCGCTTAGCGGCATTTTAGGGAATTTTAAGTTGGAATTTGGAAAGAAAAGGTATGTGGTAATTTTCCCGATTACGAGGAGCGGTAGGATGCAAAAAAGTTAAAAAAAAAAAAAAAAAAAAAGAAACATTTTTTATGAGACGTTTTTCCTTGCGGATTTCCTATTTACGATGATTAAAAAGGGCGGAAAAAGTAAGTAGTTTTTTTTTCTTTAAGGGGAGAGGGAAAATGATAAATAAATTACAAAAAAAAAAGAAAATTTTTTTCCTCCTTTAGGGCTGTTTTTTGACAATTTTTGGTCGTTAGTTTACCGGATAAGATGATTAGGAAGTTTTTCGGGGCTAAGGAGAAGGAGTAAAGAGGAAAAAAAAGTAATTTGAAGAAAAAGGTGTTAAGTGCGTTTTTTAGGCATTATGGGTCGGATAAACGGAGTGTGTCTGGGTAGGTGTATGTGTTCGCGTAATCACGGCGGAAAAAAGGTAATTTATAAAAAATAAAACTTGAGCGCGCTTAGGGGCATTTTAGGGCACTTTAAGTCGGAATTTCGGAAAAAAAAAGTTAGTGGTAATTTTACCGATTACGAGGAGCGGTAGGATGCAAAAAACTAAAAAAAAAAAAAAAAAACTTTTTTAGGGACGTTTTTCCTTCCGGATTTCCTATTTGCGATGATGAAAAGGGCGGAAAAAGGAAGTTTTTTTGTTTTTTTCCGTAATAGGAAAGGGAAAATGTGAAATAAATTATAACAAAAAAAGAAATTTTTTTTTCTCCTTTAGGGAGCTTTTTTACCATTTTTGGTCGATAGTTTGCCGGAAAAGATGATTAGGAAGTAATTCGGGGGTAAGGACAAGTAATAGAGAGGAAAAGAAAAGTAATTTTAAGAAAAAGGTGTTAAGCGCGTTTTTTAGGCATTATGGGTCCGAAAAACGGAGTGTGTGTGGGTAGGTGATGTGTTCGCGTAATCACGGCGGAAAAAAGGTAATTTGTAAAAAATGATACTTGAGCGCGCTGCGGCATTTTAGGGTACTTTAAGTCGGAATTTCTAAAAAAAAGGTAAGTGGTAATTTTTCAAAAACGAGGACCGGTAGGATGCAAAAAATTTAAAAAAAAAAAAAAAAAAAAATTTTTTATGGGACGTTTTTCCTTGCGGATTTCCTATTTCCGATGATAAAAAGGGCGGAAAAAGGAAGAGGTTTTGTTTTTTTCCGTAAGAGGAAAGGGAAAATGTGAATTAAATCATAAAAAAAAGAAAATTTTTTTTCTCATTTAGGGAGTTTTTTTACTTTTTTGGTCGTTACTTTGCCTGAAAGGATGATTAGGAAGTTTTTCGGGGGTAAGGAGAAAAAGTAAAGAGAAAAAAAGGTGTTAAGCGCGTTTTTTTGGCATAATGTGTAGGAAAAACGAAGTGTGTTTATGTAGGTGTATGTGTTCGCGTAATCTCGGTGGAAAAAACGTATATTGAAAAAAATGAAACTTGCGAGCCCTTAGCGGCAGTTTTTGGCACTTTAAGTCGGAATTTCGAAAAAAAAGGTACGTGGTAATTTTTCCGATTACGAAGAGCGGTAGGATGCAAAAAACTAAAAAAAAAAAAAAAAAGAAATTATTTTCTGCTTTCGGGAGCTTTTTCACTATATTTGGTCGTTAGTTTGCCGGAAAAGATGATTAGGAAGTGGTTCGGGGTTAAGGAGAAGGAGTAGAGAGCAAAAAAAAGTAATTTTAGGAAAAAGGTGTGCAGCGCGTTTTTTAGGCATTATGGGTAGGAAAAACGGAGTGTGTTTGGGTAGGTCTATGTGTTCGCGTAATGACGGCGGAAAAAAGGTAATTTGTAAAAAATGAAACTTGAGCGCGCTTAGCGGCATTTTAGGGCACTTTAAGTCGGAATTTCGAAAAAAAAAAGGTAGGTGGTAATTTTTCCAAAAACGAGGACCGGTAGGATGCAAAAAATTGAAAAAAAAAAAAAAAAGAAAATTTTTCATTGGACGTTTTTACTTGCGGTTTTCCTATTTCCGGTGATAAAAAGGGCGGAAAAAGGAAGAGGTTTTGTTTTTTTCCGTAAGGGGAGAGGGAAAATGTGAAATAAAATACGAAAAAAAAAATTTTTTTTCTTCTCCTCTCGGGAGCTTTTTCACTCTTTTTGGTCGTTAGTTTGCCGGAAAAGGTGATTAGGAAGTGTTTCGGGATTAAGGAGAAGGAGTAGAGAGCAAAAAAAAAGTAATTTTAAGAAAAAGGTGTTAAGCGCGTTTTTTATGGCATTATGGGTAGGAAAAACGGAGTGTGTTTGGGTAGGTGTATGTGTTCGCGTAATCACGGCGGAAATAAGGTAATTTGTAAAAAATGAAACTTAAGCGCGTAGCGGCATTTTCGGGCACTTTAAGTCTTAATTTCGAAAAAAAAGGTAAGTAGTACTTTGTCCGTTTAATAGGAGCGGAAGGGTGCGAAAAAGGAAAAAAAAGAAAGAAGAAAAAAAATTTCTTATGGGACGTTTTCCCTTGCGGTTTACCTATTTCCGGTGATAAAAAGGAGGGAAAGTAAGTGGTTTTGTTTTTTTCCGTAAGGGTAGAGGGAAAATGTGAAATGAATTATAAAAAAAAAGGAAAAAAAAATTTTTTCCCCTTTTGGTAGCTTTTTCACTATTTTTGGTCGTTCATTTGCTGGAAAAGGTGATTAGGAAGTGTTTCGGGGTTAAGGAGAAGGAGTAGAGAGGGAAAAAAAGTAATTTTAAGAAAAAGGTGTTAAGCGCGTTTTTTAGGCATTATGGGTAGGAAAAACGGAGTGTGTTTGGGTAGGTGTATGTGTTCGCGTAATCACGGCGGAAAAAAAGTAATTTAGAAAAAAAGAAACTTGCGCACCCTTAGCGGCAGTTTTTGGCACTTTAAGTCGGAATTTCGAAAAAAAAGGTACGTGGTAATTTTTCCGATAATGAGAAGCGGTAGGATGCAAAAAAGTACAAAAAAAAAAAAAAAAAAAAAAAAAATTTTGATGGGACGTTTTGCCTTGCGGTTTTCCTATTTCCGGTGATAAAAAGAGGAAAAAAGTAAGAGATTTTGTTTTTTTCCGTAAGGGGAGAGGGAAAATGTGAAATATATTATAAATAAAAAGAAAAATTTTTTTTCTCCTTTAGGGAGCTTTTTCACCATTTTTGGTCGTTAGTTTGCCGGAAAAGATCATTAGGAAGTGTTTCGGGGGTAAGGATAAAGAGTAGAGAGCAAAAGAAAAATAATTTTAAGAAAAAGGTGTTAAGCGCGTTTTTTAGGCATTATGGGTAGGAAAAACGGAGTGTGTGTAACTAGGTGTATGTGTTCGAGTAATAACGGCGGAAAAAAGGTAATTTGTAAAAAATGAAACTTGAGCGCGCTTAGCGGCATTTTAGGGCACTTTAAGTCGGAATTTCGAAAAAAAAAGGTAAATGGTAATTTTTCCGATTATGAGAAGCGGTAGGATGCAAAAAAGTACTTAAAAAAAAAGAAAAATTATTTATGGGACGTTTTGCCTTGTGGTTTTCCTATTTCAGGTGATAAAAAGGGGGGAAAGTAAGAGGTTTTGTTTTTTACCGTAAGTGGAGAGGGAAAATCTGAAATAAAATATGAAAAAGAAAATTTTTTTTCTCCCTTAGGGAGTGTTTTGACCAGTTTTGGTCGTTAAGTTGCCGTAAAAGATGATTAGGAAGTTTTTCGGTGGGGGGGGGGGAGAAGGAGGAGAAAGCAAAAGAAAAGTAATTTTAAGAAAAAGGTGTTCAGCGCGTTTTTTGGGCATTATGGGTAGGAAAAACGGAGTGTGTTTCGGTAGGTGTATTTGTTCGCCTAATCACATAGGAAAAAAGGTAATTTATAAAAAAATGAAACTTGAGCGCGCTTAGCGGCATTTTAGGGTACTTTAAGTCGGAATTTTGAAAAAAAAGGTAATTGGTAATTTTTCCAAAAACGAGGACCGGTAGGATGCAAAAAATTGAAAAAAAAAAAAAAAGAAAATTTTTCATGGGACGTTTTCACTTGCGGTTTTCCTATTTCCGGTGATAAAAAGGGCGGAAAAAGTAAGAGGTTTTTTTTTTTTTCCGTAAGGGGAGAGGGAAAATGTGAAATAAATTATAAAAAAAAAGAAAAAATATTTTTCCTCTTTCAGGGAGGTTTTTTTGACCATTTTTGGTCGTTAGTTTGCCGGAAAAGATGATTAGGAAGTTTTTCAGGGGTAAGGAGAAGGAGTAGAGAGGAAAAAAAAGTGATTTGAAGAAAAAGGTGCTAAGTGAGTTTTTTAGGCATTATGGGTCGGAAAAACGGAGTGTGTTTCGGTAGGTATATTTGTTCGCCTAATCACATAGGAAAAAAGGTAAATTATAAAAAAATGAAACTTGAGCGCGCTTAGCGGCGTTTTCGGGCACTTTAAGTCGGAATTTCGAACAAAAAGGTTACTGGTAATTTTCCCGAATACGAGGAGCGGTAGGGTGCAAACAAGTCAAAAAAAAAAAAAGAAAATTTTTTACGGGACCTTTTGCCTTGCGGTTTTCCTATTTCCGGTGATAAAAAGGGCGGAAAAAGTAAGAGGTTTTGTTTTTTCCGTAAGGAGAGAGGGAAAATGTGAAATAAATTATTAAAAAAAAGGAAAAAAAATTTTTTCTCATTTTGGTAGCTTTTTCACTATTTTTGGTCGTTGGTTTTCCTGAAAAGGTGATTAGGAAGTTTTTCGGGGGTAAGGAGAAGGAGTAGATAGAGAAAAAAAAGTAATTTTAAGAAAAAGGTGTTAAGCGCGTTTTTTAGGCATTATGTGAAGGGAAAACGGAGTGTGTTTGGGTAGGTGTATGTGTTCACGTAATCACATAGGAAAAAAGGTAATTTGTAAAAAATGAAACTTGAACGCGCTTAGCGGCATTTTAGGGTACTTTAAGTCGGAATTTCGAAAAAAAAAGGTAAGTGGTAAATTTTCCAAAAAACGAGGATCGGTAGGATGCAAAAAAGTCGTAAAAATAGAAGAAAAAAACATTTCTTATGGGACGTTTTCCCGTGCGGTTTACCTATTTCCTGTCACAAAAAAAGCGGAAAAAGTAAGTGGTTTTGTTTTTTTTTTCGTAAGGGGAGAGGGAAAAATTTTTGTCCTTTCGGGAGCTTTTTCACTCTTTTTGGTCGTTCGTTTGCCGGAGAAAGTTATTAGGAAGTGTTTTGGGGTTAAAGTGAAGGAGTACAGAGCAAAAAAAGAAAAGTAATTTTAAGAAAAAGGTATTGAGCGCGTTTTTTAGGCATTATCGGTAGGAAAAACGGACTGTGTTTGGGTAGGTGTATGTGTTCGCGTAATCCCGGCGGAAAAAAGGTTATTTTTAAAAAATGAAACTTGAGCGCGCTTAGCGGCATTTTAGGGCACTTTAAGTCGGAATTTCGAAAAAAAAAATGTTAAGTGGTAATTTTTCCGATTACGAGGAGCGGTAGGGTGCAAAAAAGTCTTAAAAATAGAAAAAAGAAACATTTCTTATGGGGAGAGGGAAATATGAAATAAACTATAAAAAAAAAAAAAATTTTTTCTCTTTTCGGGAGCTTTTTCACTATTTTTGGTCGTTCGTTTGCCGGAAAAGGTGATTATGAAGTGTTTTGGGGTTCAGGAGAAGGAGTAGAGAGCAAAAAAAAAATTAATTTTAAGAAAAAGGTGTTTAGCGCGTTTCTTAGGCATTATGGGTAGGAAAAACGGAGTGTGTTTGGGTAGGTGTATGTTTTCGCGTAATCACGGCGGAAAAATTTAATTTGTAAAAAATGAAACTTGAGCGCGCTTAGCGGCATTTTAGGGCACTTTAAGTCGGAATTTCGAAAAAAAAGGTAAGTGTTAATTTTTTGAAAAAATGAGGAGCGGTAGGATGCAAAAAATTTAAAAAAAAAAAAAGAAAATTTTTTATCGGACGTTTTAACTTGCGGTTTTCCTATTTCCGGTGATAAAAAGGGCGGAAAAAGTAAGAGGTTTTGTTTTTTTCCGTAAGGGGAAAGGGAAAATGTGAAATAAAAAATAAAAAAAATAAATATTTTGTTTCTCCTTTCGGGAGCTTTTTCACCATTTTTGGTCGTTAGTTTGCCGGAAAAGATGATTAAAAAGTGTTTCGGGGGTAAGAAGAAGGAGTAGAGAGGAAAAGAAAAGTAATTTTAAGAAAAAGGTGTTAAGCAAGTTTTTTAGGCATTATGGTTTGGAAAAACGGAGTGTGTGTGGGTAGGTGTATGTGTTCGCGTAGATACGGGGGAAAAAAGGCAATTTTCAAAAAAAAGAAACTTGAGCACTGTGAGTGAAGTTCATAAGCAGTGGGGGAATGAAAAGCGAGAATGTATGTGCCTTAGCCTTAGCCTTAGATTTAGCCTTGGAACTATAAAAGACGACGAACACGAGGGTTCGCCCTCTTTGCACATAGCATTTTTGTTGAGAAAGACAGGAGATTTTACATCTGTAAAACTAAATCGGGAGAGGAAAAATTTATACTAAAAAATTAGCACCCGAACAGAAAAAAAATAAAAAAGAAACAAATATTCAAAATAACATTTAAACAAATCTCCTAATCATCAATATGCGAAATTATTGTTAGCAAAATGAAAAGGCAATTTATTGCTTCATAAATGGAAAAAAAAAAGTTGGGTCCTAAGTGAAAAGCAAAAATAATTTATACTTATGCTGAGAAATACAAAAGGAAACGGCCTCATGAACTGAGTAAAAAAAAAAAAATCTTTATATGTGTATATATATATATACATAAAAAAAAACAAAAAAACTATTATATTCTGAAAAAGACAATTTTGATAAAGAAAGAAGTCAAGAAAAGGGACTATTAAAACAAGGACTGGTGTGTGTGAGAGGACAAGGACTGGTGTGTGTTTACAAACAAGAACTGGTGTATGAACAAAGATCTGGTAGTTGGAAGCAAGACGTGGAATCCAAGGAAAGAAAAAGAAAAATGTAACTGATAAGATAGAATTTATATAAGAATTAATAGCGTAGGTTTAATTTATAATTTTGTTTTATAGATATATTTATTTAGTTTATTAAGATTGTTTTGTTTTTGTATTATGTATAAGGGGGGAATTCATTAGAATAAATATTGGAAATCTAAAATATTGTTGGGTTTTTTATTTTGTCATATATCTATATATACGTTTGTGAATTTATAATCAAAATTTATTATGGATTGCAATTAATTTAAATTAAAAAAAAAATAATTTGTTTTATAGAATTTGAGTCCTTTGCAAGGAATTATAATCAAATTTTATAAATTAGAGTAAAATTATATATCCCTATTAATTATAATATAGTGAATACATTAGAGAGGGAGTTTAATCTTTTACATGGAGGGGACATGTATAGATAGAAGACAGAAGATACTTTAGCACGGGGGATATATTTTACATTGGAGGGGACACTATTGGGAACATTATAGGGGCAATTTATCATATTATAATTATATATTAGTAACCCAGTAATATCAGTTTTGCCATCTTTTAAAATTTTTTCCTCTCCTCGATTTTCATCCCATTATATGCAATACACATATTATGTTCTAATATCGAACTATTATTTTTATCTCCACGAGTCGGTTTCATCATCACACTGGGCGGTGCATCCACTGGGACGGCTACAGTGTTGAGACAGGTGTATTGCGGGGGAGTTCGTTGGCGTGTTGACTCCGGGTCGAGAGAAACAACTAAAAGCTAAGTGAATTTTTTCCCTGTCACATTACCCGGAGATACGACGAACCTATTACAAAAATAACTAACAGTGTTTTACCTGAGACAGTGACATACTCGCAAATCTTATTGTGTTATAATTGTATCTATATCGGAGAGGTGGCGAGGGTATTGTCTCTTTTATCAGCAGAGTTTTTCCGAGTTTTTTTTAATATAACTATCCAAGTATTTTCTCTAGATTGTTAATTGACCCCCTTAAATATAGTTTAATCTAGAATTAAGTACACTCCGATCGTTATATTATTTGATAAGTGGTAATACATTCCGAAAATTTTCTAAGACTCCGCTGATTCTTGAGATAATATAGTTCTGTAGGTTGTATCTTATTCATTTCACAAAATTTTCGTGTTTAGATTGTCGCGTGGTTCTGTTAGATATTACGAGAGTGTGAAAGGTTATGATTGATGTTTTTCTCACGTGATTTACTATCTGTCTAAGTGTATTCTAGTTAGCTATATTTTTACATATATTTATATCCCAACCCATAAATTTATAGTATGTAATTAGACTGTTATGAGTTCCCACCCTTAGTCTTGTTTCGTTAGTAAACTGGTCTTGTAGCGTTTTTAACAATACATTCTTCATAATTTTATTGTGAGTAAAACCTGTTTTCTGCCTTAGAGTACACACATCTAGATCTAACTCTAGAATTAATTATACCATAGTCACTAATAAAAAAATGTGTCAATATAAACACTATTATACAAATATTTATAAAAGAACTATCTGTTCTCAATACGTGTCTTTGAAAGCACGATATGAAAACGGTAAACTGAGAATATTAAAAATGTTGGTGAGAAAGTCAAAGGACTACCAAACACTAAAGTGAACATATACAGGTCATTTCACCAGATAAACAAAATGTTAGTAATTTGGAGATCAGTGCACGTCTCCAATATTACATTCTACAAGTAAAAGTAGAATATTGAAAACCTCAAAATATAGTATAAAATAAATAAATGTATAAAGAATCAAAGAAGTGAGTTAAACTCACTACATAAATGTATCTCCTGTAGACCGAAAACATCGCTATTGATGAGCCTTGTATGAAATAAAGTATTTGTGGAGATAAAAAATTAAGATACATAATGTAAACAATAATGATCAATTAGAACTTGGTGACTTTTATATCGTGTGTCTAAGAAATTTCCTAATTGACTCAGTATCTGTCTTGCGTGTGACTTGATTAATTTTGAGTGCATACGTACAGATAGAACATTAGTACTGTAGATCGCCAGAAATTGACATATGCTTTAAAAGAGTTAAGAAGTCGATTTTAATGACATAATTCATAAGCATTTCGTAAACTTGTGTCTGGTTATTTTTGTGTTTAGCTTCAAAGTACTCCGAGGTTTATTAAGACATAAAAGCAAGTGTAACTTACCAGTCATAGGGCGAAATTTTGAATTTTCCATTTGATCTTTAGAGTTGGTGAGCACTAATCAAGTAAAATATAAATAACCTTCCGTTATGTTGAGGCGAGATGTTGAATCAATTTACTAAGGAGACACTACGTTATATATAGATTTGACATGCTTGAGTTGAAAAAAAAAAAAGAGAAATAATACAGGAATACTAATTCCACAAGAAAAGAGAAATAATATTGAAAAGTGACTATGATGAACACATAATGTTAATGTAAAGAGCAAAATTTTGTTTTTATTACATTCTAAGACTATAAACTGGCCTATAGCTCGTAGCTAGCTTAAAACCCAGATAGTCCTCTGGAAAAATAATTTAACTTTCTAAATTTATTGTACTGTCATTGTTGTCATTTCGTTGTATTTTTTTGGAATAGTTATTGCTTACATGGTTATAATTTTCATATAGTTGAAGTAAATTCTAAGACATTGAAACGATAATCGAGTTGCTAATAGTCGAAGAAGAAAGACTGTTTTGCAACAATTGTATATCTCTTTTAATATTCATATACCCACATGAAATATAATTAATACTCAGTCTAAGGACGAGAATATAATACAACATTGAAATTAAAATAATAAAGAGATAAAATATAAAACTTAACCATGGATCTAGCTGCTATAAAACAATTAGCTGAGGATCTTAATTATGAAGGTCAAGACTTACGTAACTTTGTTGATAAACAGATACAATTGTATGAAGATGAACTAAATAGATCTAGCGAAAAAGATGAAAGAGAGGAGAAAATGAAAAAGAGAGAACTAGATCTAAGAGAAAGAGAGTTACAGGCTAGAGAAAAGGAAAGAGAACATGAGATAAAACTAAAAGAATTAGAATTGAAAATGAAAGGCAGTAAAAATGAGAGTAATGGTGAGACTAAACAGGGAAAGGTCAATAGTTTTACAAGGGTCCCTAAACTACCCAACTTTAACCCTGAGCATGATGATTTGCCAGCATATATAGCTAGATTTGAATTGACAGCATCTCAGAATAGATGGAATGAAGAGGAGAAATTTATAGGACTATCAAATTTGTTGACGGGAGAATGTTTGCAGGTGTTGCATAGTTTGCAAGATAAATCATATAATGCTTTAAAAGATGCTTTGTTTAAAAGATACAAATACACAGAAGAAGGTTTCCATGAGAGATTTAGGAAGACTTGCCCTAAAGAAGGAGAAGATTTTAGCAATTATGTGAATAGACTAGTGTTAGGACGAGATAGATGGTTTGAGAGTGCCGGTGTAGAGAAAGATAATTATAAAGGATTAGCTGACTTAGTTTTAAAAGAACAAATGTATGAGTCGTGTAGCGCTGAACTTGTCACATTTTTGAAGGAGCGTAACCCTAAAACAACTAGTGATATTGTAGGTCTAGCTGAACAATTTCAAACAGCACATCCTAATACTAAACTATCAAAAAAACCTAGCTTATGTGCTTTGTCAACTAAGTTTCAAGAAAGACAAAGTAGAACTATGGATAGAGAGCAGGACAGAACTAGATATGCCAGTGCCCCAAATTATTTTGGAAGAAAACAATATAGCAACATCAGACAACCATTTAAGCCTAGACCTAATGTGTCACAGTCAAATTTTAACTATAGACCTAGAACACCTAACCAGTATGGCAATGTGCGGCCTCAGTTCCAACCTAATTTCTATAAGCCAAGACAGCAGGATTCACGAACACTAAATCAGGTTAGACAGCAGTTCGGTCCTAGAAATAATAAGAAAGCAAACTTGAGCTCATCATTATCAGGTGATGAAAGCAATATTCCATTATTCAAGGGTCATAAATAATATAGAATGTTCAGTCATGAGAGACACAGGTTGTTCTATCTCAGCAGCTTCTGCTAGTAAAGTTTTACATTCACAAATGACTAATGAAAAGGTAGAGTGTACACTAATAAATGGTCAGACCATTACACAACCCACAGCAATAGTAGATGTTGTTACACCTTTCTATGAAGGAAGAATAGAGGTACTTGTTTTTACAAATTGCGTTGCAGATTTGATTTTAGGGAATGATATAGATCCTAACACACATATTAAGATACAAGGTCTAAGAAATGACAAACATGATGATAACTCAAATAAAGATAGTTATTTGAAACACATAACAGCTCCAGTGACAACAAGATCACAAACTGCTAAAACAAAAGAAAAGGATAAATCTACTATTAAAAATAGTGAAGAAAAAACTACAAGTAAAACTAACGCTATCAATATGGATAACAATAGATCAAAATCTAACTCCAATAATCAGGAAAAATCACATATCTTTGGAAAGTTTTCTAAAGAAGCTTTTCAACAAGCTCAGGAGCAAGACAAATCTTTATCTAAATTAAAATACCTTGCTAACACTGGAATGTCTGGATATGCATATGAAGATAGACTATTGATCAGAAGATTTGAAAACAAAATTGATAACCAAATTAGTATTATTGTTCCTTCTTGCTTAAGAATGGAAGTGTTGAAGTTAGCTCATGATTCTGTATTTGCCGGACATCTTGGCATAGCAGCGACCAAGAAATCTTTACTTAATAGATTTACATGGCCTGGCGTCACAAAAGACATTGCTAACTATGTAAAATCATGTGAAATATGCCAGAAACACGCTAAAAAGAAACCTAAAATACCTTTGGGAAAGATGGAAGTTATCCCAAAACCATTTGAAAAAGTAGCTATAGACATTGTAGGTCCACTACCTGAAACAAATAAAGGCAATTCTTACATACTGACTTTGGTAGATTTTTCTACAAGATGGCCTGAGGCGAAAACACTAAAAAGAACCAAAACTGAAAATGTTGCAGAAGCACTATTCGACATCTTTTCAAGGCTAGGAATACCCAAAGTAGTACTATCAGATAACGGCAGACAACTTATTTCGGATTCAATGCAAGAAACTATGAAAATGTTAGGCGTTGAACAGAAACTTTCAGCACCTTTACACCCCCAATCACATGGACTAGTTGAGAGATGTAACCAAACGATACAAAAGACTTTAGTCAAGCTATCTGAAGAAAACCCTTTAGATTGGGATATACTACTAAACCCTACTCTTTTTGCACTGAGGCAAATGCCTAACACATCATCAGGTTTTCCCCCTTCTGAACTAATGTATGGAAGAAAAGTCAGAGGCCCTATAGATGTTTTGGCTGACTCTTGTTCTAATCATAATGAAGAAAATGATGAATTGATACATGCATATTCCTATGCACAAAAACTTAAAGGAATTATAAAAAAATCCAACAAGATAGCTTCACACGCTGTGAAGATAAACAGTCAAAAACAAAAAGATTATGCTGATCAACATAGTCAATACAGATCATTTAAGAAAGGTCAAAAAGTAATGATTTTACTTCCTAAAAACAATAGTAAAATATACCATAACTACCAGGGACCATTCCAAATTATTAATAAAAAAGGTGACAATTATTTCTTTAAAATAAATGACAATATCAGATGTTACCACGCCAACTTGTTAAAAACATGGTATGATAGAAAACCATCAGACAATACTATCAAATTAGCCACATTAGCTTTTATACCCATGTCTAAGGAAGAAGAAATGGAAGAGAAAGAAGCAAATATTGAATATCTCATAAATAAATCAACTCAAAGTTTCAAAGATATTAAGTTGGATGAAAGTCTTACGCCTATACAAAAATCAGATATAAGAGACATTTTGTCTAAATTTCAGAACATACTAACAGATATACCAGGCAGAACTAATGTTTTGGAACATGATATCAGACTCACTGATACAACACCTTTTAAAGTACACCAATATCCCACTCCATTTAGAGCCAAAGATGCAATTGAGAAAGAAATTGAAACTATGCTAGAACAGGATATTATTAGACCTTCTAGTAGTCCATATTGTAGCCCTATTACAGTTGTAGCGAAACCAGATGGAAGTATTCGTTTGTGCATTGACTTTAGAAAATTGAATTCTGTTACTATATTTGATAACGAACCCATCCCACAAATGGATGAAATGGTAACCAGAATTACTAAAGCAAAATATTTCACAAAACTTGATCTAACTAAAGGATATTGGCAAATTCCTTTGAGAGAAATTTGTAAACAATATACTGCTTTTCAAACATCACTAGGATTAATGGAATTTAACTACCTACCTTTTGGACTATCAACTGCAGCTCCAACTTTTCAGAGAGCAATGAATAAAGTACTTGGACATCTTAAATTCGTAGCAAGCTATTTTGATGATGTATTAATTTTCAGTGAAATATGGAATGATCATTTGAAACATATAAGAGAGACTTTAGAAACTCTGAGGAAAGCAAACCTTACAGCGAAACCATCAAAATGTCATATAGGATTCAGAACAATTAACTTTTTAGGACATATAGTAGGCAAAGGAAACATTAAGCCAGATCCAATAAAAACAGAGAAAATCCTTAACCTCACAAGACCGAAAAAAAAAAAGATGTTAGAAAAATTTGTGGCTTAATAAACTACTATAGGAAATTTATTCCTTTCTTTTCTCACAAAATTGCTCCTTTAACTTCTCTACTAAAAAAAGAGAACCCAAATCAAATTGTCTGGAATGAAGATTGTGAGATAGCTTTTGAGGAAATAAAACATGCACTAGCTTCTGATCCCATTTTAGCTATACCTGATCTTAATAAAGAATTCATTGTTAGAGCCGACGCTTCTAGCAAAGCTATTGGTGCAGTGTTACTTCAGAAACACAATGACATTCTAAAACCTTGCTATTATATTTCCAGGAAATTGTTAGAAAGGGAATGCAATTACCCAATTATAGAAAAAGAATGCCTTGCTATTGTTTTCGCTTTACATCATTTCTCCAAGTATCTTCTGATGAATTCGTTCATTATTCAATCAGATCATAAACCGTTAACATTTTTAAAAATGAATAAAACAAAGAATGCAAGATTGCTTCGTTATGCATTATCTCTGCAGCCATTTGCTTTTAAAGTAGAACCCATTAAGGGGACAGAAAACTGCATTAGTGACATTTTAAGCAGATTCTGATGCCTTTGATCCTAATTAAAAAAATAAAAGAATACAATAAAGCTTAAAACTGTAGTTGTTTTTCCGGGTATGTGGGGGAAGAAGTGTCACATTTTTTATCATTTAAACCAACAAATGCTTAAAACAATGTTTTCTCTATCACGTTTCTCTTTGTCTGGGTGAACCGCCGGTGCAGCTCTGCCACCAGTACTACCTGCCTCGACGCTGGGGATCTTCCACAGATGGATGCTTTGCGCACTGCTGTGAAGAACGACCCACAAGACTTCATCAATATAATTTAGAAATCTAGGAATTGCTATATGATGTATATCCATTATGTGATTTGATTGTATTAGAATGAAATTTAAATCGAAATTGTGTAATTTCGTAGGGGGAGATAGGGGGGTGTGAGTGAAGTTCATAAGCAGTGGGGGAATGAAAAGCGAGAATGTATGTGCCTTAGCCTTAGCCTTAGATTTAGCCTTGGAACTATAAAAGACGACGAACACGAGGGTTCGCCCTCTTTGCACATAGCATTTTTGTTGAGAAAGACAGGAGATTTTACATCTGTAAAACTAAATCGGGAGAGGAAAAATTTATACTAAAAAATTAGCACCCGAACAGAAAAAAAATAAAAAAGAAACAAATATTCAAAATAACATTTAAACAAATCTCCTAATCTTCAATATGCGAAATTATTGTTAGCAAAATGAAAAGGCAATTTATTGCTTCATAAATGGAAAAAAAAAAGTTGGGTCCTGAGTGAAAAGCAAAAATAATTTATACTTATGCTGAGAAATACAAAAGGAAACGGCCTCATGAACTGAGTAAAAAAAAAAAAATCTTTATATGTGTATATATATACATAAAAAAAACAAAAAAAAAACTATTATATTCTGAAAAAGACAATTTTGATAAAGAAAGAAGTCAAGAAAAGGGACTATTAAAACAAGGACTGGTGTGTGTGAGAGGACAAGGACTGGTGTGTGTTTACAAACAAGAACTGGTGTATGAACAAAGATCTGGTAGTTGGAAGCAAGACGTGGAATCCAAGGAAAGAAAAAGAAAAATGTAATTGATAAGATAGAATTTATATAAGAATTAATAGCGTAGGTTTAATTTATAATTTTGTTTTATAGATATATTTATTTAGTTTATTAAGATTGTTTTGTTTTTGTATTATGTATAAGGGGGGAATTCATTAGAATAAAAATTAAAAATCTAAAATATTGTTGGGTTTTTTATTTTGTCATATATCTATATATACGTTTCTGAATTTATAATCAAAATTTATTATGAATTGCAATTAATTTAAATTAAAAAAAAAATAATTTGTTTTATAGAATTTGAGTCCTTTGCAAGGAATTATAATCAAATTTTATAAATTAGAGTAAAATTATATATCCCTATAAATTATAATATAGTGTGTACATTAGAGAGGGAGTTTAATCTTTTACATGGAGGGGACATGTATAGATAGAAGATTGAAGATACTTTAGTACGGGGGATATATTTAACACGCACCCTAAGCGGCAGTTTTGGGCACTTTAAGATGGAATTTCAAAAAAAAAAGGACGTGGTAATTTTTCCGATTACGAGGATCGGTAGGATGCAAAACAACTAAAAAAAAGAAAAAAAAAATTTTTTTATGGGATTTTTTTCCTTGCGGATTTCCTATTTCCAGTGATAAAGAGGGCGGAAAAGTATGTGGTTTTGTTTTTTTCCGTAAGGGGAGACAGAAAATATGAAATAAATTATAAAAAAAAAAAAATTTTTTTTTTCTCCTTTCGGGAGCTTTTTCACTATTTTTGGTCGTTCGTTTGCCGGAAAAGGTGATTAGGAAGTGTTTCGGGGTTAAGGAGAAGGAGTAGAGAGGAAAAAAAAAGTTATTTTAAGAAAAAGGTGTTAAGCGCGTTTTTTAGGCATTATATGTAGAAAAAAACGGATTTTGTTTGGGTAGATGTATGTGTTCGCGTAATCACGGCGGAAAAAAGGTAATTTGTAAAAAATGAAACTTGAGCGCGCTTAGCGGCATTTTAGGGCACTTTGAGTCGGAATTTCGAAAAAAAAGGTAAGTGCAATTTTTTTTCCGATTACGAGGAGCGGTAGTGTGGAAAAAATCAAAAAAAAAAAAAAGTAATGGACGTTTTTTACGTGCGGTTTAATTATTTCCGGTATTAAAAAGGGCGGAAAAAGTAAAAGGTTTTGTTTTTTGCGGTCAGTGGAGAGGGAAAATGGGAAATAAATTAAAAAAAAAAAATTTTGTTTTTCCTCTTCAGGGAGCTTTTTCACTATTTTTGGTCGTTAGTTTGCTGGAAAAGATGATTAGGAAGTGTTTCGGGGGTAAGGAGAAGGAGTAGAGAGCAAAAGAAAAGTAATTTTAAGAAAAAGGTGTTAAGCGCGTTTTTTTAGGCATTATGGGTAGGAAAAACGGAGTGTGTGTAACTAGGTGTATGTGTTCGCGTAATAACGGCGGAAAAAACGTAATTTGTAAAAAATGAGACTTGAGCGCGCTTAGCGGCATTTAAGGGCACTTTAAGTCGGAATTTCGAAAAAAAAAAGGTAAATGGTAATTTTTCCGATTATGAGAAGCGGTAGGATGCAAAAAAAGTACAAAAAAAAAAAAAAGAAAAATTTTTATGGGACCTTTTCCCTTGCGGTTTTCCTATTTCCGATGATAAAAAGGGCGGAAAAAGTAAGTGGTTTTGTTTTTTTTCCGTAAGGGGAGAGGGAAAATGTGAAATAAATTATATAAAAAAAAAGGAAAAAAAAATATTTCTCCTTTTGGTAGCTTTTTCACTATTTGTGGTCGTTCGTTTGCCGGAAAAGGTGATTAGGAAGTGTTTCGGGGTTAAGGAGAAGGAGCAGAGAGGAAAAAAAAGGTTATTTGAAGAAAAAGGTGTTAAGCGCGTTTTTTAGGCATTATGGGTAGGAAAAACGGAGTGTGTGTGGGTAGGTGTATGTGTTCGCGGAATCACGGCGGAAAAAAGGTAATTTGTAAAAAATGAAACTTGAGCGCGCTTAGCGGCATTTTAGGGCACTTTGAGTCGGAATTTCGAAAAAAAAGGTAAGTGCAATTTTTTTTTCCGATTACGAGGAGCGGTAGTGTGGAAAAAATTCAAAAAAAAAAAAATGTAATGGACGTTTTTTCCGTGCGGTTTAACTATTTCCGGTTTTAAAAAGGGCGGAAAAAGTAAAAGGTTTTGTTTTTTGCGGTCAGGGCAGAGGGAAAATGGGAAATAAATTTAAAAAAAATAATTGTTTTTCCTCTTCAGGGAGCGTTTTCACTATTTTTGGTCGTTAGTTTGCTGGAAAAGATAATTAGGAAGTGTTTCGGGGGTAAGGAGAAGGAGTAGAGTGCAATAAAAAAAAAAAGTAATTTTAAGAAATATTTGTTAAGCGTGTTTTTTCGGTATTATAGGCCGCAAAAACGGAGTGTGTGTGGGAAGGTGTGTGTGTTCGCGTGATCAGGGCGAAAAAAGGTAATTTTATATGGGACGTTTTTCCTTGCGGTTTTCGTATTTCAGGTGATAAATAGGGAGGTTTTGTTTTTTCCTGTCAGGGGAGAGAGAAAATGTGAAATAAATTAATAAAAAGAAATTTTTTTTCTCCTTTAGGGAGCTCTTTCACCATTTTGGTCGTTAATTTGCAGGAAAAGATGATTGGGAATTGTTTCGGGGGTAACGAGAAGAAGTAGAGAGCAAAAAAAAAAACTAATTTTAACAAAATTGTGTTAAGTGTGTTTTTTCGGCATTATGGGCCGTAAAAACGGAGTGTGTGTTGGAAGGTGTATGTGTTCGCGTGATCACGGCGGAAAAAGTGTAAAGTGAAGAAAATGAGACTTAAGCGCCTGGGGGCAGTTTTTAGCACTTTTAGTCGGAATTTCGGAAAAAAAAGGTGACTCGTAAATTTTTTCGATTACGAGGAGCGGTAGGGTGCAAAAGAGTCAAAAAATAAAAAAAAAATTAATGGACGTTTTTCCGTGCACTCGTCCTATTTCCGGTAATAAAAAGGGGGGAAAAAGTAAATGGTTTTCGCTTTTGCGATCAGAGGTGAGGGAAAATGTGAAGTAAATTATTTTTACAAAAATTCTTTTTCTAATTCAGGCAGCTTTTTGACTATTTTTTGTCGGAGAATTGCCGGAAAAGATGATTAGGAAGTGTTTCAGGGGTAATGAGAAAGAGTAGAGTGGAAAAAAAAGTAATTTTAAGAACAAGGTGTTTAGCGCGTTTTTTAGGCATTATGGGTGGGAAAAACGGAGTATGTGTATATGTGTATATGTTCGCGTAATCACGGCGGAAAAAAGGTAATTTGAAAAAAAAATGAAACTTGAGCATCCTTAGCGTTATTTTTGGGCACTTTAATAGTGGAATTTCGAAAAAAAAAATAAGTGGTAATTTTTCCGATTACGAGGCGCGATAGGGTGCATAAAAGTCAAAAAAAAAAAGAAGAAAAAAAAACTTTTTTTTAATCAGACGTTTTCCCTTGCGGTTTTTCTATTTCCGGTTATAAAAAGGGCGGAAAAAGTAAGTGGTTTTGTTTTTTCCCGGTTGGGGAGAGGGAAAATGTGAAATAAATTATAAAAAAAAGAAAAAAAATTTTCTCCGTCAGGTATCTTTTTCACCATTTTTGGTCGTTAATTTGCCGGAAAAGATGATTGGAAATAGTTTTTCAAGAACGAGGAGCGGTAAGGTGGAGAAAGTTCATAAAAAAAAAATTTTTATTCCTTTTTTTTTCCAAATTTTTTCCACCCTACGCTCCTCGTGCTAGAAAAAAGTTACCACTTACCTTTTTTTGCGAATTTCCGACTTAAAGTGACAAAAAAAAAAGTGCCATGAAAATTACGATCAAAAATGGTGAAAAAAGCTCTCTGAAGGGGAAATTTTTTTTGTACTTTTTTATAATTTTATTAACATTTTCTCACTCCGCAAAGAACAAAACCATATACTTTTTCCCCCTTTTTCTCACCGGAAATGCCAAAAACCGCACGGGAAAAGGTCCCCTAAAAATTCTTTTTTTTTTTTTCGGACTTTTTTGCACCCGACCGCTCGTGCTCGAAAAAAATGAACCACTTACCTTTTTTTTGCGAAATTGCGACCTAAAGTGCCCAAAAATACCGCTAAGCGGGCGCAAGTTTCATTTTTTCAAAAATTACTTTTTTTCCGCCGTGATCATGCGAACACGCAATTATACCAACACAGTCCTTTTTTCCTACCGAAAAAAACAATTTTTTCGGCAAATTTACTACCAAAAATGGTGAATAAGCTCCCTGAAGGATAAATAGTTTTTGTGGTTTTTAATCATTTTTTTTTACATTTTACCTCGCCGCTGACCGCTAAAAACAATATCATTTACTTTTTCCGCCCTTTTTATCACCGGAATTGGGATAACCGCACGGAAAACGTCCCTCAAAAATTTTTTTTTCTTTTTTTTTTCCACTTTTTTGCACCCTACCGCTTCTCGTGCTCGAAAAAATTACCACTTACCTTTTGTTTCGAAATTGCGACTTAAAGTGCCCAAAAGTCCTGCTAGGCACTCCCAATATTCTTTTTTTTTAATTACCTGTTTTCCACCGTAATCACATGAACACACACACTCCGTTTCTCTGACCAAAAATGCCTAAAAAACGCGCTCAACACCTTTTTCTTTTAATTACCTTTTTTGGCTCTCTACTCGTTCTCCTTACCCTCGAAACACTTCCCAAACATCTTTTCCGGCCAATTTAAGACCAAAAAATGTAAAAAAAGCTCCCTGAAGGAAAAAAATAAGGTTGTTGATTTTATATTTTTGTCATTTTTCCTCTCCCCTGACCGCAAAAATCCAAAACAACTTACTTTTTCCGCCTTTTTTATCACCGCAAATGGGAAAATCGCACGGAAAAAACGTCCCTTAAAAGTTTTTTTTCCCACTCTTTTTCACCCTACTGCTCCCGGTAATTGAAAAAAATTACCACACCTTTTTTTCCGAAATTCCGATTTCAAGTGTCAGAGAAATGCGCTAAGCGCGCACAAGTTTAATTTTTCTCACCAATAATTCCTAAAAAACGCGTTTAAAACCTTTTTCTTTAAATAACCTTTCCTCTCTTCTTCCTTCTCCTTACCCCGCGAAGCACTTCCGATTTATCTTTCCCGGCAAATTTACCACCAGAAATCGTAAAAAAGCTGCCGGAAGGGAAAAAAAATTTGGTTTTCTTATTTTTTTTTTTTACATTTTCCCTATTTTCTGAACGCAAAAAACAATACCACCTTCTTTTTACCAACGGAAGTGGGAAAACCGCATGGAAAAACAGCCCCTAAAAGTATGTTTTTTTGTTGTTGTTTTGTTTTTTTTTTTGACTTTTTTTCACCCTACCGCTCCTCGTGCTCGAAAAAAATTACCAAACCTTTTTAGCGAAATTCTGACTACAAGTGCCACAAAATTCCGCCTTAGTGTGCGGAAGTTTCGAAAATTATGTTTTTCCATCCGTGATCACGCGAACACACACACTCACCCATTTACACTCCGTTTTTCCGACCGAAAATGCTTTAAATTACTTTTTTTTTGCTCTCTCTTCACTCCTTTTATTTACACCCGAATCACTTCCCAATCATCTTTTTCTTCAAATTTACGATCAAATATGGTAAAGAAAAAGCTTCCTAAAGGATAAGAAATAATTTTTTTTCACAATTTCACTTTGTCCCTGAGCGGAAAAAACACTATTTCCTTTTCCTTTTCCCGCCCTTCTTTTCATCGGTAATAGGGAAAAAAACATACGGAAAATTGCCCCTTTATTAAATTTTTTTTTTCTTTAAACTTTTTTTGGCGCCCAGCGTTTCCTTGTCCTCTGAAAAAAAAATGCCATTTAATTTTTCGAGCTTATCTCAGCACCAAATATTTAGAGAGGAGCTAGTTAGCAATAAATAGAGTAGAACTTTCCATGATACACAATCTTGCTTAAGCCCAGGGTAAACAAGTTTTTGGTTGCAAAATACGCATTTAAGGTTTTTGCTAGCTACAACTACCCTTTGTGCCGGGGAGACATAGATTTATCTTGTTAATCCAAAGATATCAAAGTTAAAAGTGTTTTAATACAAAGAAAAAGAGGCAAAAATATGACTTTAAAAATTAGATTAGCGCAGAATGCACTAGGAAGAATGATCTATAAAACTATTTACCTTTTTTAAGCAGCAAAAAAAAGAGCAATTTAAAAGACGGAAATTTATTAAACATAACAAGTGTCATACACATGAAATCAAATAACAACTTAAATGAGTGTCATACACAAGATAAGCATGTCTAAAATTGATAGTGTATTATAACTAATAGTAAATTTCTACTTTCTACTCCATTTTTCTTATCCTTTTCACTTTTAAAATGATGTGCAAAATACAAGGTGAAATTCCTATCTAATTTTCCATAAAAAACGGGCTGAAAAAACAGCCACAAGAGAATATAATACAGAAAAAAAAAGTGTGGCACTGATTTAGCCAGAATCAAAATCCTAGATTTTAATGATAATAATAAACTTATCGGTAAAGATCAAATAGCCATAGCGGAATAGCACGTCCAAAATCCCCCCTCCCCCCCCACACACACCCCCTTTCTCTCTCTCTCTCTCTCTCTCTCTCTCTCTCCCTCTCTCCCTCTCTCCCTCTCTCTCTCTCTTTCTCTTTCCATCCCCCCACATTCTTCTTTCCTCTCCTCCTCTCTCTCCTTTCCAGTCTTTCGGACAGGCACTCAAATTTTACACATTTCTTTTCTCTCACGATGTAAAATACATTTTTCTACACAAACTATGATAAATTATACAAAATGTATCCATAGTGTATAGAACACAGAAAAGAAAGATTCTCAGTTTCTAAACTGTCTTGAGATCCATTGTTACAATCGATAACTATGCCCACCACATAAAGCTGCCTGCTGTAATATGCTTGTCCGATGGGTGTACGAGGTCACTGGTGTAACAGATTTTGATGATGGGGGTGATCTGTCTAGGGGTTTCAAAATATTTACAGCCAATCACATGACTCGTCCGTAGAACATTTCCGAAGTCCGCAAGTAAAGATTGCAACTGTTTAATACAACACAAGAGCAATATCTGTAGGTTGACTTAATAACCACTCAGTGTAGGTAGACTTAAAACAATCCCGGTACACGTCATTAGCAATTAGCAAGCAATCAAAACAAAGGTAAACAAGGGTTGAAGAGATCATTACTATGCTAGAACTAAGTCGGAGATTCGAGGAGAATCTTGACCATACAAGTGCGGGCTGTGTTCAATGAACAAGACTAAGTTCTTAGGCTTGAAATACAAACATTATGCAACAAAATAAGAAAAATGTACATAGATCTACCCGATCCGCTACCCAGAAGTTACGCACCAAAAAAGGAAGAGGAAATGAATAGATCAACTTATAGTACATTGCGTTACTAGGTTCTCCATTAAAGCATACAATTATGCTCTCTTGCACATCATTTAGCAGGTAACTGCTTGGCTCGTCTGTGGTGCAGGATGAATTGAACAGCCATCACTTTTTTCCGTTTTGCACCCTGCTCCGGAACTGTGCGCATTGGAACAAACATTTGTTGCCGGGCGACCAAAGCCGAGATTAAAACGTCTGGAATACACAGAGTAATGTAAAGAAAAAGACACCTGCAGGTCATTTTGTTCTTTAAACGGCCTGTACATTTTTGCAAGTGAGTTCATATGGCACATAATTTCCTGCCAGGGAAATTGCGGCGACCTTAATGGCTTGCTCTGCATTTAAACCAGGATATGTGTCTTAAGGGCATCCCTCTTGGCGTCATCCTGCTCAACATTGCGGCGGCCACCACGATTCTCAGGTCAGGATTTCTGATGAGTGCTGAAATACTTTGCCTGTCTAGTTACACGGTCCTTGGATATGCCTGTAAAAAATCAAGGTTCTTAAATAATTTTGCTAAATATTTTTATTTTGTTACTCTGTTTCAGAAACAAAAGTTGTCCAAATTATAATACAACTGAAAGATTTTACAGGATGAAACTTTCGACCTGAAAAAGAGGGGTAACTTTTTCGATACGTGATGCTGTAGACCATTATTACTTTTTATTTTCTACTTTGTTCTTTTGTCCATGTTTGAAAAAAAACACTGCCCTGCTGTGTGAGTATGTAGAATTTGCCTGAGTAAGCTCGCATTCTCCGGCGTTTCTCCGACACTCGCTCTCTCTTGACAGGCTGGACTAAGATCATCTTGCTCCACCTGCCGGAAATCATAATTTTTAAATAAATCCTTGGAAAACTTGAAAGCTATACTTTTAGATCTGTGTATAATAACAAAATGATAGTATAAAAGTTTGAAAATAAAGGTATAAAGGCCTTTTGTCATAGTATTTTTATCACCAGAGGTTCTTTGACAAAACGCCTAAGGGCACATGCGTGGCCACAATAATTTCACAAAACGCCTTTACCACCACTTTGAGAGTTGAAATTACGCCTTTAGCACCCGTCCTTACTTTAACAAAACACCTTTACTAGTCAAAACCTCATTACATTCTTCTATCTCCCTGTCGACACTGTCTAATATGCAGTAGAGGACAATTTGATGACTTTATTTTACTTATTGGCTTTACAAAAAAGCAACAGTAGACTAAGAAATAGCATATAAATGAAGACATGATTAATAAATATGTTCACATAAAGATATGGTGTTTCCATAGAATATATAATGCACATATAAGATTGTATATTTAAAGCATTCGCTAGTGGTAAAAAATGAAAAGAAGGGTTTTAAATAAACATATTAAGAACGTCCAGGAAAGTACTTACTCGAATAAAAAGAATACGGACATTAATTTAGAGATAACGCACATTTAGGGAGAACGTATGGCGAGATATACAAAGAAATATAATGGAAACATTGAAATCAAATTAATACATGTATGACTAGTTCAAAACACTATTTACAACAATCTATTCAAAATTTTCTGTGATGTCGATTTCCGTGACATCGGCGACTTCGTTGTCTGTTTGGATGGTATTCCAAAAGGCACGTTTTGGTTCGGGCATGAGGCGTTCAAGTGACTCAATGATTTTCATTTTCTTCCACTCCGAGGTCTTGATCGGATCTATGGTATGTTCAATATCTCTTTGGGCCTTTTTCATCAGAAAGTCACACTCTTCAAAAACGTCATCATCGTGTAATAATTTGAAAAAGACTCTTTGAGCCTGCTCGAAATTCAGGCTCTTGAATTTGCTTAAGGTATGGTAACTTTACAGTTTTTCCTCCACTGACACGTTTGTCCCACTTGACGAAATAATGATACTGCATTTCTACAGTTTTTGGAGCACCACCAAATGTCTGAACAACCGTCACAAAATCGTGAAAGTTGTAGACATTCTCCATCCGGCGCATATTGTTTTCCATCAGTCCGTGAAATTAATCAGCACAGGAAAGTTTGACCCGTTTCGAGGTACTTACATGTCACTGTTTTTGGTGGGACACCTGCATTGCTATTGCTATTGGTGTACCTGGTGATTGACATGAATAAAGACCAGTTTTTATTTTGAGCTGAGCAATTGTCGCACCAGATCACAATGTCTTTGGCGTGCTCAGCCAACATTGAAATTGCCTTGATGAAGGCAGATATAACGTCAGCAAGCAGAGCGACCAGAAATACCCTCGTGCCTCAAAATGGAAGTCACTTGTTTGGCGTGCTTCTTCTTGTGCTGATCACCTTAAGGCTCGAATGTTTCGTGACATGCCACAAGCCGGTTGAGGAAGACACAAGATTTGACACCCGGCATTGATGGTAGCATAATCAACTTTTGCATGTCAGCCGCCACGTAAATCGTTGTCCCCTCATCGGGATCTTCCTCTGCGTCCTTCTTATAGTGGATACGACCACTAACGTAATTTCGTTTGTGCTCTAACTGAATTTTGCAGGAGTCACAGTCAGGATTTTCTTGTGGCTGAGAATGCTCGTGAAGTTTAAAAACCATGCACTGCTCGCATTCTTCAACTCCAAGCTTTGCAAAGAAATGCCCTTTGCTACCACTTGCAGGTTCGGATGATTTTCGAGAAAGAGACTGTGTATGTTACGCACAGTGACATCTGGGGGAAGATAACGTTTTAGAGGTGCGTGGCTTCGTCGGGAGTGACTGCAAGTAGGATGAAATAACTCAATATGTTCGTTGTTATTTCCAAAACATCGTCACGATAAGTATGGGCTGGTTTATGTTTGCCTCTTTGGTCAGGGCGCACAAAGATATTTTCGGCAGGAGATGATTTTTCAAGACATTTAATCACTGAATTTAAAGAGTATCCAAGTGTTCTCAGAAAGAAAGCAGCACAAACTTTGATACGGTGCCCATTCTTGTTAGTAAAAAAAAATATTCCCTTCGTTTTTGTTTGGGGCTCGTGTCTTCGATGATATTATAGAACTGTTATTGAAAATCCAACCCTTGCGATCATTGTAAGAATTGTCCCGGTACTCATTGTGGAGATTTTCTCGACGATTCTGGTCAATCTTTTCATAGTTAAGAACACCTACATAATGATGTCACCTGAAGTTAAACCTTGAAAAAAAAATTACAAATCAAAAAAATATACTTTCGTTGATGCAAAAAGAGATGAAATATAAAATGGGGTATAATTATTCTTATTCTTATTCTTATCCTTATTCTTATTCTTATTCTTATTCTTATTCTTCTTATTATTATTTTCATGAACTGCCATAACGGTACTGCATAACTTTTAAAGAATGTAGTCGGTACGAGTTCACACTCTAAATATGATAAGTATCTTCTAATCAAATAAATATCCACTTACCGAGCTATCAGGTCTTTAAAGAGATCTTGGAATTTTTTTTCAGGATTCATAGCGAAGCAATCGTTGAATATCTAGAACCGCTTCACTGCTGGTTTATACTAAAATGATTTTGGATTCTTCAGTGATGTTGCATTTAATAGAGAAGACAGAGTGTGCTTTTTGCTGGATTTGAATAGGCCTAATTTATTGAGAGGATGTCAGAGGTAAAAGGCGAATGTCGAGGATTGGCTTGTGGTTGATCTGATAAGACAGTGACCAAACACAATTCATGCGATAAATGAAATGGCGGTTCATGAGCCGGAGTAAACCTCATTTTCTTGAAAAAACATGATCTTCAGGCGTTTTGTGAAAGCACAGGCGCACCCCATTTCCTGTAACCGCAAAGACTTACACCTTTAGCTTTAGATTAAAGGCGTTCTGTCAAAGTAAAGGTGTTTTCTGACTGAGGCATGCCTTTAGACTAAGGGCATTTTTTTACGTTAAAAAAGTAAAATTTATTCAAATTTAAAGAATTTTTCAGGCCTTAGATTTTGCTATAAGATGAAGAACGAAAATACCTATTGATTTAAAGAATAACAAATTTTCGCGCCAAAAGTGTTGAAGGCGTTTTCTCGAAGTACGGCTTTTTTTACTGAAAAAAAATCGTGGATTATGTCTTACGGTTTTAAAAAGATTTTCCCGTCAAATACACCTAGGCGTTTGAATCTACCAAAATCTAATACATGTCTAAGAAACTAGCTCTTTTTTTTTTAACCATGGCGAGGAATTCAGTTGGGTTGAAAAATAATCTTAAAGCCCCCAAAAATAAGTGGTCGAGGGTTGAGTGTAGTCTTATTATCCCCAAAGTGCTTTTTCGTGTCAAACACCGTGACGAAAGTTATGCGAAAAAAACAAAGCGGAACAACCTCATTTTTTTAATTCTCAATTCTCTGGATATTTCCTAATTTTAAGATTTTAAAGTGATATGAAAAAGAGAAAAGTTGTTTTGAATGTCCGTTCGCCTTGTCGGATATTACTTTCGAAAAAAGTCTTGCGAGAAACGATGACCTTTCGCATTTTTCGCGTCAAACGAAGAACGGCTCGAGAGTTATTCCAACCGGTAGATCTACGCTGCATAACATCGCATCCAAAGTTTCTCAAATCTATCTTCACAGGTGAGTTCTGTTTAACGATAGTTTTTTTTATTTCGCTAAGACTTCTTTTCTCTTTTCATAACATTAACTTGTTTTGAATAACTTACTAAAGAGCCAAAGAATTGACTATACTGTCATGGCGTCTCATTTGTCATTTTTGTGTAAGTTACTTTGAAAATGTAGATCTATATATATTTCATCTCAAGAAAAAGTTCTGCATAGTCGTATTCTTTGTAACTTGGAAAGCAATAATATAAACTTTCGGTTTTTGTTATTGTTGTGACAAATAGTAGGATCTTTTCTAACAACACGATTTGACAAAATTGATTACATGTCAAACCATATTTTTTGGAAAAGTTGTGAAAAGGTTCAGATTTAAAGAAAAGTCATGGTCAAGAAGTGTAGACAATAGTACTACCACAGTTCTCCTAATCTTTTGAAATTTATATTTAGTAGCCAACTTGTTTGTACTAGAACAGTTCTCCTAATCTTTCCAAATTTATATTTAGTAGCCAACTTGTTTGTAAAATCAAAATTGAACATGAATAATGTTTTCCCGCGCGGTTTTCCCATTTCGGTGATAAAAAGGGCGGAAAAAGTCAATGGTTTTGTTTTTTGCGGTCAGGGAAATGTGAAATGTGAAATGAAAATAAAAAAATTAAAATGTTTTTCCACTTCAGGGAGCTTTTTCACTATTTTTTGCTGGAAATTTGCTCGAACAGATGATTAGGAAGTGTTTCGGTGGTAATGAGAAAGGGCAGAGAGCAAATAAAAGTAATTTAAAGAAAATGGTGTTAAGGGCGTTTTTTAGGCATTATGGGTCGGAAAAACGGAGTGTGTGGGTAGGTGTATGTGCTCGCGTAATCACGGGGGAAAAAAGGTAATTTAAAAAAATGAAACTTGCGCACCCTTAGCGGCAGTTTTGGGCACTTTAAGTCGGAATTTCAAAAAATAAGGTAAGTGGTAATTTTTTCCGATTACGAGGACAGGTAGGGTGCAAAAAAGTTACAAAAAAAATGAAGAAAAAAAATTTCCTATGGGACGTTTTCCCTTGCGGTTTTCCTATTTCCGGTGATAAAAAGGGTGGAAAAAGTAACTTTTTTGTTTTTTTCCGTAAGGGAGAGGGAAAATGTGAAATAAATTATAAATAAAAAGAAACTTTTTTTTTCTCTTTTAGGGAGCTTTTTCACCATTTTTGCTCGTTAGTTTGCCGGAAAAGATGATTAGGAAGTGTTTCGGGGGTAAGGAGAAGGAGGAAAGAGCAAAAGAAAAGTAATTTTAAGAAAAAGGTGTTAAGCGCGTTTTTTAGGCATTATGGGTAGGAAAAACGGAGTGTGTGTGGGTAGGTAAATGTGTTCGCGTAAATACGGGGGAAAAAAGCTAATTTAAAAAAAAAGAAACTTGCGCACCCTTAGCGGCAGTTTTGGGCACTTTAAGTCGGAATTTCGAAAAAAAAAGGTACGTGGTAATTTTTCCGATTACCAGGAGCGGTAGGATGCAAAAAACTAAAAAAAAAAAGTAAAGAAAACTTTTTTATGGGCCGTTTTTCCTTGCAGATTTCCTATTTCCGATGATAAAAAGGGCGGAAAAAGTAAGTGGTTTTTTTTTCAGTAAGGGTAGAGGGAAAATGTGAAATAAATTATAAAAAAAAGAGACTTTTTTTTCTCCTTTAGGGAGCTTTTTTTTTTACTATTTTTGGTTGTTAGTTTGCCGGAAAAGATGATTAGGAAGTGTTTCGGGAGGAAGGAGAAGGAGTAGAGAGAAAAAAAAAAAGTAATTTTAAGAAAAAGGTGTTACGTGCGTTTTTTAGGCAGTATGGGTCGGAAAACGGAGTGTGTGTGGGTAGATGTATGTGTTCGCGTAATCACGGGGGAAGAAAGGTAATTTAAAAAAAAAGAAACTTGCGCACCCTTAGCGGTAGTTTTGTGCATTTTCAGTCGGAATTTCGAGAAAAAAGGTAAGTGGTAATTTTTCCGATTATGAGGAGAGGTACGATGGAAAAAAGTCAAAAAAAAAAGAAGAAAAAAAATTTTTAAAAGGACGTTTTCCCTTGCGGTTTTCCTATTTCCGGTGAGAAAAACGGAGGAAAAAGTAAGTGGTTTTGTTTTTTTCCGTAAAAGGAGAGGGAAAATGTGAAATATATTATAAAAAAAAATTTTTTTTTCTTCTTTAGGGAGCTTATTCACTATTTTTGGTCGTTAGTTTGCAGGAAAAGATGATTAGGAAGTTTTTCGGGGTTAAAAAGAAGGAATAGTGAGCAAAAAAAAAGTAATTTTAAGAAAAAGGTGTTCAATGCGTTTTTTAGGCATTATTGGTAGGAAGAACGGAGTATGTTTGCGTAGGTGTATGTGTTCGCGTAATCACGGCGGAAAAAAGGTAATTTGTAAAAAATAAACTTGAGCGCGCTTAGCGACATTTTAGGACACTTTAAGTCGAAATTTCGAAAAAAAAGGTTAGTTGTAATTTTTCCGATTTCGAGGAGCGGTAGGGTGCAAAAAAAGTCAAAAAAAAAAAAAGAAGAAAAAAAATTTCTCATGCGACGTTTTCCCTTGCGGTTTTCCTATTTCCGGTGATAAAAAGAGCGGAAAAAGTAAGTGGTTTTGTTTTTTTCCGTAAGGGGAGAGGGAAAATGTGAAATAAAGAATAAAAAAAGGAAAATTTTTTTTTTGTCCTTTAGGGAGCTATTTTGACCATTTGTGGTCGTTAGTTTACCGGAAAAGATGTTTATTAAGTGTTTCGGGAGTAAGGAGAACGAGTAGAGAGCAAAAAAAAAAAATTTAAGAAAAATGTGTTAAGTTCGTTTTTTAAAGGCATTATTGGTATAAAAGACGGAGTGTGTGTGGGTAGGTGTATGTGTTCGCGTAATCACGGGGGAAAAAAGGTAATTAAAAAAAAAGGAACTTGCGCACCCTTAGAGGCAGTTTTGGGCACTTCAAGTCGGATTTTCAAATAAAAAGGTAAGTGGTAATTTTTTCGATTAAGAGGAGCGGTAGGATGTAAAAAAGTAAAAAAAGAAAATTTTTTTATGGGACGTTTTCCCTTGCGGTTTTCCTATTTCCGGTGATAAAAAGAGCGGAAAAAAAAGTGGTTTTGTTTTTTTCCGTAAGGGGAGAGGGAAAATGTGAAATAAATTAGAAAAAAAAATTGTTCTGTCCTTTCGGGAGCTTTTTCCCTATTTTTGGTCGTTAGTTTGCCGGAAAAGATGATTAGGAAGTGTTTCGGGTGTAAGGAGAACGAGTAGAGAGCAGAAAAAAGTAATTTTAAGAAAAAGGTGTTACGTGCGCTTTTTAGGCATCATGGGTAGGAAGAACGGAGTATGTTTGGGTAGGTGTATGTGTTCGCGTAATCACGGCGGAAAAAAGGTAATTTGTAAAAAAGAAACTTGAGCGCGCTTAGCGGCATTTTAGGGCACTTTTGGTCGCAATTTCGAAAAAAAAGATAAGTTGTAATTTTTCCGATTACGAGGAGCGGTAGAATGAAAAAAAAAGTCAAAAAAAAAAGAAGAAAAAAAATTTCTCATGCGACGTTTTCCCTTGCGGTTTTCCTATTTCCGGTGATAAAAAGAGCGGAAAAAGTAAGTGGTTTTGTTTTTTTCCGTAAGGGGAGAGGGAAAATGTGAATTAAATCATAAAAAAAAAAAAAATTATTTTTCTCGTTTAGGAAGTGTTTCGGTGGTAAGGAGAAGGAGTAGAAAGCAAAAGAAAAGTTATTTTAAGAAAAAAGTGTTAAGCGCGTTTTTTAGGCATTATGGGTAGCAAAAAGGGATTGTGTGTGGGTAGGTGTATGTGTTCGCGTAATCACGGCGGAAAAAAGGTTATTTTTAAGAAATGAAACTTGAGCGCGCTTAGCGGCATTTTAGGGCACATTAAGTCGAAATTTCGAAAAAAAAAGTAAATGGTAATTTTTCCGATTATGAGAAGCGGTAGGATGCAAAAAACTACAAAAAAAAAAAAAAAGAAAAATTTTTTATGGGACGTTTTGCCTTGCGGTTTCCCTATTTCCGGTGATAAAAGGGGGCAAATTAAGAGGTTTTGTTTTTTTCCGTAAGGGGGGAGGGAAAATGTGAAATAAATTATAAAAAAAAGGAAAAAAAAATTTTCTCGTTTTGATAGCTTTTCAACTATTTTTGGTCGTTCGTTTGCTGGAAAAGGTGATTAAGAAATGTTTCGGGGTTAAGGAGAAGGAGTAGAAAGGAAAAAAAAAGTAATTTTAAGAAAAAGGTGTTAAGCGCGTTTTTTAGGCATTATGGGTAGGAAAAACGGAGTGTGATTGGGTAGGAGGTATGTGTTCGCCTAATCACATAGGAAAAAAGGTAATTTGTAAAAAATGAAACTTCAGCGCGCTTAGCGGCATTTTACGGTACTTGAAATCGGAATTTCGAAAAAAAAGGTAAGTGGTAATTTTTCCAAAAAGGAGGACCGGTAGCATGCAAAAAATTGAAAAAAAAAAAAAGAAATTTTTTCATGGGACGTTTTCACTTGCGGTTTTCCTATTTCCGGTGATAAAAAGGGCGGAAAAAGTAAGAGCTTTTGTTTTTTTCCGTAAGGTGAGGGAGAATCTGAAATAAAATATGAAAAAAAAAATTTTTCTTCTCCTTTCGGGAGCTTTTTCACTCTTTTTGGTCGTTATTTTGCCGGAAAAGGTGATTAGGAAGTGTTTCGGGGTTAAGGAGAAGGAGTAGAGAGCAAAAAAAAAGTAATTTAAAGAAAAAGGTGTTAAGCGCGTTTTTTATGCATTATGGGTAGCAAAAACGGAGTGTGTGTAACTAGGTGTATGTGTTCGCGTAATAACGGCGGAAAAAAGGTAATTTTCAAAAAATGAAACTTGCGCACCCTTAGCGGCAGTTTTGGGCACTTTAAGTTGGAATTTCGAAAAGAAAGGTAAGTGTTAATTTTTCCAATTACGAGGAGCGGTAGGGTGCAAAAAAGTCTTAAAAAAAGAAGAAAAAAACATTTCTTATGGGACGTTTTCCCTTGCGGTTTTCCTATTTCCTGTGACAAAGAAAGCGGAAAAAGTAAGTGCTTTTGTTTTTTTCCGTAAGGGGAAAGGGAAAATGTGAAATAAAATGTAAAAAAAAAAAAAAATTTTTTCTCCTTTCGGGAGCTTCTTCACTTTTTTTGGTCGTTCGTTTGCCGGAAAAGGTGATTATGGAGTGTTTTGGGGTTCAGGAGAAGGAGTAGAGAGAAAAAAAAGAAGTAATTTTAAGAAAAAGATGTTTAGCGCGTTTTTTAGGCATTATGGGTAGGAAAAACGGATTGTGTTTGAGGAGGTGTATGTGTTCGCGTAATCACGTCGGAAAAAAGGTAATTTGTAAAAAATGAAACTTGAGCGCGCTTTGCGGCATTTTAGGGCACTTTAATTCGGAATTTCGAAAAAAAAGGTAAGTGGTAAGTTTTCCGATTAAGAGGAGCGGTAGGTGCAAAAAAGTCAAAAAAAAAAAGTACTGAAAAAAATTTATCATGGGACCTTTTCTCTTGCGGTTTTCCTATTTTCGGTGATAAAAAGGGCGGAAAAATTAAGTGGTTTTGTTTTTTTTCCGTAAGGGGAGAGGGAAAACGTGAAATAAATTATGAATAAAAAGACATTTTTTTTTCTCCTATAGGGAGTGTTTTGACCATTTTTGGTCGTTACTTTGCCTGAAAAGATGATTAGGAAGTTTTTCGGGGGTAAGGAGAAAAAGTAGAGAGGAAAAAAAAGTAATTTTAAGAAAAAGGTGTTAAGTGCGTTTTTTAGGCATTATGGGTTGGTAAAACGGAGTGTGTGTAACTAGGTGTATGTGTTCGCGTAATAACGGCGGAAAAAAGGTAATTTGTAAAAAATGAAACTTGAGCGCGCTTAGCGGCATTTTAGGGCACTTTAAGTCGGAGTTTCGAAAAAAAAGGTAAGTGGTAATTTCTCCGATTACGAGGAGCGGTAGGGTGCAAAAAAGTCAAAAAAAAAAAAATAAAAAAAAATGTCTGATTGGACGTTTTCCCTTGCGGTTTTCCTATTTCCGGTGATAAAAAGGGCGGAAAAAGTAAGTGGTTTTGTTTTTTTCCGTAAGGGGAGAGAGAAAATGGGAAATAATTTATAAAAAAACAGAAAAATTTTTTTTTCTCCTTTAGGGAGTTTTTTGACCATTTTGGTCGTTAGTTTGCCGGAAAAGATGATTAGGAAGTTTTTCGGGGGTAAGGAGAAAAAGTAGAGAGGAAAAAAAAGTAATTTTAAGAAAAAGGTGTTAAGTGCGTTTTTTAGGCATTATGGGTCGGTAAAACGGAGTGTGTGTGGGTAGCAGCAGGGGGGGTGATCATACCACTTAGTTCGGCAATCCGCGGCTCCCAGCACTCGTACATCGAAGATCCCAATTATTTTCGTACGCAAAATGTACCTGGCCTACACACTCTCATGAATGCACGTAAAACATACCACATCTACATACACAATTACCCCAATTTTGCATGTACGAAAATCACGCCCGGCCTACATACACAATTACCCCATTTCTGCATGTACGAAAATCACGCCCGGCCTACAGAAAAAAATCGGAAGACAGACCAAAAATAGAACCAGGGTTATGGTCGCGCGGAGCCCCGGAGGACGGCCCCCCGCCCCGTGCCGGCCTAGGGGCTCCACATAATCACCGGTTATTCATTTAAATGAAATGGAAATATATGCTAGAGTATAGCTAAGTATTACCATGAGGGGGATAAACAGTTGCACGTGGCTACTGCTGGGAACGAAGGGCGAGATGTGCAACCGAAGTTGCATAGGGGTGTTTTGTAGAGTGCATAACGCCCGACTAGCCAAGGGAGGGGGCACGTTTTCCTGCACTTCATGTGGTGTAGCGGTCAGAACATCCCTGGCTCTGTGCAGGAGTTGTGGTGTTGGCCGCTTTCATGCGCGGGCCCGGCGAGAAAAGCAGCGCATCTTTATGGAAGAGTTTCGGCGTCTGGCTACCATCGAAATTACCAATTAGAGCGACTTGGTATGCGTTAGGTATATCCATCTGGACATGGCACATGCATCCAACCACCAATTAATTATTTATGAACATGAAACATTGTATGCGCTAGGTATATCCTTTTGAATATGGCACACGCCGCAAGAGCGAGACAACTTCAAGAAGAGTATGTAGCCGCTACCGGCATTCGACCAAAATATCCTCGATCCCGGGTGGCCCTCCAGGGCCTACGGGAGACTCTCGACCGATACAAAACGGCCATGGCCGATCCAAGGCCAACGACGCCCGGAGACAAGGCGCCAAAAACTTAGAAGACGAGTTCTCTCGCCTAAACAAGATCGAAGCTGATGACTTTGACCTTGACACGCCAACAAGTGCTGGCCAGCTTGAAGGGGAAGCTGGCCGGCTGCTACGGCGAGCCAAGGCTCAACATCGTCGTGAGGGCGCCGCCCACGCTTTTAGCTCTTGGAGGCAGGAGATTCCTGACCCTTACGAATTCGGCGACGTCGTCGTGGGTTCTAATATTAGCATCCGTGGCGGAAATATCGTCAGTGACTACACTTTGACCGCGGAAAGGGCCACGGAGGTTCTTAATAAATTATCTGACGGAAAGTTCCTCGTTAAGGTCAAATTTCTGCGTGAGCAAGCCCCGGGCGTGTGGGTCTACGAGGACGGCTTTGCTCCCTTGAGACAGGGTCGAACCCGGGGTGGTGAGGTCGTCGAGGTTACCCCAGAAACGCTGCCCGGCGCTTTGGAGGGGATTGACCGACTGTACTACGTCAACGCCTACCCGGTAAGTGCGGTCGTGTACGGTCTCTATCCCATCCGCGAGCCCGACGAGAGGAACCTCGATCCGATGCGAGATGGAGACCTTAACTGTGTCGCCCAGAGAGTCATCAAGCACTTTGATGGGGCACAGAGGGGCCAGGGTCTCACCCCTGAAAGGCGCGAGAAGATCGCCCAGTGGGAGGCTCGAGTGCATGACGATGGCGCCACCCTCCGGGACGTTGCCGAGCTTGAGAAAATCCTTAAGCGGGCGGTCATCGTCAGGGACATTACTGGAGCTGACCTTTACAACTCAAGGAAGTACCAGCATAGCGGGTGGAAAACAATAGAGCTCACGCTCCACAACGGACACGCCTGGGGGGCTGATCTCCACTTTCGCCAAACCCGCGAAATCGCCATCTATAAAGGCGACGTCTCGGCCGCAATCCAGGAAGCAACGCAAGGCGAACCGAAGGCCGTCTGGGTCTTGGGAGGGGGGCAAAACAAGCGCCTCACGGTCGACCAGTTCGTTCTCGAGGACGGGCGGACCTTCAGGACGCAAGAGACTCATAACAGTCTTCTTGAGATGTGCCGCCACTTAGCACTAGAGGATCCCGAAGCCCTGGCGGGAAGGGTCTTCGGTGAGAACCACGCCGCGAGCGTCGTGACGCGCGAAAAAAACGCCTGGAAGCCCACGCCTGTCAACCTCCTCGACATTGTGCAAGCTGCGTGCGTGGAACATGGTCACGGCGGTCTCTGGAACGCCCCGACTACCACGTCAACGAAGTGGTCAGTATCGACATGAAAGCCTGCTATCCCGCGAGCTTCCAGGGCAAGGAGAGGCCGCGCCATGGTTCCAGCGCTTCGGCCACCCAAGACACCGCATGACCCGCGTCGCTGTCAACGGCCCACTGCCGGTCGACATCGGCACCGGCTTCGCCCAGGTCAGCAGCTGGCAGTTCGCCGTCGACCTTCATCCTGTTGTGGCAGCGTGGTTCGGCTCGCATTTCCAGGAAAAAAAGTGGGCACCCATTCCTCTTCTTGCCTATATGGTCGAGACGGGCCTTCTGGCCAAGCTCCAGGTCGCTGAGGCCATCGTTGCCTTCAAGAAGCAGACGGAGGTGTGGCTCCCTGATTCTAGGGACCAGACGTGCTCCGTCATCGGAAAGTTTACACAGGGCGCCAAAGCCGACGGCAGGAGGCTCACACGCCGACTTGTCACGGACCAAGGCGAACTCGACTTTCTCGTTAGTGATTGCCGGCAGAGTGGAACCCTGGTAGGTGCCCCTGAACAGTGTCCGGTTGGTTGGATCCTCACATACTACGACGGCAGCCAGCCCCAGTTTGCCCATCTCAGGGCTAGTATGCTGGCTTATGCGCACATTAACCTTCTTGAGATGCTGCGACGTTTCGCGCCCAGTGAGGCTGTCCGCGTGGCCACAGACAGCATATACATGAAAAAGACAGCCCTTCACAAGCTCTACGGCGTTGACGCTTATATCGCCCCGCAGATTTGCAGCTGCGAAGCCGAAACATGTCTGGACTGCCTCCTTGGAGAAAAGGTACTTCCCCTCGTCGCACCGGCCCAGTGGCGGGACAAAGGCGAAACTATCTTTAGCCCCCAAGACACGCTGCGTACGAGCCCAAACCCGAGCACTGGGGCGCCAGCAACGACGTCGCCGACAGCACCGCGCCGTCCCATGCTGATCCGCTCACCAGGCATGCTCTGAGCTATCTCAACGGCGGCGGCGGCTCAGGTAAGACCACGCGAGCCAATGAGCTGTTCCGCGGGAGAAAGCCTCTCGTCTTCGCCCCTACCCACCGCCTGGCCAAGGAGATGAGGTCCAGGGGTGTCGACGCACAGACGTATCACAGCTTCTTTAGGTGGTCGGGCCAGGCAGAGTGGACTCCGGACCGCATGGGTCAGAAGTTTATCCCCCGCGTGATCATTTGGGACGAGGTCTGCACGGTCCCCAGGCCCGCGCTCGAGACCTTTCTATTTTGGCTTGACCAGAGAGGTGTTCAGGTTATTTGCTGCGGTGACCAGGGGCAGCCCCAGCCTATTGCGGGGGAATCACCGCACGTTTGGCTCAAGGAGCGCTGTGACTACTACGAAGAGATCACTGTCGACCACCGAAGCAGGTGCGACAAGCTGAAGGCCCTTAAGTGGGCTATCAGGTTGCAGCCCGACAGGGTCCAGTGCAAGGAGATGCGCAAGGCTCTACCCCAGTGCCGGGGCTGGACCGACTTTGTTGACGATTGGCAACCCCGCGACTTGATCCTCGTCACTCGCAAGGCCCCGCGTGACCAAGCCCAGAAGCTTCTGTTCGAGCGCCACAAAGAAGCCTTCCCGGACGAACCAGTCCCGCTTCTCTACCGGCCTCGGGACACTCGTCTCCAAAACGTCCTTGTGACAATCCCCGGGCCCCTGCTAGTCGACGACGGCCAACCAGATCAGCAGGAACTGGTTCTGAATGATGTGGTGGAGGTGTCTGTAGAGACAGCACAGGAGGTCCTAGATGGCAAATGGGGGCAAAACTGGGCCTTGGGCTACGCCATGACCGTGCACAGCAGCCAAGGCCTGACCATCAAAGATCCACAGAAGATCTGGATCGTCGACGACTACATCCAGTGGAGCAATCTCGCGTACTTGGCTGTCTCTCGAGTCCAGTACCTCAACCAGCTCGCCCGGTGCTGCCCCCCACCAGATGCCGACGGCCGCCCCCCGCCGGTTTACGACGAGGCTGTTGCCCGCAAGAACATCGGCCGGAAGCTTCAGGCCTACAAGCGCGTTGACGCCGCCAAAAGGCTTAAGTGCAACCTTCGTCTTCGTATAAAGGACGTCGAAGCTCTGAAGGAGAAACAGAGCAACTGGTGTGCTTCCTGCAACATCGACCTCCTCTGGTGCTATGAGCCAAAGGACACGCGGCAGTTCAGCGTCGACCGGATCGACAACGCAAAGGGCCATACACGTGACAACGTGCGGCTAGCATGCCTCGAGTGTAACCGAAAACGAAGAGCCGCGGCACTCACCCATTGCGAAGCAACAAAAAATGATGGGGAACCCCCGGGGAATGTTTCGGCAGGCCAGTTGCAAGACCTCTTTGACTCCATCTAGGTCTATACCGAAGATATAAGACGACGCGGAGGCTGCTGTGTATCAGAGGGGACTACCAGTAGTTCTTCACGTACGAACCCGCGAGGAGGCCCGTCTATGAGGTAATACATAACAGGAGCCCCGCTTTTCGCCACGGAGCGCCCTAGCCGGTACACCCGGAGGGACCACACAGGGTCAGTGGCGCGACGCAGCCCACCTTCGAGTTCGCCAGGCTGATAGAGGAAGCGAACACCGACCCCCGAAGGGAGCTTCTGCTCTTGAAGTCCAACAGGGCGGCCGGGAACCGTAGAAGAGGGCTTTCCACTCACAGACTCTGCCCGGATGGCCTTAGAAGGTCGCTTACCGGTCAGCCGGGTGACCTCTCCATTCAGAGCAGAGACAACCGCAGGCAGCCGCCGCACCCACTCTGTGGATCGTTCACCAACAGGCAGTCGCATCTCCTGGGCGTACTGGTGGCCGAAGAGCCTCTCAGACAGAGTTCTGTTCCACCGCTCCACGATTCCTTGGTCCCGGTGGGAACCGACCCGGCCGCGCCTGGCCTCGACGTTGTGCCTAGCAAGGAATTGGCTAACTGCCCCCATAAATTCGCGTCCAGGGTCCACCTGCAGCATCTTGGGCCACGTCAAAGGCCCCCGTTTTTAGATGCGAGACAGGGCATCGGCGACCTCTGCTGCGCCCTTGGTGGTCAGCGGCTCGGCCTCATTGTACCGCGAGGCGATGTCGACTACGGTCAGGGCGTACTTATAGGTCTTCCGTCCCACGCGGTCGTGGGGAAGGAAAAGGAGGTCGGCTTGATGGACCTCATTTGGCACCTGGACATCAAACTTTGGTCTTGGTATGTGCCGCGGCGCAGGTAGGTAGATCTGCCAGATGGCTTGTTTCTTCAGCCAGTTCTTAGCCGCATCGAGAGGGACCCCTGCTGCAGACGCCAGCTTCTTGATGGCGGCAATTCCTTTCCAGTAGCCTCCCGGGCTGTAGTAAATCCTCGACAGGCGAGAGTCCATTGACAAGACTTGCCATGTATTCCAGAATTTCAACCAACCTCCAACACTCCGATGCTAAGGGCTCGGGCAGCCGCCCAGTTATTTCTCGGAGGTTCGTCGGGCCAGTCAAAACTTTTGCGGCGAAACTTATTGCCGCTCTCTCATTCGACCGCCAAATCTCGAGCGAGGTCTGCGCGATATCGATTACTGTGCGGAAACCGGGAATTTTGTGGCGGCGAGCGCTGTGCCCAACCGAAAGGATTGCAAAGTATAACTCTTCAGGAAGACCCATCGCGTATATAGACCGGAAAAATTGGGGTCTAACCGACTATCTTCTAGCGATATAGTATGCAACAAGGCCGGTTACTACCATACCCCCGATAACAAATGAAATCTCGCGGTCTTTTTGGGCGCTGCTCGGTGTATAGAAGTCGGAAAGCTGGGGCTCGGGCTCTAGCGGGTCGAGAATTTCCCCAGTGACGCGGGTGTACTCACGCCATGCCGCTTCGGCGCTCTGAAAGTCCTGGACTGCCTGGTTTTGTTCCTGGAGCTTTTTGTTGATCCAGTCAAGGCGTTCAGAACGCCTATTAGACCACTGAGCCTGGGCTTCGTTCAGCTGCTCTACGGCCTTGTTGTGTCTTTTCTGTTCTTTTTCTGAATTATTTTTGTCGAGTTTTGAAAAGTAGTAGCTGCTCCCCGAGAACGCCAGAGCGTTCACGATGGCGCCTCCGACCATCATCGCGATGCTAGCCCCTGCCATTGTGCTACTACGGAGAAATATTAGAGGGAATAATCCCACGTTTAATTAACTCGTCCTTAGTTAAAATAGCAAGCGAGACATCCAGAAGCATTATCCCGGCATCGCGCGCCGTCGTGTCGAGTTTTGGTAAGCCCCCCTTTATGGCCATCTGGGTTAGCTTAGCATACCCTATCGAAAGCCCGCTGACAAGGGCGGCATGGTACAGTGCATTCGTTATAGCTTTTCCGTCAATCGAAGCCATGGTGTTGTTATTCCATATAGTGGGGATTGTGTGCAACCTTTAATTGCTGAGCAGGACCCGCGCTGTTTTTCAGGGTGGTCTTTTTCTCCTTTGGCTGCGGCGGTTCTGCGCGGTTAAACTTAGACCAATAGATCAGCCCCCCTACAGCGGCCACCAGTGCGCCCAAATATAACATAGAGCCTTCTTGTTTTTTGTCGCGGATCGGAGCTTCTTCTGGGGCGGCTTCCGGGGCGGGCGGGTCGGCCACGAACGCGGGATCCCGCAGAGCCTCCTTGGCTTCCGCGAGTTCCCTCTCAAGTCGCTCCGACTTGGCTTTCCTGGCGACGGCGCCGGCACGCCCCGCGGCGACCTTCTTCTCGTTTTTAGACGGCGGGGCCGTCACCCTTAAAGCAGGTTGTGGCTCCACTTGCTTGGTTGTCTCCACCTGCTTGGTTGTCTCCGCCGGGGTGGTTGTCTCCACCTGCTTGGATGTATCCGCCAAAGTGGTTGTTTCCGCCGGAGTGGTTGTCTCCGCCGGTGGAGACACATTGCTGTACTTCGAGTTCATCTTCTTCTGTATTTTTTGGACACCGGTGTCCAAATTGGCAGTACTTAGCCGTGGTCAACGCCACGGTGGTCGGCGCCAGAAAATTTCCATAGCGGTAATACAATTCGCAAGCAGTTCTGTTGAGCACGCGGTCGACAATCATGTCAGACTCTAGGTCCTCCATTAGAGGCTGCTGGTTCTCCGGCGGTAACGGGAGAAACATAGTGGCCAAGGTTGTATAGAGCTGCAGCGCAGCCTTCCCCAGAGTTTTTGTCATGCAAACACCGAGTCGTGCCTCGTAGCGGGTGTGGAGCTTTCTAACCTCGTCGTCGTCCATATTGTCGATTTTTTCCACGGACAGGGACTTACCAAGGTACTTTCCGGCCTGCCCCCCTGCTGCGATAATGTCTAGCTTTTCGCGCTGTTCCGCCACCACTGTAGTCTGTGGCACGGCTGGTGCCAATGCAGCTGGCGCTTGTAACCCGGCTTCATTGGCGAGTAGTCCGTCGAGCAAATCGTCCATTTTCTTTTCGAAGTTCTTTCTATGTAATAAAGTTGAAAGTTTACCAATTTCTCGCCTAGCTTTAATATATTGGTGAACTACCCACAGGAGAACCAAAAGTGTGGTCAATGAGATAGCCGTGTTTAATATTGTTAACAACATTGCTTAGCATTTGCTAAGCAAATGATAAACATCAGCTAAGCAAATGATATGAAGAAGGTTGTGAAGTGTTTAACAACAGCTTCGCGTGTTTTTTCAAGGCGAGCTGACACCTAACGGCTACTCGCTCTTCCCGGCTCGCTATGACGTCGTTCTCCCGGAGGCACTCTTCGAAAGAGTCTCGGTCCTTACAGTGGAACAAGGCCACCCACTGGGTCTGCTCCCGCAGGTCTTTGAGGACCGAATTGTATCGCTGAGACAGCACCCAGACGGATTGCTGGGCGTGGCGGCCGGAGAAGGCCAACTCCGAGAGGGTGTCTTTCTTTTTCGTCATCGACTGCGTGGCGCTGCAGTCGTCGATGATGAAAAGGGTCGGCTCGCCTTTGAAACGGTGGTACCAAAAGCGGAGCCAATCGTGCAGGCGTTCGCCCGGGTCGACGATATATATCTCAGGGTCCCCCCATATCCACGGGCGGCCCTGGTAGGTGGTGTTGTGCCGGATGGTGGGGCACAGTATGACGATGTGGTGGAAGACCCCGCGATAGGGCCCTTCGAGGAGGTCTAGGACGAATACCGTCTTCCCGCAGCCTGTCTGCCCGCAAATGATCGCCGCGTGGGGGGAGTGGGGCAAGGGCGCTCTAATAGAGGACGGAGACGATGCGGCCATCCTGCAGGTTAAGTTGGGCATCCATGATCACGAACAAATAGATGTTCAAAGCGCCAGCGGACTCGGCCTTCTTGGTTATCTGGATTGTAATTCCTTCGCTGGCGTTCTCTACGCGACGCCCGTTGCCGTGGAGCTGATCGTCATCGCTCGACCGCAGGTCCAGCCACAGGCAGTACTTACTGGTCAAGAACTCGCCCAGAGACACGTCCGCTAAAGCAAGGTCTTTCGCGACCGCCCCTGTCACGGGGCTCCGCTTATGGCCGCCTGCATAATGCTTTTTGGATTCGTCCCACAGTTGGTACGCGCGGAGACCCTGGCTGTACAATTGATTCGGGACGCCCTCGATTGTTACCTCGACCTTGGTAAGTTTGGGGTTGTACAAAGCCTCGGTGTCGCGCTTGTAGGCAGCTGCGGGATCCTCGAATAACATAAGAACACCCTTCATGGAACGCGCGGGGACGTTGAGATTGATGTTCCAGAGCGTGTCGCTTTTGTTGGCTGGGATCTTGCGGTGGCGCAGAACGCGGTCGTACAGGATCGCAAAGGAGCTAGCGTACTGGTTGCGGATATTTCGGGCGAGGCTCTCGCTGGTGACCTTGTCGAACTCGAGGCAGATGTTATCGATCGTGTAGCTGCCGTCACCCGTGGACTTTATGACTCGACTGTATTCGTTAAAAGTGAGCTCGTATTCGAGGCGGTCCCCAAGGGCCGCCTGGTGGAAGGGCATGTGGGACTCGAGCAGTTCGAAGTCCAGCGGCACGAAGAAGCGGTTTCCATACGCGTCGGCGATAGCCTGGCAGACGGCATTGTCCGCAGCGTCTCCTGCGCCGACACGAAGTTTGGTCGCGTTTCGGTTGGTAGTAGTGTCAATTCCCTGGTATTGGGCGTTCTCCCGCTCTCGAGCGGTCTTCCAGAGGTCTTGATAGCAGTAATATACGTCGCTGTCATCGATAGACATCACCTCGTTGCCGGAAATTTTAATGGTCAATTTTTTTACCACGGCGCGGCCTATATTCTGGACCAGGGTCCGGTTTGCGTCAGTCGAGGTAAGCGAGATGGTGAACGCCAGTCTCGCGGATCCGGGCACGACAACGTCATTGCTCCCCAGATTTGGGAAGCGGACCATCAACTGCTGGCTCTGATCAATCGCCGACGGGTTGTTGGTGACAACAACCGACTGCCGCACAGCCTTGACCCCTAGGGGTTCTCGAAGACGGCGGTAAGGATTAAGTTTTATCCCGTATGCGCTCGAAGCCATAATATATTGAACTTGGGTAAATTGATCTTCAATATAAGAACACCATGGAGGACGCTCGTCCCGAGGATCTTTGGTCTGGTCATTCCGAATCTATTGAAATCAGTACTTTTCGTAACGATGATACCCTCATCGATACTACACCGCCCGAATACGCGGGCGGCACTACCACCCGGGGCGGCACCGCGGAAACTTCATTCAGTACCGGAAAAATCGACGCCTATGGAAAACCGATGACAACGGCCATCAAACTGGCCTACGTTGAAGGCGAATATAAAGATGTCTTTGATACCAGTCGGATGGAAGTTTCGAAACATAAACTCCTCGCGAGCGCGGTAAACGACTATTACAAAATGCTGGCACAGGATCAAAATATCGCCCCGGAATTTCCGGTTTTGGACAACTTTGAGTTTGATAGTGAAAACAAATTACGCCTGAAAGGCTATCCCTATCTCAACCTTATAAATGAGGATACGGGAAGGCCAAACCAGCTAACCACTGTTGCCGGCCGAAGGGGTGGGTGGGAAATTGTCAAAAAGGGTCTGGGTTTCTCGAGATGGAATCCCGAAATGTCAAAAGAGGCGAAACAACAACTCCTCAAATCCAAACAGCAAATGAGCAATGCGGCCTCGACCATGGCAACAGCCCCGATTGAAGAATCGGAGCAGGCGGCGGACGAGGCCGTTAAAAGCGCTCAAAAAATCTTAGCTGTCCTCACTAGTGAGGGATATACCTCCCGTGATATACTAGGTATGTGCAAGTCCCTGGAAAGGTCCCGGGGGGAGCTTATAAACAACCTCGCCAAGCTCTCGGAACTGGATAAAGACATCGCCTTGGAAGAAAGAAAGCTAGAAGAGACCACGGACGAGGCTGAAAAAGAAAAAATTACCGAACGCCTGAGTAAACTGCAGAATGAAAGGGCTGCTCGCCTTGAGGACGCTTCGGCCAATAGGGAGGCTCTCCGGTCCCAGGTCAATCGTATACGTGAAACCCTGCACCGGATTCTACACGAGGACAAAACCCTCGCCGAGCGAATAAAGACCCTCTTTCGTGAGCAGGGAATCACGATTGCGACTGTTCTAACGGCCATCGGTATGACTATTTCTACAATAGTCCTCGCTATCCCGGGCGTTTCTGGTGGGGGCGGCGCCGCCCCACCGCAGCCTCCCGGAAAGGGCGGGGCCAAAGAGTGGATCAAAAAACAACTCCAAAGCCTCGGAAGAATCCTGGCCAAGCTGGCTGGCAAGGCGGCCGCCGCCCTCCCGGGGATCATTGGCTTGATCGTCTCCTGGCTCCTGTCTCTCCTCGGGAAAACCGTGGTCTGGCTGGCTGGAAATCTTTGGGCTGTTCTTTTGGCTGTCGGGGGATTACTGCTTTTGGCGGCACGCGAGTGGCTGCTACCTAAGAAACCAAAACAGTCCTAGGCCGATGGCAATACTGCCCACGATCAGGGCTGTTTTTTCGTCCTCGTGGGCCTCGTGGTCTGCTTTGTCCGCGGCCGTTGTTGTAGCAGGGGTTGGCTTTGCGATGGCTGGGTGCTGGTTGGTGGCCGCCTCTGAGTCGGCGCCCATCGGTTTAACTAACCCCTTTTCACCGGTGTCATTTTCGGCGTCTGGTGGGGCGGTATCCTCATTTAGGTCGTCGTTCCAGCCCAGTTTATGTGCACTAGTGGCGATTAAGATATTGTTGTTGTAGCCCGCTATCTTACCTATGCGGAGAAGCATGTCTCCTGGGGACAGGTAAAGACCCTCCCCAAAGGAGAAGGCGGCCTTAGAACGGGCATGTTGCATGACTTCCTCATAACGCAATATTGAAGAGGGGATGTCCACAGGAGCTTTTAAGACATTCTCGACTAACACCAGGAAATGTTTTCGCGCATCCTCGGCCGCCCCGGTGCCAAGAATGCCTGAACGGGTCAGGACCTGGGCGCTAAGGATGGTCCACACGTAAGACCGGATACTATCATTCATCCTCGCGACCCCGGGGCCAGTCAAGCCATCTGACTTGTCGAGTATGAAATTCTTCCAGGTTGTGTCTATTCCAAAGGCGATCTGCCTAAGGTATCCAATCTTGCGAACGCCGTCGGACTCTTCTGTAAACGACATATTTCTCGAGTCGTACTCCTCATCACCGAGCCCGTAGAATCCTTTATATTCTTTCCTGTAGAAGTAGACTAGACCAAGCCCCCAGTTGGGGCCTTTAACCTTCTAATAAGAAGAGTGTGGAATGACACCGAATTCTCGGCATATTTTCTTGAACGCGTTATTGTCGTAAGTGTTGTTCACTGCATCCCATGTCTCCTCATCGGGTAGTGCAACCATTAATTCTTCCAGTATACGACGTATTTGGTAGTACACATGGAAGCGGTAGAAGGACTTCAGAAAGACATTAGAAGCGGACAAATGGTCCTCCGCCGAAACCCCACAGCCTACGGTGGCGCACCAAACAGCGAAGTTGAGTTGGTTTTGCCAAAATTGCATAGGAGTTCTACGCCAAGCCTGGACCAGTTCGTCTGAATCGATATGAGGTAAGCGGTAGTGTTCGAATATATCGGGGTACTTAGCCTCGAACCACTTCTGCGGGTCGTCGTGCTGGATTTGAACCCGGCCTATTGAGAGATCACCTACATCGCTCGCCGGGGCTTTATAGTAGTCCGGCCGGGGCTTGACTCCACTATTAAGCCTGAAAGCTTTCATACCCACAGCGCTCTTGTGAGCGTCGAGGACGAGTTTGACGGCATTTGCGAGGGCGCTTGAGACGGCGCTCTCGGCTTCACTTTTAGACCCGGGTGACGAACTCATAATATTGGTAGGCATGTTCCACACGCTTTCGAACGTTCAAAGAGGGGAGGCAATCCCCCTCCTGCGGTGCATCGACAACCGCGATGGGCACCTCTCCATTGGTTTGCGATCGATAACCTTTGCCGCGGGGTGGTACAATATTGAAAAGGGGGAGAAATTTTCTTGGAAAAACACCGGGGCAGAAGAATCCCTCACAATCCCGCCCGGCCTGTATGGGTTCGACCGGCTGCGCGAGGTTCTCAAGGGGGCCAGCCACACGCTAACGGTCTGTGGAGAGAACGGGTTGATCACCCTAACGGTCGCCCCCGGGTGGACAATCCTTCTATCCGATGGCTTGCTGGCGCTTCTCGGCCTGGACGACGGCCTCGGCGGAGTCTGGCTCGACGCCGGTGTGTATACGGGCGATCGCCCTGTAAACTTTGCGACGCGGCAAATGCTGTGGGTCCATCTCGAAGAACTCAACACATCCGGAAATATCGCCGATGGGGCTCCTTCGACACTCCTGGCCTGCGTCGGGTTGGGGCGACACGCCTTCGGGGACATAAACACGGTCCGAATGGAGTGCCCCGAATTTAAACGCCTTCGCGATGGAACGATAAGCGAGTTAAAGGTCTCGATTAGGGATGCACATGGGAAAATTTCCAACCAAGACCTCCCGATCCACGTTGCGCTTGAACTCGTCGCCAGAAAATGAGCATCTTCGGCGAGAGGATCCGCCGCCCGGGGCCTGACATTGGCACGATCCTATCAGACTATGTCAAAAAAGACTACGTCGATACGCAGGACGGCACCATCAGTGAGGCGTTAAAACACTTTAAGGCCCAACTCGTTTCAGACTTATCAGACTATGTCAAAAAAGACTACGTCGATACGCAGGACGGCACCATCAGCGAGGCGTTAAAACACTTTAAGGCCCAACTCGTTTCCGACTTATAAGACTATGCTAAAAAAGACTATGTCGATGCACAGGACGGCCTCCGTGTCCTGAAGGCGGGCGACACCATGAGTGGTGATCTGGACATGGGGGGGGCAACTGGTGCGTGGGCTGCCCAGAGACCTACGGCCATACAAAGGTGATGAGGCTACTTCATGGAACCAGGTCGTGAGAACGGCGGCTGATGCTTTCGAAGCCGCGGTAGATAGGCGTAAGCCTATGATAACTGTGTGGGCCGAACAGAAACGGTCTATGCTCGATAACCGATACGAGTGGTCATTTGGCAGCGACGCAGCTAGGGGCCTTGCAGATGGGGGCTACCCCATGATGGCCGCAGGTAGGGTCCTTCGTATGGGGCTGTCGACAACAGCACCTCACAACTTAATCGCCGCCGCCCTTGTCAATATTTCGGTCAACGGGATGGAAAACCCGTTATATGGTATGATCAAGCCCCCGGGCCAAGCCTGCGGTATTTCTATATTTTCAACCCCTCTGGCGCTGCAGCAAGGCGACAAAATAAACTTTAGATCAGCCTCGTCCACCCCCGAAATCGCGAGCGCAGTGGTCTCCCTCCTAATTGAACTTGACTTGTAGATGACACATTGGTGGTAAAATACAATGAAGCAAGTTACTCCAACAGCCCCATCGGGCGCTCTCTATCCAGAGCTGCCCGATGACGGCAATGTTGCCGGCGGCATCCCGCAACGGCCAGATCAGTACTTCCGACTCAAGGAGATCTCGCGACTTCGTAAGCACCTCGAAGACGAAAAAGATAGACACTCCCAGCTCTTTAAGAAATACCGGCGCGGGATTAACGCTGTAGATCCTGTCGACACGGCGCTACTCTCAGCCAGTGTGGGGATGGGCATTGGAGGTGTGGGCCTCCTGTCCACGATCATAGCAGCCCCGGTTGTACTAGGGCTTGAGGTTGCAGCCTTGGGCTGTGGACTCCTCGGTGTCGCCGGTAAATTTGTCAGCCGCCGGCTCTCGGTGAAGGCAAAAAAGCACGACGAAATTATGATTCTTGCTGGCAGTAAACTCAACTCCATATCCGCCCATGTCTCGAGAGCACTCACAGATGGTCAGATCTCTGATGAAGAATTCCGCATAGTTGTTGATGAGGTCCACAAATATACCCAGATGAAGGCAGAAATTCGGGATAGGGCAAAAAAGGCGCATGCCGCGGTCACTCTCGACTAGGAAGCGCTTATTCAGAGAGGCCGGGACGAGGCCAGGGCCAGTTTCATAAAGAAATTGGCTGCACCTTAGTCTTCTTTAAGCGGCGACAACATACGCCATACAGCCCGCCTCCATACTCCGTAACTCTGTAAGACTAACTTTCGTCCACATTTTTCTTATTTATGCCCCTTGAACCACAACTCGCCTATTTAATTCCTGGTTTGATCAGCCAGCCTGGCCAGTGTGCTATAGTTGGACTTTGACCCCCTGTACTAGTGTGTATATTGCACCATCAGTCTCTTATCCGGCTTCTAGATAGCTGGTTGTGTGTACAATGCACCATCAGTCTTATCTGGCTTCTAGAAGATACAGCTGTTGTAATATAGCAGGATGTAGCGGAATATTCACAACTATGGATTGTGGTGCCTATCAGCTTATATATAAGCTGTAAGTTGTCACGCATTCCACTCTAGACGAGGAAACGCTTATTCAGAGAGGCGAAGCCAGGGCCATTTGAAGAAAATGGCTGCGCCATAAACTGCTTTGTAGGCCACGGTACAAAGGGCCGTGTTGCTGACGTGCCAACACACAGCCCGCCTCCATACACAGTTACTCAGAAACAAGTTGGCTGGCCCAGGATCTGAGAGCAAGTGGCTGTGGGGGTGGCTTCGCGGGCAGCTGCTCGCGCCGCCGCTCGCGCCGTGTTCAGGCTGTACTCGCTCTATGAAGTGAGAGAGGGGAGTTTGGTAATAGCCCGCGTTCATAAATGAACGCCGTGTTGCTATGGATACCGTGTTCTTAAAAGACCGTCCCTGGGGCTCGGTCTGTCTTACGAATTTTTTTCTGTAGGCCGGGCGTGTTTTGCGTACATGCAGAATTGGGTAATTGTGTATGTAGGCCGGGCGTGATTTTCGTACATGCAGAAATGGGGTAATTGTGTATGTAGGCCGGGCGTGATTTTCGTACATGCAAAATTGGGGTAATTGTGTATGTAGATGTGGTATGTTTTACGTGCATTCATGAGAGTGTGTACGCCAGGTACATTTTGCGTACGAAAATAATTGGGATCTTCGATGTACGAGTGCTGGGAGCCGCGGATTGCCGAACTAAGTGGTATGATCACCCCCACCCCCTGCTGCTTGGGTAGGTGTATGTGTTCGCGTAATCAGGGCAGAAAAAAGGTAATTTGTAAAAAATGAAACTTGAGCGCGCTTAGCGGCACTTTAGGGCACTTGAAGTCGAAATTTCGAAAAAAAAGGTAAGTGGTAAGTTTTCCGATTAAGAGGAGCGGTAGGTGCAAAAAAGTCAAAAAAAAAAAGTAGGGGAAAAAATTTATTATGGGACCTTTTCTCTTGCGGTTTTCCTATTTCCGGTGATGAATAGGGCGGAAAAAGTGAGTTTATTTTTGTTTTTTTCCGTAAGGGGAAAGGGAAAACGTGAAATAAATTATAAAAAAAAAGAAAATTTTTTTTTCTTCTTTAGGGAATTTTTTGACCATTTTTGGTCGTTAGTTTGCCAGAAAAGATGATTAGGAAGTTTTTCGGGGGTAAGGAGAAGCAGTAGAAAGCAAAAGAAAAGTAATTTTAAGAAAAAGGTGTTAAGCGCGTTTTTTAGGCATTATGGGTAGGAAAAACGGAGTGTGTTTGGGTAGGTGTATGTGTTCGCGTAAGCAGGGCAGAAAAAAGGTAATTTGTAAAAAATGAAACTTGAGCGCGCTTAGCGGCATTTTAGGGCACTTTAATTCGGAATTCCGAAAAAAAAGGTAAGTGGTAATTTGTCCGATTACGAGGAGCGGGAGGGTGCAAAAAAATTTAAAAAAAATGTCTAATGGGACGTTTTCCCTTGCGGTTTTCCTATTTCCGGTGATAAAAAGGGCGGAAAAAGTAAGTGGTTTTGTTTTTTTCCGTAAGGGGAGAGAGAAAATGTGAATTAAATCGAAAAAAAAAAGAAAATTTTTTTTTCTCCTTTAGGGAGCTTTTTCACCATTTTTGGTCGTTAGTTTGCCGGAAAAGATGATTAGGAAGTGTTTCGGGGGTAAGGACAAAGAGTAGAGAGCAAAAGAAAAGTAATTTTAAGAAAAAGGTGTTAAGCGCGTTTTTTAGGCATTATGGGTAGGAAAAACGGAGTGTGTGTAACTAGGTGTATGTGTTCGCGTAATAACGGCGGAAAAAAGGTAATTTGTAAAAAATGAAACTTGAGCGCGCTTAGCGGCATTTTAGGGCACTTTAAGTCGGAATTTCGAAAAAAAAAGGTAAATGGTAATTTTTCCGATTATGAGAAGCGGTAGGATGCAAAAAAGTACAAAAAAAAAAAAAAAGAAAAATTTTTTATGGGACGTTTTGCCTTGCGGTTTTCCTATTTCCGGTGATAAAAAGGGGGAAAAAGTAAGAGGTTTTGTTTTTTTCCGTAAGGGGAGAGGGAAAATGTGAAATAAAATATGAAAAAAAAAAAAAATTTTTACTCCTTTCGGGAGCTTCTTCACTATTTTTGGTCGTTAGTTTGCCGGAAAAGGTGATTAGGAAGTGTTTCGGGGTTAAGGAGAAAGAGTAGAGAGCAAAAAAAAAGTAATTTTAAGAAAAAGGTGTTAAGCGCTTTTTTTAGGCATTATGGGTCGGTAAAACGGAGTGCGTGTGGGTAGGTGTATGTGTTCGCGTAATGACGGCGGCAAAAATGTAATTTGTAAAAAATGAAACTTGAGCGCGCTAAGCGGCATTTTAGGGCAATTTAAGTCGGAATTTCGAAAAAAAAGAGGTAAGTAGTAATTTCTCCCATTACGAGGAGCGGTAGGGTGCAAAAAAGTCAAAAAAAAGAAGAAAAAAAAAATTTTTAAAGGACGTTTTCTCCTGCGATTTTCCTATTTCCAATCATATAAAGGGCGGAAAAAGTAAGTGGTTTTGTTTTTTTCCGTAAGGGCAGAGGGAAAATGTGAAATAAAATATGAAAAAAAAAAAAATTTTTTTACTCCTTTCGGGAGCTTCTTCACTATTTTTGGTCGTTAGTTTGCCGGAAAAGGTGATTAGGAAGTGTTTCGGGGTTAAGGAGAAAGAGTAGAGAGCAAAAAAAAAGTAATTTTAAGAAAAAGGTGTTAAGCGCTTTTTTTCGGCATTATGGGTTGGAAAAAGGGATTGTGTGTAACTAGGTGTATGTGTTCGCGTAATAACGACGGGAAAAAGGTAATTTGTAAAAAATGAAACTAGAGCGCGCTTAGCGGCATTTTAGGGAACTTTAAGTCGGAATTTCGAAAAAAAAAGGTAAGTGGTAATTTTTCCGATTATGAGGAGCGGTAGGATGCAAAAAAGTACAAAAAAAAGAAAAGAAAAATTTTTTACGGGACGTTTTGCCTTGCGGTTTTCCTATTTCCGGTGATAAAAAGGGCGGAAAAAGTAAGTGGTTTTGTTTTTTTCCTTAAGGGGAGAGGGAAAATGTGAAATAAATTATAGAAAAAAAGAAATTTTTTTTTCTACTTTTGGGAGTTTTTTTTACCATTTTGGTCGTTAGTTTTCCGGAAAAGATGATTAGGAAGTGTTTCGGGGGTAAGGAGAAGGAGTACAGAGAAAAAAAAAAGGAATTTTAAGAAAAAGGTGTTAAGCGCGTTTTTTGGGCATTATGGGTAGGAAAAACGGAGTGTGTTTGGGTACGTGTATGTGTTCGCCTTATCACATAGAAAAAAAGGTAATTTGTAAAAAATGAAAATTGAGCGCGCTTAGCGGCATTTTAGGGTACTTTAAGTCGGAATTTCGAAAAAAAAGGTAAGTGGTAATTTTTCCAAAAACGAGGACCGGGTGGATGCAAAAAATTGAAAAAAAAAAAAAGAAAATTTTTCATGGGACGTTTTCACTTCCGGTTTTCGTAATTCCGGTCATAAAAAGGGCGGAAAAAGTAAAAGGTTTTGTTTTTTTCCATAAGGGGAGAGAGAAAATGTGAAATAATTTATAAAAAAAAAAAAAATTTTTTCTCCTTTCGGGAGCTTTTTCACTATTTTTGGTCGTTCGTTTGCCGGAAAAGGTGATGAGGAAATTTTTCGGGGTTAAGGAGAGGGAGGAGAGAGCAAAAAAAGCAATTTTAAGAAAAAGGTGTTAAGCGCGTTTTTTAGGCATTATCGGTAGCAAAAAGGGATTGTATGTGGGTAGGTGTATGTGTTCGCGTAATCACGGCGGAAAAAAGTTTATTTGTAAAAAATGAAACTTGAGCGCGCTTAGCCGCATTTTAGGGCACTTTAAGTCGGAATTTCGAAAAAAAAGGTAAGTGGTAATTTTCCCGATTCCAAGGAGAGGTAGGGTGCAAAAAAGTCAAAAAAAAAATGAAAAAAAAAAATTTCCTATTGGATGTTTTACTTTGCGGTTTTCCTATTTCCGGTGATAAAAAGGGCGGAAAAAGTAAGTGGTTTTGTTTTTTTCCTTAAGGGGAGACAGAAACTATGAAATAAATTAGAAAAATAAAAAAAAATTTTTTCTCCTTTGGTGAGCTTTTTTACCATTTTTGGTCGTTAGTTTGCCGGAAAAGATGATTAAGAAGTGTTTCGGGGGTAAGAAGAATGAGTAGAGAGCAAAAGAAAAGTAATTTAAAGAAAAAGGTGTTAAGCAAGTTTTTTAGGCATTATGGGTCGGAAAAACGGAGTGTGTGTGGGTAGGTGTATATGTTCGCGTAATAACGGCGGAAAAAAGGTTATTTGTAAAAAAAGAAACTTGCGCACCCTTAGCGGCAGTTTTGGTCACTTTAAGTTGGAATTTCGAAAAAAAAGTGGTAATTTTTCCGATTACGAGGATCGGTAGGATGCAAAAAAACTAAAAAAAAAAAAAAATAAAAATTTTTATGGGACGTTTTTCCTTGCGGATTTCCTTTTTTCCTGTGATAAAAAGGGCGGAAAAAAAATGTGGTTTTGTTTTTTTCCGTAAGGAAAGACAGAAAATATGAAATTAATTAGAAAAAAAAAAATTTTTTTTTTATTCTCCTTTGGGGAGCTTTTTTACTAGTTTTGGTCGTTCGTTTGCCGGAAAAGGTGATTAGGAAGTGTTTCGGGGTTAAGGAGAAGGAGTAGAGAGCAAAAAAAAAGTTATTTTAAGAAAAAGGTGTTAAGCGCGTTTTTTAGGCATTATGGGTAGGAAAAACGGAGTGTGTTTGGGTAGGTGTATGAGTTCGCGTAATCAGGGCGGAAAAAAGGTAATTTGTAAAAAATGAAACATGAGCGCGCTTAGCGGCATTTTAGGGCTCTTTAAGTCGGAATTTCGAAAAAAAAGTTAAGTGGTAATTTTTCCGATTACGGGGAACCCTGCTGCAAAAAAGTCTTAAAAATAGAAGAAAAAAACATTTCTTATGGAACGTTTTCCCTTGCGGTTTTCTTATTTCCTGTGACAAAAAAAGCGGAAAAAGTAAGTGGTTTTGTTTTTGTCCGTAAGGGGAGAGGGAAAATTTGAAATAAACTACAAAAAAAAAAAAAAATTTTTTCTCCTTTCGGGAGCTTTTTCACTATTTTTGGTCGTTCGTTTGCCGGAAAAGGTGATTAGGAAGTGTTTTGGGATTCAGGAGAAGGAGTAGAGAGCAAAAAAGAAAGTAATTTTAAGAAAAAGGTGTTAAGCGCGTTTTTTAGTCATTATGGGTAGGAAAAACGGAGTGTGTTTGGGTAGGTGTATATGTTCGCGTAATGACGGCGGAAAAAAGGTAATTTGTAAAAAACGAAACTTGAGCACGCTTAGCGGCATTTTAGGGCACTTTAAGTCGGAATTTCGAAAAAGAAAGTTAAGTGGTAATTTTTCCGATTACGAGGAGCGGTAGGGTGCAAAAAAGTCAAAAAAAAAGAAAAAAAAATTATTATGGGACGTTTTCCCTTGCGGTTTTCCTATTTCCGGTGATAAAAAGTGCGGAAAAAGTAAATGGTTTTGTTTTTTTTCCGTAAGGGGAGAGGGAAAATGTGAATTAAATTATAAAAAAAAAGAAAATTTTTTTTCTCCTTTAGGGAGCTTTTTCACCATTTTTGGTCGTTAGTTTGCCGGAAAAGATGATTAGGAAGAAAATAGATTAGAAAATAGGAAAACCGCAAGGGAAAACGTCCCATAGAAAATTTTTTTTACTTTTTTTTTTTTACTTTTGTGGACCCTGGCTCTCCTCTTAATCGGAAAAATTACCACGTAATTTTTTTTTGGAAATTCCAACTTAAAGTGCCCAAAAGTGCCGCTACGGGTGCGCAAGTTTCTTTTTTTTGAAAATTGCCTTTTTTCACCCGTATCTACGCGAACACATACACCTACCCACACATACTCCGTTTTTCCGACCCATAATGCCTAAAAAACTTGCTTAACACCTTTTCTTAAAATTACTTTTCTTTTGTTCTCTACTCCTTCTCCTTACCCCCGAAATACTTCTTAATCATCTTTTCCGGCAAACTAACGACCAAAAAGTGTGAAAAAGCTTTCTAAAGGAGAAAAAAAATTTTCTTTTTTTTTTAATTTTATTTCACATTTTCCCTCTCCCCTTACGTAAAAAAACAAAACCACTTACTTTTTCCGCCCTTTTCATCACCGGAAATAGGAAAACCGCAAAGGAAAACATCCAATAGGAATTTTTTTTCTTCTATTTTTAAGACTTTTTTGCACCCTACCGCTCCTCGTAATCGGAAAAATTACCACTTACCTTTTTTTTCGAAATTCCGACTTAAAGTGCCCTAAAATGCCGCTAAGCGTGCTCAAGTTTCGTTTTTTACAAATTACCTTTTTTCCGCCGTCATTACGCGAACATATGTGTGTGTGCCTGAGAAAAGGGCCCATATGTCGGTGGGGACGATTTCGAGATATCAGCCAATAAAGGTGAATAGGGTGTTGGAGGTCAAAAATGTAGTTTCATCATAATATGAAAGTTTAACCATTTCTAAACCATATTCCAAAAGATTAGTGCCCAATTTCACATTTAAAGATCTAAATTTCATGGTTTTGTAAGGTCTATGCACGAATAAAATCCTAAAATTTGTGCTAAAAATAACAAAATAACACCACCTCTTTATTCGCCGATGATGGCCATTAGATGAATACTAACCCTATCATGTTTGGTATCAAATTTTTCGTAGTTATTTCCCCTACACTTTGACACTTAGTGCGCATGAATCGGGATGTTTACATTCCAAGGGGACTACTTACGCATCTTAGACTGCTAGCAGACATCAAAATTACCAGATACCCCTCATTTGAACCCCAGTCTAAACTATCAAAATATGCATATGAGTGCGGAAACACTGAGACAGAAAAAAAAACAGAGAGTGAGAGAAAGGCAGCGCTTGATTTACAGACATAAAGGTTTTGAGATTTGTCGTAATTTTTTTTTGCATCTGCACAGCATTGGAGAAAAAAACTAAAAATTTATTCAAGCAATATAAAGAAAATGGAGTTGAAGTAGGATCCACAAATCAACAAAAAAACAACCATCACATGCTCTTTCTTTTGAAGATGTCAAATTTGCCTTCAATTTTATTCAAAATTTTGCTGAAGCTAATGGGATTATCCTGCCAGGCCGCACACCGTATGCTTGGAAGTATAATTGCAAACTTTTCCCTACTGAATGTTCTCGTCATTTTGTGTATGGGAAGTATGCAGAGACTGTGGATGAATGTGGACAAAAGAAGATATCTCTGAGGAGTTTTTTAAGAATTTGGAATGATCTGCTTCCTTTCATCAAAAATCAGAAATCAGCCACTGGTCTTTGTTGGTACAGTCAACAAAGATCTATTCAAATGCAGCGAAGTGCGAACCAGCCTGATTCTCTAAAATCTTTAGTTGCTCCAATTCCTAAAGAAAAACAGCCAAGTGAGACAGGTTTAGACAGAGAGGAAACTTTTGAGCCAGTTGCAAAGTCAGCAAAGACAACAGATATTGGGAGTATATCTAGTGGGATTGCAAGGAAAGGGAAGGGGAAAGGGAAAGGAAGAGGCAAGTAAAAATTAATTATGAAAACTTATCAGTTGGGTTTGTCCTCATCTTGGAAGAGTTACCCTTTGGTTCTAAAAAAAAATTCATATTTAATTTTGCTTAACAGATAAATTTAATTTCTTTTTTTTTTTACTGATGCAACATGTTGTTTATGCAAGTGTGTGGCCTGTACAAATACTATTCTAGAATTTTTTCTTCAATTTAATAGCCCAGTCATCTTTTGAGCTATTTATCAGGCGCTGCCTTTACAAAATATTATTTTTTTATTGTATGAGACTATAGTTTTTATAACATAAAATCACTTGAACTAACAAAAAAAAGTGTAAACCAATTTTACACAAGAGATATATACCATTGGATGCCTATTATTTTTTAAAAAATTTCATCTTCCTACAACTTACCTATTTTTTGAGTGACCTTAACTTTGCAAACAGATCACACCTAAATACATCAACTAATCTTTAATTCTTTTCAGATTTTCTCTTAAAACTTCAATTTCATGATTTTATACTATGTGATATTGCTTTTCTTTCTTCAAAGAGTCAGTTTCTTTGTTGCAAAACAGTTTTGAAGTGCCAAGATTATTCTTTCCACAATAATGACAATTTATCATTTTCCGCAATTACTTCCTCTCTAAAGCTTTCAGAAAAAAAAGCTTTTTTTCTCTCTCACTATTAAAAATGCTACTTTATTTAACTTAATATTACTGTGATTCATGCCTCTATATGATTAGTTAATGGTATTTACCTTTGGAAAGGTTTCAATTCCCATTTTCATGTTAATTTTTGTAAAATAAAAGTGTTGAAACTTTAAAGCCGTTTTTCTCAAAACTATGTTTTCGTACTTTTTGATACAAAAAATTCCATATCTCAGGAACTAATAAAGATATCTGAAAAATTCAAAAAGCAAAATGTTCAGCATGATCCAGGCAACCTAAAATGCAAATCTCATAATCCATATCTGCCGACATATGGGCCCTTTTCCCAGGCACACACATATACACCTACCCAAACACACTCCGTTTTTCCTACCCATAATGCCTAAAAAACGCGCTTAACACCTTTTTCTTAAAATTACTTTTTTCTTTTGCTCTCTACTCCTTCTCCTGAACCCCAAAACACTTCCTAATCACCTTTTCCGGCAAACGAACGACCAAAAATAGTGAAAAACCTCCCGAACGGAGAAAAATTTTTTTTTTGTTTTTTTTATAATTTATTTCACATTTTCCCTCTCCCCTTACGGAAAAAAACAAAACCACTTACTTTTTCCGCTTTTTTATCACAGGAAATAGGAAAACCGCAAGGGAAAACGTCCCATCAGAAAATTTTTTTCTTCTTTTTTTTTTGACTTTTTTGCACCCTACCGCTCCTCGTAATCGGAAAAATTACCACTTACCTTTTTTTTCGAATTTCCGACATAAATTGCCCTAAAATGCAGCTAAGCGCGCTCAAGTTTCATTTTTTACAAATTACCTTTTTTCCGCCGTGATTACGCGAACACATACACCTACCCAAACAAACTCCGTTTTTCCTACCCATAATGCCTAAAAAACGCGCTAAACACCTTTTTCTTAAAATTACTTTTTTTTTTTGCTCTCTACTCCTTCTCCTGAACCCCAAAACACTTCCTAATCACCTTTTCCGGCAAACGAACGACCAAAAATAGTGAAAAAGTTCCCGAAAGGAGAAAAAAATATTTTTTTTTTATAGTTTATTTCATATTTTCCCTCTCCCCTTACGGAAAAAAACAAAACCACTTACTTTTTCCGCTTTTTTTGTCACAGGAAATAGGAAAACCGCAAGGGAAAACGTTCCATAAGAAATGTTTTTTTCTTCTATTTTTAGGGCTTTTTTGCAGTAGGGCTCCTCGTAATCGAAAAAATTACCACTTACCTTTTCTTTCGAAATTTCGACTTAAAGTGCCCTAAAATGCCGCTAAGCGCGCTCAAGTTTCAAATTTTTTACAAATTACCTTTTTTCCGCCCTGATTACGCGAACTCATACACCTACCCAAACACACTCCGTTTTTCCTACCCATAATGCCTAAAAAACGCGCTTAACACCTTTTTCTTAAAGTTACTTTTTTTTTTCCTCTCTACTCCTTCTCCTAAACCCCGAAACACTTCCTAATCAACTTTTCCGGCAAACTAACGACCAAAAAGAGTGAAAAAGCTCCCGAAAGGAGAAGAAAAAAAATTTTTTCTTTCATATTTTATTGCACATTTTCCCTCTCCCCTTACGGAAAAAAACAAAACCTCTTACTTTTTCCGCCCTTTTTATCACCGGAAATACAAAAACCGGAAGTGAAAACGTCCCATGAAAAAACTTTCTTTTTTTTTTTTCAATTTTTTGCATCCTAGCGGTCCTCGTTTTTGGAAAAATTACCACTTACCTTTTTTTTCGAAATTCCGACTTAAAGTACCCTAAAATGCCGCTAAGCGCGCTCAAGTTTCATTTTTTACAAATTACCTTTTTTTCTATGTGATTAGGCGAACACATACACCTACCCAAACACACTCCGTTTTTCCTACCCATAATGCCGAAAAAACGCGCTTAACACCTTTTTCTGAAAATTCCTTTTTTTTTTTTCTCTGTACTCCTTCTCCTTACCCCCGAAACACTTCCTAATCATCTTTTCCGGCAAACTGACGACCAAAAATGGTGAAAAAGCTCCCCAAAAGAGAAAAAAAAATTTTTTTTTTCTAATTTATTTCATATTTTCTGTCTCCCCTTACGGAAAAAAACAAAATGTCTGATTACTTTTTCCGCCCTTTTTATCACCGGAAATAGGAAAACCGCAAAGGAAAACATCCAATAGGAAATTTGTTTTCTTCATTTTTTTTTGACTTTTTTGCACCTTACCTCTCCTTAGAATCGGGAAAATTACCACCTACCTTTTTTTTCGAAATTCCGACTTAAAGTGCCCTAAAATGCCGCTAAAAGAAACTTGCGCACCCTTAGCGGCAGTTTTGGGCACTTTAAGTTGGATTTTCGAAAAAAATTGCGTAATAATTTTTCCGATAATCGGTAGGATAAAAAAAAAAAAAAAAAAATATTTTTATGAAACGTTTTTCCTTGCGGATTTCCTAAGGGGAGGGAGACAGAAAATATGAAATAAATTATAAAAAAAAAAAAAAAAAAAATTTCTTCTTCTTTCGGGAGCTTTTTCACTATTTTTGGTCGTTAGTTTGCCGGAAAAGATGATTAGGAAGTGTTTCGGGATTAAGGAGAAGGAGTAGAGAGCAAAAAAAAAGTAATTTTAAGAAAAAGGTGTTAAGCGCGGTTTTTTTTTTGGCATTATCGGTGGAAAAAACGGAGTGTGTGTGGGTAGGTGTATGTGTTCGCCTAATCACATAGAAAAAAAGGTAATTTGTAAAAAATGAAACTTGAGCGCGCTTAGCGGCATTTTAGGGTACTTTAAGTCGGAATTTCGATAAAAAAGGTAAGTGGTAATTTTTCCGAAAACGAGGACCGGTAGCATGCAAAAAATTGAAAAAAAAAAAAAGAAAATTTTTCATAGGACGTTTTAACTTGCGGTTTTCCTATTTCCGGTGATAAAAAGGGCGGAAAAAGTTAGTGGTTTTCTTTTTTTTTCCGTAAGGGGAGAGAGAAAATGTGAAATAAAATATGAAAAAAAAGAAACATTTTTTTTTCCTTTAGGGAGCTTTTTCACCATTTTTGGTCGTTAATTTGCCGGGAAAGATGATTAGGAAGTGTTTCGGGGGTAAAAAGAAGTAGTAGAGAGCAAAAGAAAAGTAGTTTTAAGAAAAAGGTGTTAAGAGCGTTTTTTAAGCATTATGGGTTGGAAAAACGGAGTGTGTGTAACTAGGTGTATGTGTTCGCGTAATCACGGCGGAAAAAACGTAATTTGTAAAAAATGAAACTTGAGCACGCTTACCGGTTTTTTAGGGCACTTTAAGTCGGAATTTCGAAAAAAAAGGTAAGTGGTAATTTTTCCGATTCCGAGGAGAGGTAGGGTGCTAAAAAGTCAAAAAAAAATGAAGAAAAAAATTTTCCTATTGGATGTTTTCCTTTGCGGTTTTTCCTATTTCCGGTGATGAAAAGGGCGGAAAAAGTAAGTGGTTTTGTTTTTTTCCGTAAGGGGAGAGGGAAAATATGAAACAAATTATAAAAAAAAAAAAAAAAAAATTTTTCTCCTTTTTTTGAGCTTTTTCACTATTTTTGGTCGTTCGTTTGCCGGAAAAGGTGATTAGGAAGTGTTTCGGGGTTAAGGAGAAGGAGTAGAGAGCAAAAAAAAAGTTATTTTAAGAAAAAGGTGTTAAGCGCGTTTTTTAGGCATTATGGGTAGGAAAAACGGAGTTTGTTTGGGTAGATGTATGTGTTCGCGTAATTCAGGCGGAAGAAAGGTAATTTGTCAAAAATGAAACTTGACACCGCTTAGCGGCATTTTAGGGCACTTTCAGCCGAAATTTCGAAAAAAAAGTTAAGTTGTAATTTTTCCGATTACGGGGTGCGATAGGGTGCAAAAAAGTCAAAAAAAAAAAGAAAAAAAAATGTCTTATGGGACGTTTTCCCTTGCGGTTTTCCTATTTCCGGTGATGAAAAGGGCGGAAAAAGTAAGTGGTTTTGTATTTTTCCGTAAGGGGAGAGGGAAAATGTTAAATAAATTAAAAAAAAAAAAATTTATTTTCTTCTTTCGGGAGCTTTTTCACTATTTTTGGTCGTTAGTTTGCCGGATAAGATGATTAGAAAGTGTTTCGGGGTAAGGAGAAGGAGTAGATAGCAAAAAAAAAATAATTTTAAGAAAAAGGTGTTAAGCGCGTTTTTTATGCATTATGGGTCGGAAAAACGGAGTGTGTGTTAATAGGTGTATGTGTTTGCGCAATAACGACGGAAAAAAGGTAATTTGTAAAAAAAGAAACTTGAGCGCGCTTAGCGGCATTTTAGGGCACTTTAAGTCGTAATTTAGAAAAAAAAAGTTGAGTGGTAATTTTTCCGATTATGAGGAGCGGTAGGATGGAAAAAAGTACAAAAAAAAAAAAGAAAAATTTTTTACGGGACGTTTTGCCTTGCGGTTTTCCTATTTCCAGTGATAAAAAGGGTGGAAAAAGTAAGTGGTTTTGTTTTTTTCCGTAAGGGGAGAGGGAAAATGTGAAATAAAATATGAAAAAAAAAAATTTTTTTTCTCCTTTTTTGAGCTTTTTCACTATTTTTGGTCGTTCGTTTGCCGGAAAAGGTGATTAGGAAGTTTTTCGGGGTTAAGGAGAAGGAGTAGAGAGAAAAAAAAAGTAATTTTAAGAAAAAGGTGTTAAGCGCGTTTTTTCGGCCTTATGGGTAGGATAAACGGAGTGTGTTTGGATAGGTGTATGTGTTCGCTTAATCACATAGGAAAAAAGGTAATTTGTAAAAAATGAAACATGAGCGCGCTTAGCGGCATTTTAGGGTACTTTAAGTCGGAATTTCGAAAAAAAGGTAAGTGGTAATTTTTCAGATTACGAGGAGCGGTAGGGTACAAAAAAGTCAAAAAAATAAAAAAGAAGAAAAAAAAATGTCTGATGGGACGTTTTCCCTTGCGGTTTTCCTATTTCCCGTGATAAAAAGGGTGGAAAAAGTAAGTGGTTTTGTTTTTTTCCGTAAGGGGAGAGGGAAAATGTGAAATAAATTATAAAAAAAAAGAAATTTTTTTTTTTCCTTTAGGGAGTTTTTTTTTACCATTTTGGTCGTTAGTTTGCCTGAAAAGATGATTAGGAAGTTTTTCGTGGGTAAGGAGAAAAAGTAGAGAGGAAAAAAAAGTAATTTTAAGAAAAATGTGTTAAGTGCGTTTTTTAGGCATTATGGGTCGGTAAAACGGAGTGTGTATGTGTTCGCGTAATCACGTTGGAAAAAAGGTAATTTGTAAAAAATGAAACTTGAGCGCGCTAAGTGGCATTTTAGGGCAATTTAAGTCGGAATTTCGAAAAAAAGAGGTAAGTGGTAATTTTTCCCATTGCAAGGAGCGGTAGGGTGCAAAAAAGTCAAAAAAAAAAGAAGAAAAAAAATTTTTTTAAAAGACGTTTCTATTGCGGTTTTCCTATTTCCAATCATAAAAAAGGGCGGAAAAAGTAAGTGGTTTTGTTTTTTTCCATAAGGGGAGAGGGAAAAAGTGAAATAAATTATAAAAAAAATAAAATTATTTTCTGCTTTCGGGAGCTTTTTCACTATTTTTGTTCGTTAGTTTGCCGGAAAAGATGATTAGGAAGTGTTTCGGGGGTAAGGAGAAGGAGTAGACAAAAAAAAAAAAGTAATTTTAAGAAAAAGGTGTTAAGTGCGTTTTTTAGGCATTATGGGTCGGAAAAACGGAGTGTGTGTGGGTAGGTGTATGTGTTCGCGTAATCACGGCGGAAAAAAGGTATATTGAAAAAAATGAAACTTGCGAGCCCTTATCGGCGTTTTAGGGCACTTTGAGTCGGAATTTCGAAAAAAAAGGTAAATGCAATTTTTTTTCCGATTACGGGGAGCGGTAGGGTGCAAAAAAAAAAAAAAAAAATGTAATGGAGGTTTTTCCGTGCCGTTTAACTATTTCCGGTATTAAAAAGGGCGGAAAAAGTAAAAGGTTTTGTTTTTTGCGGTCAGGGGAGAGGGAAAATGGGAAATAAATTAAAAAAAAAAAATTGTTTTTCCTCTTCAGGGAGCTTTTTCACTATTTTTGGTCGTTAGTTTGCTGGAAAAGATGATTAGGAAGTGTTTCGGGGGTAAGGAGAAGGAGTAGAGTGCAATAAAAAAGTAATTTTAACAAAAAGGTGTTAAGCGTGTTTTTTCGGAATTATGGGCCGGAAAAAGGGAGTGTGTGGGAAGGTGTATGTGTTCGCGTGATCCCGGCGGAAAAAACGTAAATTGAAGAAATTGAGACTTAAGCGCCTAGGGGGAGTTTTGACCACTTTTAGTCGGAATTTCGGAAAAAAAGGTGAGTCGTAAATTTTTTCGATTACGAGGATCGGTAGGGTGCAAAAGAGTCAAAAAATATAAAAAAAATTTAATGGACGTTTTTCCGTGCACTTTTCCTATTTCCGGTAATAAAAGGGGGAAAAAAGTAAATAGTTTTCGTTTTTGCGATCAGAGGTGAGGGAAAATGAGAAATAAATTATTTTTACAAAAATTCTTTTTCTAATTCAGGCAGCTTTTTGACTATTTTTTGTCGGAGAATTGCCAGAAAAAGATGATTAGGAAGTGTTTCAGGGGTAATGAGAAAGAGTAGAGTGGAAAAAAAAGTAATTTTAAGAACAAGGTGTTTAGCGCGTTTTTTAGGCATTATGGGTGGGAAAAATAGAGTATGTGTAAATGTGTATATGTTCGCGTAATCACGGTGGAAAAAGGTAATTTGAAAAAAAAATGAAACTTGAGCATCCTTAGCGTTATTTTTGGGCACTTTAATAGCGGAATTTCGAAAAAAAAAAAAGTGGTAATTTTTCCGATTACGAGGCGCGATAGGGTGCATAAAAGTACAAAAAAAGAAGAAAAAACTTTATTTTTATCAGACGTTTTCCCTTGCGGTTTTTCTATTTCCGGTTATAAAAAGGGCGGAAAAAGTAAGTGGTTTTGCTTTTTACCGGTTGGGGAGAGGGAAAATGTGAAATAAATTATAAAAAAAAGAAAAAAATTTTTCTCCTTCAGGGATCTTTTTCACCATATTTGGTCGTTACTTTGCCGAAAAAGATGATTGGAAATAGTTTTTCAAGAACGAGGAACGGTAAGGTGGAGAAAGTTCATAAAAAAATAATTTTTATTCCATTTTTTTCCAAATTTTTTCCACCCTACGCTCCTCGTTGCGAATTTCCGACTTAAAGTGGCAAAAAAAAAAGTGCCATGAAAATTACGATCAAAAATGGTGAAAAAAGCTCTCTGAAGGGGAAATTTTCTTTTTACTTTTTTATAATTTTATTCACATTTTCTCACTCCCCTTACCGCAAAGAAGAATACCACTTACTTTTTCCCCCTTTTTCTCACCGGAAATGCCAAAAACCGCACGGGAAAAGGTCCCCTAAAAATCCTTTTTTTTTTTTTTTTTCGGACTTTTTTGCACCCGACCGCTCGTGCTCGAAAAAAATGAACCACTTACCTTTTTTTTGCGAAATTGCGACCTAAAGTGCCCAAAAATACCGCTAAGCGGGCGCAAGTTTCATTTTTTCAAAAATTACTTTTTTTCCGCCGTGATCATGCGAACACACAATTATACCAACACACTCCTTTTTTCCTACCGAAAATAGCTAAAAAAACGCGCTTAACACCTTTTTCTATAATTTACTTTTTTGGTTCTCTACTCCTTCTTCTTACCCCCAAAACACTTCTTAATCGTCTTTTCCGGAAAAATATCCCCGAAAAATTTTATTTTCTTTTTTTCTGGGACTTTTGTGCACCCTACCGCTCCTCGTGCTCGATAAAAATTATCACTTACCTATTTTTGCGAAATTCCGACTTAAACTGCCCAAAAGTCGTGCCTAAATTTCTTTTTCTACTAATTACCTTTTTTCCGCCTTTATCACACGAACACACAAACCCACCCACACACAATCCATTTTTCCCACCGAAAATGCCTGAAAAACATGCTTCACACCTTATTCTTTAAAATAGTTTTTTTCCTCTCTACTTCTTTCCCTTACCCCTTACCACTTCTCAAACATTTTTCCGACAAATTTACGACCAAAAATGGTAAATAAGCTCCCTGAAGGATAAATAGTTTTTGTGGTTTTTAATCCTTTTTTTTTTACATTTTACCTCGCCCCTGACCGCTAAAAACAATATCATTTACTTTTTCCGCCCTTTTTATCACCGGAATTGGGATAACCGCACGGAAAACGTCCCTCAAAAAATTTTTTTTGCTTTTTTTTTCCACTTTTTTGCACCCTACCGCTTCTCGTGCTCGAAAAAATTACCACTTACCTTTTGTTTCGAAATTGCGACTTAAAGTGCCCAATAGTCCCGCTAGGCACTCCCAATATTCTTTTTTTTTTAATTACCTTTTTTCCACCGTAATCACATGAACACAAACACTCCGTTTCTCTGACCAAAAATGCATAAAAAACGCGCTTAACACCTTTTTCTTTTAATTACCTTTTTTGGCTCTCTACTCGTTCTCCTTACCCTCGAAACACTTCCCAAACATCTTTTCCGGCCAATTTAAGACCAAAAAATGTAAAAATGCTCCCTGTAGGAAACAAAAATAAGGTTGTTGATTTTATATTTTTGTCATTTTTCCTCTCCCCTGACCGCAAAGATCCAAAACAACTTACTTTTTCCTCCTTTTTTATCACAGGAAATGGGAAAACCGCAAGGAAAAACGGCCCTTAAAATTTTTTTTTTTTCCGACTTTTTTGCACCCTTTCGCTCTTCGTAATGGAAACAATTTACAACTTATCTTTTTTTCCATCAAATCCGACTTAAACTGCCCAAAAATCACGCTAGGCGAGCGCAAGTCTAATTTTTTATAAAATACCTTTTTTTGCGCCGTCATCATGCGAACACACCCAACCACCCACACATTCCGTTTTTCTAATCGAAAATGCCTCAAAAACGCGCTTAACACCTTTTTCTTTAAATTACCTTTTTTCTCTCTCTACTCTTTTTTCTTACCCCAGAAAGACTTCCCAATTATCTTTTCCGGCAAATTTACGACCAAAAATGGTTAAAAAGCTCACTAAAGAGGAAACATTTATTTTTTTTTTTTAATTTTTTTTACATTTTCCCTCTCCTTTGACCGAGAAAAACAAAACCACTTACTCTTTCCAGCCTTTTTATCACCGGAAATGGGAAAATCGCACGAAAAAAACGTCCCTTAAAAGTTTTTTTTTCCCACTCTTTTTCACCCTACTGCTCCCGGTATATGAAAAAAATTACCACACCTTTTTTTCCCAAATTCCGATTTCAAGTGTCAGAGAAATGCGCTAAGCGCGCACAAGTTTAATTTTTCTCACCAATAATTCCTAAAAAACGCGTTTAAAACCTTTTTCTTTAAATAACCTTTCCTCTCTTCTTCCTTCTCCTTACCCCGCGAAACACTTCCGATTTATCTTTCCCGGCAAATTTACCACCAGAAATGGTGAAAAAGCTGCCGGAAGGAAAAAAAAATTTAGTTTTCTTAATTTTTTTTTTACATTTTCCCTATTATCTGAACGCAAAAAACAATACCACCTTCTTTTTACCAACGGAAGTGGGAAAACCGCACGGAAAAACAGCCCCTAAAAGTATGTTTTTTTGTTGTTTTTTTTTTTTTTTGACTTTTTTTTCACCCTACCGCTCCTCGTGCTCGAAAAAAATTACCAAACCTTTTTAGCGAAATTCTGACTACAAGTGCCACAAAATTCCGCCTAAATGTGCGGAAGTTTAGTTTTTCGAAAATTATGTTTTTCCATCCGTGATCACGCGAACACACACACTCACCCATACACACTCCGTTTTTCCGACCGAAAATGCTTTAAATTACTTTTTTTTGCTCTCTCTTCACTCCTTTTATTTACACCCGAATCACTTCCCAATGATCTTTTTCTTCAAATTTACGATCAAATATGGTAAAGAAAAAGCTTCCTAAAGGATAAGAAATAATTTTTTTTCACAATTTCACTTTGTCACTGAGCGGAAAAAACACTATCATTTCCTTTTCCTTTTCCCGCCCTTCTTTTCATCGGTAATAGGGAAAAAAACATACGGAAAATTGCCCCTTTATTAAATTTTTTTTTCTTTAAACTTTTTTTGGCGCCCAGCGTTTCCTTGTCCTCTGAAAAAAAAATGCCATTTAATTTTTCGAGCTTATCTCAGCACCAAATATTTAGAGAGGAGCTAGTTAGCAATAAATAGAGTAGAACTTTCCATGATACACAATCTTGCTGAAACCCAGGGTAAACAAGTTTTTGGTTGCAAAATACGCATTTAAGGTTTTTGCTAGCTACAACTACCCTTTGTGCCGGGGAGACATAGATTTATCTTGTTGATCCAAAGATATCAAAGTTAAAAGTGTTTTAATACAAAGAAAAAGAGGCAAAAATATGACTTTAAAAATTAGATTAGCGCAGAATGCACTAGGAAGAATGATCTATAAAACTATTTACCTTTTTTTAAGCAGCAAAAAAAAAGAGCAATTTAAAAGGCGGAATCATTTATTAAACATAACAAGTGTCATACACATGAAATCAAATAACAACTTAAGTGAGTGTCATACACAAGATAAGCATGTCTAAAATTGATAGTGTATTATAACTAATAGTAAATTTCTACTTTCTTCTCCATTTTTCTTATCCTTTTCACTTTTAAAATGATGTGCAAAATACAAGGTGAAACTCCTACCTAATTTTCCATAAAAAACGGGCTGAAAAAACAGCCACAAGAGAATATAATACAGAAAAAAAAGTGTGGCACTGATTTAGCCAGAATCAAAATCCTAGATTTTAATGATAATAATAAACTTATCGGTAAAGATCAAACAGCCATAGCGGAATAGCACGTCCAAAATCCCCCCTCCCCCCCCCCACACACACCCCCTTTCTCTCTCTCCCTCTTTCTCTCTCTCTCTCTCCCTCTCTCTCTCTTTCTCTTTCCATCCCCCCACATTCTTCTTTCCTCTCCTCCTCTCTCTCCTTTCCAGTCTTTCGGACAGGCACTCGAATTTTACACATTTCTTTTCTCTCACGATGTAAAATACATTTTTCTACACAAACTATGATAAATTATACAAAATGTATCCATAGTGTATAGAACACAGAAAAGAAAGATTCTCAGTTTCTAAACTGTCTTGAGATCCATTGTTACAATCGATAACTATGCCCAACACATAAAGCTGCCTGCTGTAATATGCTTGTCCGATGGGTGTACGAGGTCACTGGTGTAACAGATTTTGATGATGGGGGTGATCTGTCTAGGGGTTTCAAAATATTTACAGCCAATCACATGACTCGTCCGTAGAACATTTCCGAAGTCCGCAAGTAAAGATTGCAACTGTTTAATACAACACAAGAGCAATATCTGTAGGTTGACTTAATAACCACTCACTGTAGGTAGACTTAAAACAATCCCGGTACGCGTCATTAGCAATTAGCAAGCAATCAAAACAAAGGTAAACAAGGGTTGACGAGATCATTACTATGCTAGAACTAAGTCGGAGATTCGAGGAGAATCTTCACCATACAAGTGCGGGCTGTGTTCAATGAACAAGACTAAGTTCTTAGGCTTGAAATACAAACATTATGCAACAAAATAAGAAAATGTACATAGATCTACCCGATTAGCTACCCAGAAGTTACGCACCAAAAAAGGGTGAGGAAATGAATAGATCAACTTATAGTACATTGCGTTACTAGGTTCTCCATTAAAGCATACAATTATGCTCTCTTGCACATCATTTAGCAGGTAACTGCTTGGCTCGTCTGTGGTGCAGGATGAATTGAACAGCCATCACTTTTTTTCCGTTTTGCACCCTGCTCCGGAACTGTGCGCAAGTGGAACAAACATTTGTTGCCGGGCGACCAAAGCCGAGATTAAAACGTCTGGAATACACAGAGTAATGTAAAGAAAAAGACACCTGCAGGTCATTTTGTTCTTTAAACGGCCTGTACATTTTTGCAAGTGAGTTCATATGGCACATAATTTCCTGCCAGGGAAAAATTGCGGCGACCTTAATGGCTTGCTCTGCATTTAAACTTCAGGATATGTGTCTTAAGGGCATCCCTCTTGGCGTCATCCTGCTCAACATTGCGGCGGCCACCACGATTCTCAGGTCAGGATTTCTGATGAGTGCTGAAATACTTTGCCTGTCTAGTTACACGGTCCTTGGATATGCCTGTAAAAAATCAAGGTTCTTAAATAATTTTGCTAAATATTTTTATTTTGTTACTCTGTTTCAGAAACAAAAGTTGTCCAAATTATAATACAACTGAAAGATTTTACAGGATGAAACTTTCGACCTGAAAAAGAGGGGTAACTTTTTCGATACGTGATGCTGTAGACCATTATTAATTTTTATTTTCTACTTTGTTCTTTTGTCCATGTTTGAAAAAAAACACTGCCCTGCTGTGTGAGTATGTAGAATTTGCCTGAGTAAGCTCGCATTCTCCGGCGTTTCTCCGACACTCGCTCTCTCTTGACAGGCTGGACTAAGATCATCTTGCTCCACCTGCCGGAAATCATAATTTTTAAATAAATCCTTGGAAGACTTGAAAGCTATACTTTTAGATCTGTGTATAATAACAAAATGATAATATAAAAGTTTGAAAATAAAGGTATAAAGGCCTTTTGTCATAGTATTTTTATCACCAGAGGTTCTTTGACAAAACGCCTAAGGGCACATGCGTGGCCACAATAATTTCACAAAACGCCTTTACCACCACTTTGAGAGTTGAAATTACGCCTTTAGCACCCGTCCTTACTTTAACAAAACACCTTTACTAGTCAAAACCTCATTACATTCTTCTATCTCCTTGTCGACACTGTCTAATATGCAGTAGAGGACAATTTGATGACTTTATTTTACTTATTGGCTTTACAAAAAAGCAACAGTAGACTAAGAAATAGCATATAAATGAAGACATGATTAATAAATATGTTCACATAAAGATATGGTGTTTCCATAGAATATATAATGCACATATAAGATTGTATATTTAAAGCATTCGCTAGTGGTAAAAAATGAAAAGAACTGTTTTAAATAAACATATTAAGAACGTCCAGGAAAGTACTTACTCGAATAAAAAGAATACGGACATTAATTTAGAGATAACGCACATTTAGGGAGAACGTATGGCGAGATATACAAAGAAATATAATGGAAACATTGAAATCAAATTAATACATGTATGACTAGTTCAAAACACTATTTACAACAGTCTATTCAAAATTTTCTGTGATGTCGATTTCCGTGACATCGGCGACTTCGTTGTCTGTTTGGATGGTATTCAAAAAGGCACGTTTTGGTTCGGGCATGAGGCGTTCAAGTGACTCAATGATTTTCATTTTCTTCCACTCCGAGGTCTTGAACGGATCTATGGTATGTTCAATATCTCTTTGGGCCTTTTTCATCAGAAAGTCACACTCTTCAAAAACGTCATCATCGTGTAATAATTTGAAAAAGACTCTTTGAGCCTGCTCGAAATTCAGGCTCTTGAATTTGCTTAAGGTATGGTAACTTTACAGTTTTTCCTCCACTGACACGTTTGTCCCACTTGACGAAATCATGATACTGCATTTCTACAGTTTTTGGAGCACCACCAAATGTCTGAACAACCGTCACAAAATCGTGAAAGTTGTAGACATTCTCCATCCGGCGCATATTGTTTTCCATCAGTCCGTGAAATTAATCAGCACAGGAAAGTTTGACCCGTTTCGAGGTACTTAAATGTCACTTTTTTTTGGGACACCTGCATTGCTATTGCTATTGGTGTACCTGGTGATTGACGTGAATAAAGACCAGTTTTTATTTTGAGCTGAGCAATTGTCGCACCAGATCACAATGTCTTTGGCGTGCTCAGCCAACATTGAAATTGCCTTAATGAAGGCAGATATAACGTCAGCAAGCAGAGCGACCAGAAATACCCTCATGCCTCAAAATGGAAGTCACTTGTTTGGCGTGCTTCTTCTTGTGCTGATCACCTTAAGGCTCGAATGTTTCGTGACATGCCACAAGCCGGTTGAGGAAGACACAAGATTTGACACCCGGCATTTATGGTAGCATAATCAACTTTTGCATGTCAGCCGCCACGTAAATCGTTGTCCCCTCATCGGGATCTTCCTCTGCGTCCTTCTTATAGTGGATACGACCACTAACGTAATTTCGTTTGTGCTCTAACTGAATTTTGCAGGAGTCACAGTCAGGATTTTCTTGTGGCTGAGAATGCTCGTGAAGTTTAAAAAACCATGCACTGCTCGCATTCTTCAACTCCAAGCTTTGCAAAAGAAATGCCCTTTGCTACCACCCGCTTCCGATACGAATCATATCCAACTTGCAGGTTCGGATGATTTTCGAGAAAGAGACTGTGTATGTTACGCACAGTGACATCTGGGGGAAGATAACGTTTTAGAGGTGCGTGGCTTTGTCGGGAGTGACTGCAAGTAGGATGAAATAACTCAATATGTTCGTTGTTATTTCCAAAACATCGTCACGATAAGCATGGGCTGGTTTATGTTTGCCTCTTTGATCAGGGCGCACAAAGATATTTTCAGCAGGTGATGATTTTTCAAGACATTTAATCACTGAATTTGAAGAGTATCCAAGTGTTCTCAGAAAGAAAGCAGCACAAACTTTGATACGGTGCCCATTCTTGTTAGTAAAAAAAAATATTCCCTTCGTTTTTGTTTGGGGCTGGTGTCTTCGATGATATTATAGAACTGTTGTTGAAAATCCAACCCTTGCGATCATTGTAAGAATTGTCCCAGTCCTCATTGTGGAGATTTTCTCGACGATTCTGGTCAATCTTTTCATAGTTAAGAACACCTATATAATGATGTCACCTGAAGTTAAACCTTGAAAAAAATTTTACAAATCAAAAAAATATACTTTCGTTGAAGCAAAAAGAGATTAAATATAAAATGGGGTATAATTATTCTTATTCTTATTCTTATCCTTATTCTTATTCTTATTCTTATTCTTATTCTTATTATTATTATTTTTATGAACTGCCATAACGGTACTGTGAGGCTTCCCTTTGTTTCAAGTTAAGAGCCTGCATAACTTTTAAAGAATGTAGTCGGTACGAGTTCACACTCTAAATATGATAAGTATCTTCCAATCAAATAAATATCCACTTACCGAGCTATCAGGTCTTTAAAGAGATCTTGGAATTTTTTTTCAGGATTCATAGCGAAGCAATCGTTGAATATCTAGAACCGCTTCACTGCTGGTTTATACTAAAATGATTTTGGATTCTTCAGTGATGTTGCATTTAATAGAGAAGACAGAGTGTGCTTTTTGCTGGATTTGAATAGGCCTAATTTATTGAGAGGATGTCAGAGGTAAAAGGCGAATGTCGAGGATTGGCTTGTGGTTGATCTGATAAGACAGTGACCAAACACAATTCATGCGATAAATGAAATGGCGGTTCATGAGCCGGAGTAAACCTCATTTTCTTGAAAAAACATGATCTTCAGGCGTTTTGTGAAAGCACAGGCGCACCCCATTTCCTGTAACCGCAAAGACTTACACCTTTAGCTTTAGATTAAAGGCGTTCTGTCAAAGTAAAGGTGTTTTCTGACTGAGGCATGCCTTTAGACTAAGGGCATTTTTTTACGTTAAAAAAGTAAAATTTATTCAAATTTAAAGAATTTTTCAGGCCTTAGATTTTGCTATAAGATGAAGAACGAAAATACCTATTGATTTAAAGAATAACAAATTTTCGCGCCAAAAGTGTTGAAGGCGTTTTCTCGAAGTACGGCTTTTTTTACTGAAAAAAAATCGTGGATTATGTCTTACGGTTTTAAAAAGATTTTCCCGTCAAATACACCTAGGCGTTTCAATCTACCAAAATCTAATACATGTCTAAGAAACTAGCTCTTTTTTTTTTTAACCATGGCGAGGAATTCAGTTGGGTTGAAAAATAATCTTAAAGCCCCCAAAAATAAGTGGTCGAGGGTTGAGTGTAGTCTTATTATCCCCAAAGTGCTTTTTCGTGTCAAACACCGTGACGAAAGTTATGCGAAAAAAACAAAGCGGAACAACCTCATTTTTTTAATTCTCAATTCTCTGGATATTTCCTAATTTTAAGATTTTAAAGTGATATGAAAAAGAGAAAAGTTGTTTTGAATGTCCGTTCGCCTTGTCGGATATTACTTTCGAAAAAAGTCTTGCGAGAAACGATGACCTTTCGCATTTTTCGCGTCAAACGAAGAACGGCTCGAGAGTTATTCCAACCGGTAGATCTACGCTACATAACATCGCATCCAAAGTTTCTCAAATCTATCTTCACAGGTGAGTTCTGTTTAACGATAGTTTTTTTTATTTCGCTAAGACTTCTTTTCTCTTTTCATAACATTAACTTGTTTTTGAATAACTTACTAAAGAGCCAAAGAATTGACTATACTGTCATGGCGTCTCATTTGTCATTTTTGTGTAAGTTACTTTGAAAATGTAGATCTATATATATTTCATCTCAAGAAAAAGTTCTGCATAGTCGTATTCTTTGTAACTTGGAAAGCAATAATATAAATTTTCGGTTTTTCTTATTGTTGTGACAAATAGTAGGATCTTTTCTAACAACACGATTTGACAAAATTGATTACATGTCAAACCATATTTTTTGGAAAAGTTGTGAAAAGGTTCAGATTTAAAGAAAAGTCATGGTAAAGAAGTGTAGACATTAGTACTACCACAGTTCTCCTAATCTTTTGAAATTTATATTTAGTAGCCAACTTGTTTGTACTAGAACAGTTCTCCTAATCTTTTGAAATTTATATTTAGTAGCCAACTTGTTTGTAAGATCAAAATTGAACATGAATAACGTTTTCCCGCGCGATTTTCCCATTTCGGTGATAAAAAGGGCGGAAAAAGTCAATGGTTTTATTTTTTGCGGTCAGGGAAATGTGAAATGTGAAATAAAAATAAAAAAATTAAAATGTTTTTCCACTTCAGGGAGCTTTTTCACTATTTTTTGTTGGAAATTTGCTCGAAAAGATGATTAGGAAGTGTTTCGGTGGTAATGAGAAAGGGCAGAGAGCAAATAAAAGTAATTTAAAGAAAATGGTGTTAAGGGCGTTTTTTAGGCATTATGGGTCGGAAAAACGGAGTGTGTGTGGGTAGGTGTATGTGTTCGCGTAATCACGGTCGAAAAAAGGTAATTTTAAAAAAAAAAAACTTGCGCACCCTTAGCGGCAGTTTTGGGCACTTTAAGTCGGAATTTCGAAAAAAAAGGTAAGTGGTAATTTTTCCGATTACGAGGAGCGGTAGGATGCAAAAAAGTAAAAAAAAAAAGAAGAAAAGAAATTTTTTATGGGACCTTTTCCTTTACGGTTTTCCTATTTCCGGTGATAAAAAGGGTGGAAAAAGTAAGTGGTTTTGTTTTTTTCCGTAAGGAGAGAGGGAAAATGTGAAATAAATTTTAAAAAAAGAAAAAAAATTTTTTGTCCTTCAGGGAGCTTTTTCACAATTTTTGGTCGTTAGTTTGCCGGAAAAGACAAATAGGAAGTATTTCGGGGGTAAGGAGAAGAAGTAAAGAGCCAAAAAAATGTAATTTTAAGAAAATGGTGTTAAGCGTGTTTTTTTGGCATTATGGGTCGGAAAAACGGAGTGTGTGTGGGTAGGTGTATGTGTTCGCGTAATCACGGGGGAAAAAAGGTAATTTAAAAAAATAAAACTTGCGCACCCTTAGCGGCAGTTTTGGGCACTTTAAGTCGGAATTTCGAAAAAAAAGGTAAGTGGTAATTTTTCCGATTACGAGGAGCGGTAGGATGGTAAAAATTAAAAAAAAAAAAAAAAAAGAAAAATTTTTGATAGGACGTTTTCCCTTGCGTTTTTCCAATTTCTGGTGATAAAAGGGCTAAAAAGTAAGTGGTTTTCTTTTTTTACCTAAGTGGAGAGGGAAAATGTAAAGTAAACTATAAAAAAAAAGAAAATTATTTTTTGTCCTTTTGGGAGCTTTTTTGACCATTTTTGGTCGTTAGTTTGACGGAAAACATGATTAGAAAGTGTTTCGGGGGTAAGGAGAAGGAGTTGAGAGCAAAAAAAAAGTAATTTTGAGAAAATGGTGTTAAGCGCCTTTTTTAGGCACTATAAAACGGTGTGTGTGTGGGTAGGTGTATGTCTTCGCGTAATCACGGGGGAAAAAAGGTAATTTAAAAAAATAAAACTTGCGCACCCTTAGCGGCAGTTTTGGGCACTTTAAGTCGGAATTTCGACAAAAAAGGGAAGTGGTAATTTTTCCGATTACGAGGAGCGGTAGGGTGCAAAAAAGTAAAAAAAAAAAAAAAGAAGAAAAGAAATTTTTTATGGGACCTTTTCCCTTCCGGTTTTCCTATTTGCGGTGATAAAAAGGGCGGAAAAAGTAAGTGGTTTTGTTTTTTTCCGTAAGGAGAGAGGGAAAATGTGAAATAAATTTTAAAAAAATGAAAAAAATTTTTTTGTCCTTTAGGGAGCTTATTCACAATTTTTGGTCCTTAGTTTGCCGGAAAGGATGATTACGAAGTGTTTCGGGGATAAGGAGAAGGAGTAGAAATAAAAAAAAGTAATTTTAAGAAACAGGTATCAAGCGCTTTTTTTTTGGCATTATGGGTCGGAAAAAAGGAGAGTGTGTGGGTAGGTGTAATTGTATGCGTAATCACGGCGGAAAAAAGGTAATTTGAAGAAAATGAAACTTGCGCATCCTTATCGACATTTTTGGGCACTTTCAGTCGGAATTTCGAAAAAAAAGGTAAGTGGTACTTTTTCCGATTACGAGGAGCGGTAGGATGCAAAAAGTGAAAAAAAAAAAAGAAGAAAAGAAATTTTTTATGGGACCTTTTCCCTTCCGGTTTTCCTATTTCCGGTGATAAAAAGGGCGGAAAAAGTAAGTGGTTTTGTTTTTTTCCGTAAGGGGACAGTGAAAATGTGAAATAAATTATAAAAAAAAGATTGTGTTTGGTAGGTATATGTGTTCGCGTAATCACGGCGGAAAAAAGGTTATTTGTAAAAAACGAAACTTTAGCGCGCTTAGCGGCATTATAGGGCACTTTAAGTCGGAATTTAGAAAAAAAAGTTAAGTGGTAATTTTTCCGATTCCGAGGAGAGGTAGGGTGCAAAAAAGTCAAAAACAAATGAAGAAAAAAAATTTCCTATTGGATTTTTTCCTTTGCGGTTTTCCTACTTTCGGAGATATAAAGGGCGGAAAAAGTAAGTGGTTTTGTTTTTTTCCGTAAGGGGAGAGGGAAAATGTGAAAAAAATTAAAAAAAAAAAAGAAAATTTTTTTTTCTCCTTTAGGGAGCTTTTTCACCTTTTTTGTTCGTTAATTTGCCGGAAAAGATGATTAAGAAGTGTTTCGAGGGTAAGAAGAAGGAGTAGAGAGCAAAAGAATAGTAATTTTAAAAAAAGGTGTTAAGCAAGTTTTTTAGGCATTATGGGTAGGAAAAACGCAGTTTGTTTAGGTAGATGTATGTGTTCGCGTAATTTAGGCGGAAGAAAGGTAATTTGTTAAAAATGAAACTTGACCCCGCTTAGCGACATTTTATGGCACTTTAAGTCGAAATTTCGAGAAAAAAAGTTAAGTGGTAATTTTTCCGATTACGAGGAGCGGTAGGGTGCAAAAAAGTCAAAAAAAAAAAATAAGAAAAAAAAATGTCTTATGGGACGTTTTCCCTTGCGGTTTTCCTATTTCTGGTGATAAAAATTGCGGAAAAAGTAAGTGGTTTTGTTTTTTTCCGTAAGGGGAGACAGAAAATATAAAATAAAATAAAAAAAAAAAAAAATTTATTCTTTTTTCCGTAGCTTTTTCACTATTTTTGGTCGTTAGTTGGCCGGAAAAGATGATTAGGAAGTGTTTCGGGGTTAAGGAGAAGGAGTAGAGAGGAAAAAAAAAGTAATTTTAAGAAAAAGGTGTTAAGCGCGTTTTTAGGCATTATGGGTAGGAAAAACGCAGTGTGTTTGGATAGGTGTATCACGGCGGAAAAAGGTAATTTGTAAAAAATGAAACTTGAGCGCGCTAAACGGAATTTTAGGGCAATTTAAGTCGGATTTTCGAAAAAAAGAGGTAAGTGGTAATTTCTCCCATTACGGGGAGCGGTAGAGTGCAAAAAAGTCAAAAAAAAAGAAGAAAAAAAATTTATTTAAAGGACGTTTTCTCTTGCGGTTTTCATATTTCCAATCATAAAAAGGGGGGAAAAAGTAGGTGGTTTTGTTTTTTTCCGTAAGCGGAGAGGGAAAATGTGAAATAAATTATAAAAAAAAAAAAAAAATTTTTCTCCTTTCGGGAGCTTTTTCACTATTTTTGGTTTTTCGTTTGCCGGAAAAGGTGATGAGGAAGTGTTTCGGGGTTGAGGAGAGGGAGTAGAGAGCAAAAAAAAAGTAATTTTAAGAAAAAGGTGTTAAGCGCGTTTTTTAGGCATTATGTGTAGGAAAAACGGAGTGTGTTTGGGTAGGTGTATGTGTTCGCGTAATCACGGTGGAAAAAAGGTATATTGAAAAAAATGAAACTTGCGAGCCCTTATCGGCAGTTTTTGGCACTTTAAGTCGGAATTTCGAAAAAAAAGGTACGTGGTAATTTTTCCGATTACGAGGAGCGGTAGGATGCAAAAAACTAAAAAAAAAAAAAAGAAAAATTTTTTATGGGACGTTTTTCCTTGCGGATTTCCTATTTCCGATGATAAAAAGGGCGGAAAAAGTAAGTGGTTTTGTTTTTTTCCGTAAGGGGAGAGGGAAAATGTGAATTAAATCATAAAAAAAAAGAAAATTTTTTTTTCTCCTTTAGGGAGCTTTTTCACCATTTTTGGTCGTTAGTTTGCCGGAAAAGATGATTAGGAAGTGTTTCGGGGGTAAGGAGAAAGAGTAGAGAGCAACAGAAAAAAAATTTTAAGAAAAAGGTGTTAAGCGCGTTTTTTAGGCTTTATGGGTAGGAAAAACGGAGTGTATGTAACTAGGTGTATGTGTTCGCGTAATAACGGCGGAAAAAAGGTAATTTGTAAAAAATGAAACTTGAGCGCGCTTAGCGGCATTTTAGGGCACTTTAAGTCGGAATTTCGAAAAAAAAGGTAAATGGTAATTTTTCCGATTATGAGAAGCGGCAGGAGGCAACAAAGTACACAAAAAAAAAAAAAGACAAATTTTTTATGGGATGTTATGCCTTGCGGTTTTCCTATTTCCGGTGATAAAAAGGGGGAAAAAGAAAGAGGTTTTGTTTTTTTCCGTAATGGGAGAGGGAAAATGTGATTTAAATCATTAAAAAAAAAGAAAATTTTTTTTTCTCCTTTAGGAAGTTTTTTTTACCATTTTGGTCGTGAGTTTGCTGAAAAGATGATTAGGAAGTTTTTCGGGGGTAAGGAGAAAAAGTAGAGAGGAAAAAAAAGGAATTTTAAGAAAAAGGTGTTAAGCGCGTTTTTTCGGCATTATGGGTAGGAAAAACGGAGTGTGTTTGGGTAGGTGTATGTGTTCGCCTAATCACATAGGAAAAAAGGTAATTTGTAAAAAAAGAAACTTGAGCGCGCTTAGCGGCATTTTAGGGTACTTTAAGTCGGAATTTCGAAAAAAAAGGTAAGTGGTAATTTTTCCGATTACGCGAAGCGGTAGGATGCAAAAAAGTACAAAAAAAAAAAAAAAAGAAAAATTTTTATGTGACGTTTTGCCTTCCGGTTTTCCTATTTCCGGTGATAAGAAGGGCGGGAAAAGTAAGTGGTTTTGTTTTTTTCCGTAAGGGGAAAGGGAATAAGTGAAATAAATTATAAAAAAAAAAAAAATTATTTTCTGTTTTCGGGAGCTTTTTTTAATATTAATGGTCGTTCGTTTGCCGGAAAAGATGATTAGAAAGTATTTCGGGGGTAAGGAGAAAGAGTAGAGAGCAAAAGAAAAGTAATTTTAAGAAAAAGGTGTTAAGCGCGTTTTTTAGGCATTATGGGTAGGAAAAACGGAGTGTGTGTAACTAGGTGTATGTGTTCGCGTAATAACGGCGGAAAAAAGGTAATTTGTAAAAAATGAAACTTGAGCGCGCTTAGTGGCATTTTAGGGCACTTTAAGTCGGAATTTCGAAAAAAAAAGGTAAATGGTAATTTTTCCGATTATAAGAAGCGGCAGGAAGCAACAAAGTACATAAAAAAAAAGACAAATTTTTTATGGGATGTTTTGCCTTGCGGTTTTCCTATTTCCGGTGATAAAAAGGGGGAAAAAGAAAGAGGTTTTGTTTTTTTCCGTAACGGGAGAAGGAAAATGTGATTTAAATCATGAAAAAAAAGGAATTTTTTTTTTCTCCTTTAGGAAGTTTTTTTTACCATTTTGGTCGTTAGTTTGCCTGAAAAGATGATTAGGAAGTTTTTCGGGGGTAAGGAGAAAAAGTAGAGAGGAAAAAAAAGGAATTTTAAGAAAAAGGTGTTAAGCGCGTTTTTTCGGCATTATGGGTAGGAAAAACGGAGTGTGTTTTGGTAGGTGTATGTGTTCGCCTAATCACATAGGAAAAAAGGTAATTTGTAAAAAATGAAACTTGAGCGCGCTAAGCGGCATTTTAGGGTACTTTAAGTCGGAATTTCGAAAAAAAAGGTAAGTGGTAATTTTTCCGATTACGCGAAGCGGTAGGATGCAAAAAAGTACAAAAAAAAAAAAAAAGAAAGAAAAATTTTTATGGGACGTTTTGCCTTCCGGTTTTCCTATTTCCGGTAATAAGAAGGGCGGGAAAAGTAAGTGGTTTTGTTTTTTTCCGTAAGGGGAAAGGGAAAAAGTGAAATAAATTATAAAAAAAAAAAAAAATTATTTTCTGTTTTCGGGAGCTTTTTTTACTATTTTTGGTCGTTCGTTTGCCGGAAAAGATGATTAGAAAGTGTTCGGGGTTAAGGAGAAGGAGTAGAGAGCAAAAAAAAAAGTAATTTAAAAAAAAAGGTGTTAAGCGCGTTTCTTAGGCATTATGGGTAGGAAAAAGGGATTGTGTGTGGGTAGGTGTATATGTTCGCGTAATGACGGAGGAAAAAAGGTAATTTTTAAAAAATGATACTTGAGCGCGTTTAGCGGCATTTTAGGGCACTTTAAGTCGGAATTTCGAAAAAAAAAAGTAAGTGTTAATTTTTCCAAAAACGAGGAGCGGTAGGATGCAAAAAATTAAAAGAAAAAAAAAAAAAATTTTTCATGGGACGTTTTCACTTGCGGTTTTCCTATTTCCGGTGATAAAAAGGGCGGAAAAAATAAGAGGTTTTGTTTTTTTCCGTAATAGGAGAGGGAAAATGTGAAATAAAATATAAAAAATAAAAAAAAAATTTTTTCTCCTTTCGGGAGCTTCTTCACTATGTTTTGGTTGTTAGTTTCCCGGAAAAGGTGATTAGGAAGGGTTTCGGGGTTAAAAAGAAGGAGAAGAGAGCAAAAAAAAAAAGTTATTTCAAGAAAAAAGTGTTTAGCGCGTTTTTTAGGCATAATTGGTAGGAAAAACGGAGTGTGTTTGGGTAGGTGTATGTGTTCGCGTAATCAGGGCAGAAAAAAGGTAATTTGTAAAAAATGAAACTTGAGCGCGCTTAGCGGCTTTTTAAGGAACTTTAAGTCGCAATTTCGAAAAAAAAGGTAAGTGGTAACTTTTCCGATTACGAGGAGCGGTAGAAAGCAAAAAAGTCAAAAAAAAAAAGAAGAAAAAATAATTTCTTATGGGACGTTTTCCCTTGCGGTTTTCATATTTCCGGTGATAAAAAAGCGAAAAAAGTAAGTGGTTTTGTTTTTTTCCGTAAGGGGAGAGGGAAAATGTGAAATAAATTATAAAAAAAAAAAAAATTATTTTCTGTTTTCGGGAGCTTTTTTTACTATTTTTGGTCGTTCGTTTGCCGGAAAAGATGATTAGAAAGTGTTCGGGGTTAAGGAGAAGGAGTAGAGAGCAAAAAAAAAAGTAATTTAAAAAAAAAGGTGTTAAGCGCGTTTTTTCGGCATTATGGGTAGGAAAAACAGGATTGTGTGTGGGTAGGTGTATATGTTCGCGTAATGACGGAGGAAAAAAAGGTAATTTGTAAAAAATGAAACTTGAGCGCGCTTAGCGGCATTTTAGGGCACTTTAAGTCGGAATTTTGAAAAAAAAAAGGTAAGTGTTAATTTTTCCAAAAACGAGGAGCGGTAGGATGCAAAAAATTTAAAAAAAAAAAAAGGAGAAAAAATAATTTCTTATGGGACGTTTTCCCTTGCGGTTTTCATATTTCCGGTGATAAAAAAGCGAAAAAAGTAAGTGGTTTTGTTTTTTTCCGTAAGGGGAGAGGGAAAATGTGAAATAAATTATGAAAAAAAAAAAATTTTTTTTCTCCTTTCGGGCGGTTTTTCACTTTTTTGGTCGTTCGTTTGCCAGAAATGGTGGTTCGGAAGTGTTTCGGGGTTCAGGAGAGGGAGTAGAGAACAAAAATTTAAGTAATTTTAAGAAAAAGGTGTTAAGCGCGTTTTTTAGGCATTATGGGTAGGAAAAATGGAGTGTGTTTGGGTAGGTGTATATGTTCGCGTAATGACGGCGGAAAAAAGGTAATTTGTAAAAAATGAAACTTGAGCGCGCTTAGCGGCATGTTAGGGCACTTTAAGTCGGAATTTCCAAAAAAAAGGTAAGTGGTAACTTTTCCGATTCCAAGGAGCGGTAGGGTAAAAAAAAAGTCAAAAAAAAAAAGAAGAAAAAAAAATTTCTTATGGGACGTTTTCCCTTGCGGGTTTTATATTTCCGGTGACAAAAAAAGCGGGAAAAGTAAGTGGTTTTGTTTTTTTCCGTAAGGGGAGAGGGAAAATATGAAATAAATTATAAGAAAAAAAAATTTTTCAAATTACCTTTTTTCCCCCGTGATTACGCGAACATATACACCTACCTAAACACAATCCGTTTTTCCTACCCATAATGCCTAAAAAACGCGCTTAACACCTTTTTCTTCAAATTATTTTTTTTTTTGCTCTCTACTGCCTCTCCTGAACCCCGAAACACTTCCTAATCACCATTTATGGCAAACGAACGACCAAAAATAGGGAAAAACCTCCCGAAAGGAGAAAATTTTTTTTTTTTTTTTGGATGATTTATTTCACATTTTCCCTCTCCCCTTACGGAAAAAAACAAAACCACTTACTTTTTCCGCTTTTTCATCACCGGAAATAGGAAAACCGCAAGGGAAAACGTACATAAGAAATTTTTTTTTCTTCTTTTTTTTTGACTTTTTTGCACCCTACCGCTCCTCGTACTGGGAGTAACAAAATCACTTACTTTTTCCGCCCTTCATATCACTGGAAATAGGAAAGCCGCAAGGGAAAACGTCCCATAAAAAATTTTTCTTTTTCTTTTTGTTTTTTACTTTTTTGCATACTACCGCTCCTAGTAATCCGTAAAATTACCATTTACCATTTTTTTTCGAAATTCCCACATAAAGTGCCCAAAACTGCCGCTTAGTGTGCGCAAGTTTCATTTTTTTCACAATATCTTTTTTCCCCCGTGATTACGCGAACACATACATTTACCCACACACACTCCGTTTTTTGACCCATAATGCCTAAAAAAAGCGCTTAACACCTTTTTCTGTATATTTCTTTTTTTTTTTTGCTCTCTCCTCCTTCTCCTTACCCCCGAAACACTTCCTAATCATCTTTTCCGATAAACTAACGACGAAAAATGGGGAAAAGCTTCCTGAAGGAGAAAAAAAAAATTTTTCTTTTTTTTTTTTTATAATTTATTTCACAGTTTCCCTCTCCCCTTAAGGAAAAAAAACAAAACCACTTACTTTTTCCGCCCTTTTTAACACCGGAAATAGGAAAACCGCAAGGGAAAATGCCCCATCAAAAACTTTTTTTTCTTCTTTTTTTTTTTTTTTACTTTTTTTGCACCCTACCGCTCCTCGTAATCGGATAAATTACCACTTACCTGTTTTTTTCGAAATTCCGACTTAAAGTTCTCTAAAATGCCGCTAAGCGCGCTTAAGTTTCATTTTTTACCAATTACCTTTTTTCCGCCGTGATTACGTGAACACATACACCTACCCATACACACTCCGTTTTTGCGACCCATAATGCCTAAAAAACACGCTTAACACCTTTTTTTTTAAATTAATTTTTTTTGCTCTTTACTCCTTCTCCTTCCCCCGAAACACTTCCTAATCATCTTTTCCGGCAAACTAACGAACAAAAATGGTGAAAAAGCCCCTAAAGGAAAAAAAATTATTTTTTTTTGATAATTTATTTCACATTTTCCTTCTCCCCTTACGGAAAAAAAAACCAAAACCAATTACTTTTTCCACTCTTTTTATCACCGGAAATAGGAAAAGGGCAAGGGAAAACGTCCCATAGGAATTTTTTTTCTTTTTTTTTTTTAACTTTTTTGCACCCTACCGCTCCTCGTATTTGGAAAAATTACCACTTACCTTTTTTTTTCGAAATTCAGACTTAAATTGCCCAAAACTGCCGCTCAGGGTGCGCAAGTTTCATTTTTTTTTACAAATTACCTTTTTTCCGCCGTGATTACGCGAACACATACACCTACACATACAAACTCCGTTTTTCCCACCAATAATGCCTTAAAAACGCGCTTAACACCTTTTTCTTAAAATTACATTTTTTTGGTCTCTACTCCTTCTCCTTACCCCCGAAACACTTCCTAATCATCTTTTCCGGCAAACTAACGACCAAAAATGGTGAAAAAGCTCCCTAAAGAAGAAAAAAAAATTTTCTTTTTTGTATAATTTATTTCACATTTTCCCTCTCCCCTTACGGAAAAAAACAAAACCACTTACTTTTTCCGCCCTTTTTATCACCGGAAATAGGAAAACCGCAAGGGAAAACGTCCTATAAGAAATTTTTTTTTCTTCTTTTTTTTTTGACTTTTTTGCACCCTACCGCTCCTCGTATTTGGAAAAATTACCACTTACCTGTTTTTTCGAAATTCCGACTTAAAGTGCCCTAAAATGCCGCTAAGCGCGCTCAAGTTTCATTTTTAACAAATTACCTTTTTTTCTGCCGTGATTACGTGAAAACATACACCTACCCATACACACTTTGTTTTTCCGACCTATAATGCCTGAACAACGCGCTTAACACCTTTTTCATAAAATTACTTTTTTTTGCTCTCTACTCCTTACCCCCGAAACACTTCCTAATCATCTTTTCCGGCAAACTAACGACCAAAAATGGTGAAAAAGCTGTTTAAAGGGAAAAAAAATTTTTTTTTTTTTGATAATTTATTTCACCTTTTCCCTCTCCCAATACGGAAAAAAACAAAACCACTACTTTTTCCCCCCTTTTTATCACCGGAAATAAGAAAACGGCAAGGGAAAACGTCCCATACGAAATTTTTTTTTCTTCTTTTTTTTTTTGACTTTTTTGCACCCTACCGCTCCTCGTATTTGGAAAAATTACCACTTACCTGTTATTTCGAAATTCCGACTTAAAGTGCCCTAAAATGCCGCTAAGCGCGCTCAAGTTTCATTTTTTACAAATTACTTTTTTTCCCCCGTGATTACGCGAACACATACACCTTCCCATACAAACTCCGTTTTTCCCACCCATAATGCCTAAAAACGCGCTTAACACCTGTTTCTTAAAATTACTTTCTTTTGCTCTCTACTCCTTCTCCTTACCCCCGAAACACTTCCTAATCATCTTTTCCGGCAAAGTAACGACCAAAAATGGTGAAAAAGCTCCCTAAAGGAGAAAAAAAAATTTTTTTTTTTTTCATAATATATTTCATATTTACCCTCTTCCCTTACGGAAAAAAACAAAACCACTTACTTTTTCCCCCTTTTTATCACCGGAAATAGGAAAACCGGAAGAGAAAACGTCCCATAAAATTTTTTTTTTATTCTTTTTTTTTTTTTTTGACTTTTTTGCACCCCACCGCTCCTCGTATTTAGAAACATTACCACTTACCTGTTTTTTCGAAATTCCGACTTAAAGTGCCCTAAAACGCCGCTAAGCGCGCTCAAGTTTCATTTTTTACAAATTACCTTTTTTGCGCCGTGATTACGCGAACACATACACCTACCCATACAAACTCCGTTTTTCCCACCCATAATGCCTAAAAACGCGATTAACACCTGTTTCTTAAAATTACTTTTTTTTGCTCTCTACTCCTTCTCCTTAACCCCGAAACACTTCCTAATCATCTTTTCCGGCAAACTAACGACCAAAAATGGTGAAAAAGCTCCCTAAAGAAGAAAAAAAAATTTTCTTTTTTGTATAATTTATTTCACATTTTCCCTCTCCCTTTACGGAAAGAAACAAAACCACTTACTTTTTCCGCCCTTTTTATCACCGGAAATAGGAAAAGGGCAAGGGAAAACGTCCCATAGAAATTTTTTTTTCTTTTTTTTTTTAACTTTTCTTTGCACCCTACCGCTCCTCGTATTTGGAAAAATTACCACTTACCTTTTTTTTTCGAAATTCAGACTTAAATTGCCCAAAACTGCCGCTCAGGGTGCGCAAGTTTCATTTTTTACAAATTACCTTTTTTCCCCCGTGATTACGCGAACACATACACCTACCCATACAAACTCCGTTTTTCCCACCCATAATGCCTAAAAACGCGCTTAACACCTTTTTCTTAAAATTTCTTTTTTTTGCTCTCTACTCCTTACCCCCGAAACACTTCCTAATCATCTTTTCCGGCAAACTAACGACCAAAAATGGTGAAAAAGGTCCTTAAAGGAGAAAAAAAAAATTTTTTTTTTTGATAATTTATTTCACATTTTCCCTCTCCCTTTACGGAAAGAAACAAAACCACTTACTTTTTCCGCCCTTTTTATCACCGGAAATAGGAAAACTGGAAGAGGAAACGTCCCATAAGAAATTTTTTTTCTTCTTTTTTTTTTTTGACTTTTTTGCACCCTACCGCTCCTCGTATTTGGAAAAATTACCACTTACCTATTTTTTGGAAATTCCAATTTAAAGTGCCCAAAACTGCCGCTAAGGGTGGGCAAGTTTCATTTGTTTCAAATTACCTTTTTTCCCCCGTGATTACGCGAACGCATACACCTACTCACACACACTCCGTTTTTCCGACCCATAATGCCTAAAAAAAGCGCTTAACACCTTTTTCTTTAAAACTACTTTTTTTTGCTCTCTACTCCTTCTCCTTACCCCCGAAACACTTCCTAATCATCTTTTCCGGCAAACTAAGGACCAAAAATGGTGAAAAAGCTGTTTAAAGGAAAAAAACAAATTTTTTTTTTTTGATAATTTATTTCACATTTTCCCTCTCCCTTTACGAAAAAAAAAACAAAACCACTTACTTTTTCCGCCCTTTTTATCACCGGAAATAGGAAAAGGGCAAGGGAAAACGTCCCATAGAAATTTTTTTTTTTTAACTTTTCTTTGCACCCTACCGCTCCTCGTATTTGGAAAAATTACCACTTACCTTTTTTCGAAATTCCGACTTAAAATGCCCAAAACTGCCGCACAGGGTGCGCAAGTTTCATTTTTTACAAATTACCTTTTTTCCGCCGTGAATACGTGAACACATACACCTACCCATACACCCTCCGTTTTCCGACCCATAATGCCTAAAAAACGCGCTTAAAACCTTTTTTCTTAAAATTACGTTTTTTCGCTCTCTACTCCTTCTCCTTACCCCCAAAATACTTCGTAATCATCTTTTCCTGCACACTAACGACCAAAAATGGTGAAAAAGCTCTCTAAACGAGAAAAAAAAATTTCTTTTTTTTGATAATTTATTTCACATTTTCTCTCTCCCCTTACGGAAAAAAAACAAAACCACTTACTTTTTCGGCCTTTTTTTTAACTAAAATATGAAAACCGCAAGTGAAAACGTCCCATAACAAATTTTTTTTTTCTTCTTTTTTTTTGACTTTTTTGCACCCTACCGCTCCTCGTAATCGGAAAAATTACCACTTACCTTTTTTTTGGAAATTCCAATTTAAAGTGCCCAAAATTGCCGTTTACGGTGGGCAATTTTCATTTGTTTCAAATTACCTTTTTTCCCCCGTGATTACGCGAACGAATACACCTACTCACACACACTCCGTTTTTCCGACCCATAATGCCTTAAAAAAGCGCTTAACACCTTTTTCTTTAAAATTACTTTTTTTTGCTCTCTACTCCTTCTCCTTAACCCCGAAACACTTCCTAATCATCTTTTCCGGCAAACTAACGACCAAAAATGGTGAAAAAGCTCCCTAAAGAAGAAAAAAAAATTTTCTTTTTTGTATAATTTATTTCACATTTTCCCTCTCCCTTTACGGAAAGAAACAAAACCACTTACTTTTTCCGCCCTTTTTATCACCGGAAATAGGAAAAGGGCAAGGGAAAACGTCCCATAGGAATTTTTTTTTCTTTTTTTTTTTTTAACTTTTCTTTGCACCCTACCGATACTCGTATTTGGAAAAATTACCACTTACCTTTTTTTTTCGAAATTCAGACTTAAATTGCCCAAAACTGCCGCACAGGGTGCGCAAGTTTCATTTTTTACAAATTACCTTTTTTCCCCCGTGATTACGCGAACACATACACCTACCCATACACCCTCCGTTTTCCAACCCATAATGCCTAAAAAACGCGCTTAAAACCTTTTTTCTTAAAACTACGTTTTTTCGCTCTCTACTCCTTCTCCTTACCCCCGAAACACTTCCTAATCATCTTTTCCGGCAAACTAACGACCAAAAATGGTGAAAAAGCTCTTTAAAGAGAAAAAAAATTTTTTTTTTTTGATAATTTATTTCACATTTTCTCTCTCCCCTTACGGAAAAAAACAAAACCACTTACTTTTTCCGCCATTTTTTTTTAACTGAAATATGAAAACCGCAAGGGAAAACGTCCCATAACAAATTTTTTTTTTCTTTTTTTTTTTTTTACTTTTTTGCACCCTACCGTTCCTCGTCATCGGAAAAATTACCACTTACCTTTTTTCGAAATTCCGACTTAAAATGCCCAAAACTGCCGCACAGGGTGCGCAAGTTTCATTTTTTTCAAATTACCTTTTTTCCCCCGTGATTACGCGAACACATACACCTACTCACACACACTCCGTTTTTCCGACCCATAATGCCTAAAAAAAGCGCTTAACACCTTTTTCTTTAAAATTACTTTTATTTGCTCTCTACTCCTTCTCCTTACCCCCGAAACACTTCCTAATCATCTTTTCCGGCAAACTAACGACCAAAAATGGTGAAAAAGCTCTCTAAAGGAAAAAAAATTTCTTTTTTTTTGATAATTTATTTCACGTTTTCCCTCTCCCCACACGGAAAAAAAAAACCACTTACTTTTTCCGCCCTTTTTATCAACGGAACTAGGAAAACCGGAAAGGAAAACGTCCCATAAGAAATTCTTTTTTCTTCTTTTTTTTTGACTTTTTTGCACCCTACCGCTCCTCGTAATCGGAAAAATTACCACTTACCTTTTTTTTGGAAATTCCAATTTAAAGTGCCCAAAACTGCCGTTAACGGTGGGCAATTTTCATTTGTTTCAAATTACCTTTTTTCCCCCGTGATTACGCGAACGCATACACCTACTCACACACACTCCTTTTTTCCGACCCATAATGCCTTAAAAAAGCGCTTAACACCTTTTTCTTTAAAATTACTTTTATTTTCTCTCTACTCCTTCTCCTTAACCCCGAAACACTTCCTAATCATCTTTTCCGGCAAACTAACGACCAAAAATGGTGAAAAAGCTCCCTAAAGAAGAAAAAAAATATTTTCTTTTTTGTATAGTTTATTACAATTTTTCCATCACCTTTTACTAAAAAAAAAAAAAACCACTTACTTTTTCCGCCCTTTTTTTCCACCGGAAATAGGAAAACCGCAAGGGAAAACGTCCCATAAGCAATTTTTTTTTCTTTTTTTTTTTTGACTTTTTTGCACCCTACCGCTCCTTGTATTTGGAAAAATTACCACTTACCTTTTTTTTCGAAATTCCGACTTAAAGTGCCCAAAACTGCCGCTCAGGGTGCGCAAGTTTCATTTTTTTCAAATTACCTTTTTTCCCCCGTGATTACGCGAACACATACACCTACCCACACACACTCCGTTTTTCCGACCCATAATGCCTAAAAAATGCGCTTAACACCTTTTGCTTAAAATTACTTTTTTCTTGCTGTCTACTCCTTCTCCTTACCCCCGAAACACTTCCTAATCATCTTTTCCGGCAAACTAAAGACCAAAAATGGTGAAAAAGCTCCTTAAAGGAGAAAAAAAAATTTCTTTTTTTGATATAATTTATTTCACATTTTCCATCTCCCCTTACGGAAAAAAACAAAACCACTTACTTTTTCCGCCCTTTTTATCACCGGAAATAGGAAAACCGCAAGGGAAAACGTCCCATAAGAAATTTTTTTTCCTTTTTTTTTTTTGACTTTTTTGCACCCTACCGCTCCTCGTAATCGGAAAAATTACCACTTACCTTTTTTTTGGAAATTCCAATTTAAAGTGCCCAAAACTACCGTTAACGGTGGGCAAGTTTCATTTTTTTCAAGTTACCTTTTTTCCACCGTGATTACGCGAACACATACACCTACTCACACACACTCCGTTTTTCTGACCCATAATGCCTAAAAAAAGCGCTTAACACCTTTTTCTTTAAAATTACTTTTATTTGCTCTCTACTCCTTCTCCTTACCCCCGAAACACTTCCTAATCATCTTTTCCGGCATAGAAACCACCAAAAATGGTGAAAAAGCTCTCTAAAGAAGAAAAAAAATTCTTTTTTTTTTTATAATTTATTTCACATTTTCCCTCTCCCCTTACGGAAAAAAAAACCAAAAACACATACTTTTTCGCCCATTTTATCACCGGAAATAGAAAAACCGCAAATGAAAACGTCCCATAAAAAAATTTTTTTTCTTTTTTTTTTTTGACTTTTTTGCACCCTACCGCTCCTCGGAATCGGAAAAATTACCACTTACCTTTTTTTTTTCAAAATTCTGACTTAAAGTGCCCTAAAATGCCGCTAAGCGCGCTCAAGTTTCATTTTTTTCAAAATTACCTTTTTTTCTCCCGTGTTTACGCGAACACATACACCTACCCAAACACACACCGTCTTTCCGACCCATAATGCCTTAAAAACGCGCTTAACACCTTTTTCTTAAAATTACTTTTTTTTTTCTCTCTACTCCTTCTCCTTACCCCCGAAACACTTCCTAATCATCTTTTCCGGCAAATTAACGACCAAAAACGGTGAAAAAGATCCCTAAAGGAAAAAATAAAATTTTTTTTTTTATAATTTATTTCACATTTTCCCTCTCTACTTACGGAAAAAAACAAAACCACTTACTTTTTCCGCCCTTTTCATCACCGGAAATAGGAAAACAGCAAGGGAAAACGTCCTATAACATTTTTTTTTTTTTTTTTTAATTTTTTGCATCCTGCCGCTCCTCGTAATCGGAAAAATTACCACGTACCTTTTTTTTCGAAATTTCTAATTAAAGTGCCTTAAAACTGCCGCCAATTAAGCTTTAAGTTTCATTTTTTAGAAATAACCTTTTTTACCGCCGTGATTACGCGAACATATACACCTACCCACACACACTCCGTTTTTCCGACCCATAATGCCTAAAAAACGCGCTTAACACCTTTTTCTTTAAAATTACTTTTTTTTGCTCTCTACTCCTTCTCGTTACCCCGAAACACTTCCTAATCATCTTTTCCGGAAAACTAACGACCAAAAATGGTGAAAAAGCTCCTTAATGGAGAATTAAAATTTTCTTTTTTTTATAATTTATTTCGCATTTTCCCTCTCCCCTTACGGAAAAACACAAAACCATTTACTTTTTCCGCCCTTTTTACCACCGGAAGTAGGAAAACCGCAAGGTAAATCGTTCCATAAAAAATTTTTCTTTTTTTACTTTTTTGCATCCTACCGGTCCTCGTGATTGGAAAAAATTACAACTTACCTTTATTTTCGAAATTCCGACTTAAAGTGCCCAAAACTTCCGCTAAGGGTGCGCAAGTTTTATTTTTTTTCAATTACCTTTTTTCCCCCGTGATTACGCGAACACATACACCTACCCACACACACTCCGGTTTTTCGACCCATAATGCCTAAAAAACGCGCTAAACACCCTTTTCTTAAAATTACTTTTTTTTGCTCTCTACTCCTTCTCCTTACCCCCGAAACACTTCCTAATCATCTTTTCCGGCAAAGTAACGAACAAAAATAGTGAAAAAGCTCCCTAAAGGTGAAAAAAAATTTTTCTTTTTTTTATAATTTATTTCACTTTTTTTCCCTCACCCCTTTCGGAAAAAACAAAACCACTTATTTTTCCGCCTTTTTTATCACCGGAAATAGGAAAACCGGAAGGGAAAACGTCCCATAAAATATTTTACTTTTTTTTATCCTACCGCTCCTCGTAACCGGAAAAATTACCATTTACCTTTTTCTTCGAAATTCCGACTTAAAGTGCCCAAAACTGCCGCTAAGCGCGCTTAAGTTTAATTTTTACAAATTACCTTTTTTTCGCCGTAATTCCGCGAACACATACACTTACCCACACACACTCCGTCTTTCCGACCCATAATGCCTAAAAAAACGCGCTTTACACCTTTTTTTTTTTAAATTACTTTTTTTTGCTCTCTATTCCTTCTCCTTACCCCCGAAACACTTTCTAACCATCTTTTCCGGCAAACTAACGACCACAAATGGTAAAAAAAAAGCTCCTCAAAAGACAATAAAAAGATTTTCTTTTTTTTTACAATTTATTTCACATTTTCCCAATCCCCTAAAACAACTTACTTTTTCCGCCCTTTTTATCACCGGAAATAGGAAAACCCCGGAGGAAAACGTCCCATAACATTTTTTTATTCTTCTTTTTTTTTTTTTTACTTTTTTTCACCCTACCGCTCCTCGTAATCGGAAAAATTAGCACTTACCTTTTTTTTTGAAACTCCGACTTAAAGTGCCCAAAAATTGCTGCGAAAGGTGCGTAAGTTTCATTTTTTTCAAATTACCTTTCTTCCGCCGTGATTACGCCAACACATACACCTACATAAACACACTCCGTTCTTCCTACTCATAATGCATAAACAAACGCGCTTAACACCTTTTTCTTAAAATTACTTTTTATTTGCTCTCTACTCCTTCTCCTTACCCCCGAAACACTTCCTAATCATCTTTTCCGACAAACTCACGACCAAAAATAGTGCAAAAGCTCCCTAAAGGAGAAAAAAAATTTTTCTTTTTTTTTTATAATTTATTTCACAATTTCCCTCTCCCCTTCCGGAAAAAAAGAAAACCACTTACTTTTTCCTCCCTTTTTATCACCGAAAATAGGAAAACCGCAAGGGAAAACGTCCCATAAAAAATTTTTCTTTTTTTTTTTTTTACTTTTTTGCATCCTACCGCTCCTCGTAATCGGAAAAATTACCACTTACCTTCTTTTTCCAAATTCCGACTTAAAGTGCCCAAAACAGCCGCGAAGGGTGCGCAAGTTTCCTTTTTTACAAATTACCTTTTTTCCCCGTGATTACGCGAACGCATATACCTACTCACACACACTCCGTTTTTCCGACCCATAATGCCTAAAAAAAGCGCTTAACACCTTTTTCTTTAAAATTACTTTTATTTCCTCTCTACTCCTTCTCCTTACCCCCGAAACACTTCCTAATCATCTTTTCCGGCAAACTAACGCCCAAAAAGGTTAAAAAAAAAGCTCCTTAAAAGACAAAAAAAAAATTTTCTTTTTTTTATAATTTATTTCACCTTTTCCCTCTCCCCTTACGGAAAAAATTAAAACCACTTACTTTTTCCGCCCTTTTTATCACCGGAAATAGGAAAACCGGAAGGGAAAACGTCCCATGAGAAATTTTTTTTTCTTCTTTTTTTTTTGACTTTTTTGCACCCTACCGCTCCTCGTAATCGGAAAAATTACCACGTACCTTTTTTTCGAAATTCCGACTTAAAGTGCCCAAAACTGCCACTAAGGGTGTGCAAGTTTCACTTTTTACAAATTACCTTTTTCCGCCGTAATTACGCGAACACATACACCTACCCAAACACACTCCGTATTTCCTACCCATAATGCGTAAAAAAAACGCTTAACACCTTGTTAAATATATCCCCCTCTCTAATGTACTCACTATATTATAATTAATAGGGATATATAATTTTACTCTAATTTATAAAATTTGATTATAATTCCTTGCAAAGGACTCAAATTCTATAAAACAAATTATTTGTACTTAAGATAAATTAATTACAATCCATAATAAATTTTCTTTTAACTATGTTACAAACATATATATATATATATATATATATAGACTTATGTGACAAAATAACCCAACAATAGTTTAGATTTTTAATTTTTATTCTAATGAATTTTCCCCCTTCTACATAATACAAAAACAAAACAATAATCTTAATAAACTAAATAAACATCTCTATAAAGCAAAATTATAAATTAAACCTACGCTATTTAATTCTTATGTATATTTTATCTTATTATTACATTTTCCTTTTTGTATATTCTATTTCTTGATTCCAATCACCAGATCTTGTTTACACACCAGTCCTTGTTTGTAAACACACACCAGTCCTTGTCCTCTCACACACACCAGTTCTTGTTTGTCAACACACACCAGTCCTTCTTTTAATAGTCGCTTTTCTTGACTTCTCTTTCTTTAACAAAATTGTCTTTTTCAGAATATAATAGTTTTTTTTTCTTATGTATATATATATATATATACATATACATATAAAGATTTTTTTTTACTCAGTTCATGAGGCCGTTTCCTTTTGTATTTCTCAGCATAAGTATAAATTATTTTTGCTTGTCACTTAGGACACAACTTTTTTTTTTCCATTTATGAAGCAATAAATTGCCTTTTCCTTTTTGCTAACAATAATTTCGCATATTGAAGATTAGGAGATTTGTTTAAATGTTAATTTGAATATTTGTTTCTTTTTATTTTTTTTCTGTTCGGGTGCTAATTTTTTAGTATAAATTTTTCCTGCAACAGAAAAGGAAAACAGTTTTTAATTTAGCATTTAGCTATTCAATCATTAATTCCTATCAACAAAATCAACAATATCATGATTTACTAGACATCATTTAACAAAACTTCTGAAAGGAAATTAATCATCTCCTTAAATCTCTAAATCCTTTCTTTATTATTTTACTATTTATGTTAATATTAATTAAAATCAAAATCTTGATCCAGATCTTATAATTTCTCACCTCTCCCGATTTAGTTTTACAGATGTAAAATCTCCTGTATTTCTCAACAAAAATGCTATGTGCAAAGAGGGCGAACCCTCGTGTTCATCGTCTTTTATAGCTCCAAGGCTAAATCTAAGGCTAAGGCTAAGGCACATACATTCTCGCTTTTCATTCCCCCACTGTTTATGAACTTCACCCACACACCTTTTTCTTAAAATTACTTTTTTTTTTGCTCTCTAGTCCTTTTCCTTCCCCCGAAACACTTCCTAAAAATCTTTTCTGGCAAATTAACGACGAAAAATAGTGAAAAAGCTCCCTAAAGAAGAAAAAAAAATTTCTTTTTTGTATAATTTATTTCACATTTTCCCTCTCCCCTTACAGAAAAGAACAAAACCACTTACTTTTTCCGCCCTTTTTATCACCCAAAATAGGAAAACCGCAAGGGAAAACGTCCCATAAAAAATTGATCTTTTTTTTTTTTTTTTTTTACTTTTTTGCATCCTACCGCTCCTCGTAATCGGAAAAATTACCATTTAACTTTTTTTTCGAAATTCCGATTTAAAGTGCCCAAAACTGCCGCTAAGGGTGCGTACGTTTCTTTTTTTTTAAATTACCTTTTTCCCCCCGTGATTACGCGAATACATACACCTACCCACACACACAAACTTGAATATGCCCTACTTTGAGGTCCATGCCAAATACATGGGTAAATGGGGTCCAAGGTAAATATCTCTTATTTTGTTCTTAATTCCATTTAAACAGATACTCCATTACATCATTTTATAAAAATTCGTTTGAGTTATCAAATTAAGGAAATATTGAAAGTTTTATTAACGATTTTTAAATTGAGGTCTTATCGAACAATGGGGTCCTTGAGAGCTATATTTAGAATATGTTTCACACATAAAGCAGAATGTGGAATTTGGGGTCATATGTTAATTGACAGGTAAACAATCAAAATGCAGGTCCCTATAGCATCTCTTTGCAAAATGTGCATTTAATGTCATGTAATAATAATTGATATTAGACAAAGAACCAAATGATAGGATAATTTATACATGTTACACTATAGCTCATCTCAGTACCAAATAAATGGATCAGACTGTCTACTGCAGAGGAGCTAGATAGCAATAAATGTAGACCTTTCCATGATATAAGACAATTTGCCTTGAACCCAGGGCAAATAAGTTTTTGGTTGCAAAATACACATTTAAGGTTTTGCTATCTAGAACTTTGCTTTGTGCTGGGGGAGATTAAAGTTTTTAATTGTGAAGACCTAGATTTTCTTAATTTGATCCAAAGATATGAAATTTAAAAGTGTTTTCAAACAAAGAAAAAGAGGCAAAAATATGACTTTAAAAATTGGATTAGTGCAGAATGCATGCAAAGAGTGATAAAACTATTTACCAAAAAAGCAACAAAAAATAAGGCAGAGCAATTTAAAAGACGTTATTATTTATTAAACAAAACAAGTATCATGACATGAGATCAAATAACAACATAAATGAGTGTCATGCACAAGAAATCAGATGGTAGTATAAACATAAATCTAAAATTGATACAGTACATTATACTAATAGTAATAATACAAAATTGCAAAAAATGTTTGGTTTCACTTGTCTTAGAAAAGATTAATTAATTTTTTTTTTTTGTTCATGAACATCAAGTGTGATTTAAAATATACCGTAGTTTTTTTTATATAGAGAGGAAAATAAGTCCTAATCCTGCTCCATTTCTTTCCTTTTAAAAATAATTACAACCTTTATCAATTTCTTCCTGTATATCAATATAACATAATAATCAAAGGAACTGATACAACAAAGAATGATACAAAAATTAACCAAATCAATGTATTTTAAAGATAATTTTTTTGTGAGCATACAGGGAATGGGGCTGCAATTTTTTAAAGATTAGTACTGAAATATAATGAATAGTGTCAAAATTTACAAAAATAACATAGTTTGACTTTGAGGGTCAAATCAGAACATCCTTGAAAATATGATACTTTTTATATCAGCATCTCATATTTATAATGATTATTTAAAAAAAAAAAAGAAACGCCAATATATGTCTCACGACCAGTCCTAATTAGTCGGATGTCGCATATTTACATTTTAAAGTATTCATGTTTAGACCAGAGCATTTACCTGAGCTTCGCAACGGTGAAAATTGCATGAAAATACCACAATTCTCCCAGCATAATTATATGCAATATTTGTATCTTATGAAATAATAAGATAAAGAACCATATATTGAATTTTAAATGCCTTTTTCCAAAATGTACATTTCTGACATCCGACTCATTAGGACTGATCGTGAGACATATGCAACCCTGAATGTAGTGTAATAGATCTTGGATAAAGCAAAAAAAAGCAAATTAGAGCACATATCTGTCCATTAAAAATAATTTCAAGCACAGCAATTTGTATTTCACAGATTATTTCAAAACAAAAGTATTGATCACTTAATAATTTTCCTGAACTCAAGTCCCCTGTACATGTACTTTCTACGTGCATTATAATTAATAGTAAATTTTTATAGCTCTCCCATACTCATCATGATGTAAATAAAAAAATAACGTAATATATATTATACGGCCACTTTCTACTCCAT
>JAWDGP010005062.1:337500-350691 GCA_033675545.1 Elysia crispata | reverse complement strand
TTGTTGTAATTGTATATGTACGAGGGCAGGCTGATAATTAAGTTCCGTTTAATCATAACTTTTTAATTTTTCACAGCATATACATAAACAATACGTCAAACGAAAGCTTAATATCTCAGCTACATACTTAGCACTCTATTTTTCTATGTAGTCACCGTCGCGAGCAACACATCGCCTCCAACGTTTCACTAGTTGGCTCACGCCGTCAGCGAAGAATTCAGACGGCTGTCCACGGCACCATCTGCGAACATCTGCGATAACTTCCTCATCATTGTCATAGTGATGGCCCTTCAGGTACTTCTTGAGTTGGGGAAACAAATAGTAGTCAGAGGGGGCAAGATCGGGGCTGTATGCAGGGTGAGGTAGAGTCGTAAGTTCCAGCTGCCTTAAGGCGTCCTGAGTTTGGCGACTTGTGTGCGGGCGCGCATTGTCGTGTTGCAGGATTGAGTCCTTATCACGCCGAATACGTCTGAGTCGGAGTTCGAGAGCTCGGAGTGTTGAAATATATCGCTCAGAGTTCACAGTTTGCCCTTGCTCCAGAAATTCCATGTGGACCACTCCCTCCATGTCCCAGAAAACGGTGAACAAGACCTTTCTTGCAGAGGCAACAACCTTGAACTTCCTTGGACTTGGAGAAGTTTTGTGCCTTTACTCCATCGATTGGGCTTTACATTCTGGAACGTAGTGGTGGACCCAGTATTCGTCTCCAGTCACAATGCGTTGCAGAAATGCTTCTCCTTCTGCATTGTAACGCTCTAAGAGTTGAGTACACATGTCCTTTCTCTGCGCTTTCATCTCTACAGTGAGCTGTCTTGGCACCCAACGGGCAGAGACTTTTCGGTAACCCAGTACAGTTGTGGCGATATGGTGCACTCGTTCTTTCGAAATGCCTACTTCATCTGCAATTTCCTTTTGTTTGACCCTTCGATTAGCTCTAATCATGCAGTCAACTTTCTCTAGATGAGCCGTGTCCGATGCGGAAAGGGGCCTACCCGAACGCTTTCGATCACGCAGAATTGTCTCTCTGGGGTCTTCCCCTTTAAAAATTCTCACCCATTTGCGAACTGCAGTCTGAAATGCACATTTCACCATAAACTGTCTTCATTCTTGCATGAATGTTTGCAGCAGAACATCCCTCAGCTGCCAAAAACTCGATAACAGAGCGCTGTTTGATGAGAAGGTCATTGGAAGTCGCCATTGTCTCATAAACATGGCTACCACATCATGTGTTGCGCGTCACTGCATTATGAGCACGAATGACGTCACACAAACTTGTTGTTATAGTTAAGTCTAGAAAAATGGTTCGCGAGTATATGTATGAAATTTTAGGTCGATGTGACGAAAATTGACCTAGTTATTAGCAAACGGAACTTAATTATCAGCCTGCCCTCGTATTTGTACATGTTGTAGTTGTAGTTGTAATTGAACTTGTTATAGAAGTAGTTTTATTTGTACTTGTTGTAATTTTGTTGTAGTTCTATTTGTAAATGTTTTATTTGAAGTTATACTTGTTGTAGTTGAAGTTGTACATGTTGTAGTAATAGTTGTACTTGTACTTGTTGTAGTTGCAGTTGAACTTGTTGTAGTTGTTCTTGGGCTTGTACATTTTGTTGTTGTAGTTTTTCTTGTACTTATTATAAAAGGAGTTTTACTTTTACTTGTTGTAGTTATAGTTGTAGTTGACTTGTACTTGTTGTAGTCTCAATGTAGTAGAACTTGTTGTGTTTTATTGTAATTGTATTTTTTATTTTTGTAGTTGTACTTGCTCTTGTAGTTGTAGTTGTAGTTATACCAATATTTCTTGTAGTTGTACTTGTTGTACTTGTACTTGTACTGATGTAGTTTTAGTTGTAGTTGTACTTGTGGAATTTTTAGTTGTACTTGTTCTTGTTGTAAATGTTGTAATTGTACTTCTTGTAGTTGTATTCATACTTGTTGTAGTTGTAGTTGTACTGGTACTTGTTGTAGATGTACTTGTTTTGGTACTTGTTGTAGTTTTTGTTGTAGTTGAATTTGTTTTAGTTATAATTGTGATTGTTACAGTTCTAGTTGTACTAGTACTTCTTGTATTTGTAATTTTACTTCTATATTTACTTTTTGTAGTTGTAGTTGTAGTAGCACTTGTTGTAGTTGTAAATGTACTCGTACTTTTTGTAGTTGTAGATATATTTGTACTTGTTGTAGGTGTAGCTGAACTTGTACTTTTTGTAGTTTTAGTTGTACTTGTTGTCTTTTTAGTTGTATTTCTCCTTGTTGTTGCTGTAGTTCTACATGTATTAGTTCTAGCTGTAGTTGTACTTGTAGTTTTAACTGTACTTGTACTTGTTGTAGTTGTAGTTCTTCTTGTTGTAGTTGTACCGTACTTGATGTAGTTGTAGTTGCACTTGTACTTGTTTACTTGTAAATGTACTTGTATATATTGTAGTTGTAGTTGTACTTACTATAGTTGTACTTTACTTGTACTTAATGTAGTTGTCCTTGTACTGTTGTAGTTGTAGTTGTACTTGTTTTTGTTGTTGTTGCAGTTTTTCTTATACTCAATGTAGTTGTACTTATACTTATTGCAGTTGTAGTTGTACTTGTACTTGTGGTTGTAACTGTATATGTTGTAGTTGTAGTTGTACTTTTTCTTGTTGTAGTTGTACTTGTATATGTACTTGTTGTAGATGTACTTGTACTTATACTTGTTTTTACATGAAGTTGCATTTAAACTTGTTGTAGGTGTACTTGATGACATTGTAGTTATAGTCGAACTGGTTGTATTTGAAAGTGTTATTGTTGTAGTTGTAGTTATACTTGTTGTAGTTGTAGTTGTACTTGTTGTACTTGTACTTGTACTAATGTAGTTTTAGTTGTAGTTGTAATTGTGGAAGTTGTAGTTGTACTTGTACTTGTTTTAGTTGTACTTATACTTGTTGAAGTTGTAGTTTTACTTTTATTTGTTTTAAATGTAGTTGTGGTTGTGCTTAATGTAGTTGTAGTTGTACTTGTACTTGTTTTAGTTGTACTTTTACTTGTTGTTTTTATACTTGTTGTAGTTGTATTTGTACTTGTTGTAGTTGTAGGTGCAGTTCTACTTGTTGAAGTTGTAGTTGTAGTTGTACTTGTTGTAGTTGTAATTGTACTCGTACTTGTTGTAATTCTAGTTGTACTTGTACTTATTGTAGTTGTTTTTTACTGGTACTTGTTGAAGTGATATTTGCACTTGTACTTGTAGTTGTAGTTTTTTTAGTACTTGTTGAAATTGTAGTTGTACTTGTACTTGATATAATTGTAGTTGTACTTTTACTTGCTTTTGTTGTACATATACGTATTGTAGTTGTAGTTATAGTCGTATTTAATGTTGTTGTACTTTTTCCTGTTGTAGTAACAGTTAAATTTGTTGTAGTTGTAGTTTTAGTATTATTTGTTTCTTTTGGAGTTTTAGTTGTAGTTGTTCTCAATGTAGTTGTAACCTTTCGTAAGGTCGCATTTGTGAAATATCGGGCTCCATTTAATTTTGAGACTAATTCATCCAAAGTGGGAATAGGTTCTGAGTCAAAAACGGTGATGCTGTTTAATCTCCTAAAGTCTATGCATAATCTTTTGGTTTTATCCTTTTTCATAACTAAAGTGATCGGAGAAGCGTAAGGTGACGATGATCGTCTTATGATGCCTGACGAAAGCATGTTATTAGTTTTAGCGTCAATAGAATCAATAGCATGTATGGGTAGTAGGTATCGTTTTTTTTCTGAAGGGTGTGTCATTCACTAATCAGATTGTGTGCTCTATGCGCTGAGTCCTGCCCGGCAAATCACTTAACGTGTCCGGAAATTCTTGCAGTAAAAGTCTTTTTTCGTTCTTCTGTTTGGGGCTTAACTTTTCGTCCAGCATCACATCTAACGGGAATTCTTTCTGGGGTATGCTTCTAAGTCTACATCATCATCTTTGATGAATGACACTGCTGCATGGGGCAAGATGATGTCATGAGGCGGGATACGTTGTCATTCGTCAAATTTCTTGAGCAAGTTGGCAAAATAAGTTTTAACATTTTTTCCCGACTTGACACCTATAGTTGTTGTCATTGGCAACTTTCCTTATAATCTAAGGTCCTTTGTATCTCATAAACAAGTTGCTGCTGTCTTGTGGTAAGAGAATCAAGACTTTGTCTCCTTTTGAGAACTCTCTGTATCTTGTATGTGAGCTTCTAATTTCTCTATATTCAGCTAATTTAGTTTTGCGTTTTCTGCCGCGATCTCACAAGCTTTGCTGATGACCTGGTGCAATCTGCATAAGCATGGACGAAAGTATATTCTTCAAAAATGTTGTCCGTGCCTGAGCAAATATAGGCGATAGTATGGCTGGTCTTCTTACTTGTCTTCCATACATGAGGGTGAAGCGTGGGTAGCCTGTTGTCGAATTGGGAATTTTCCAAAATATGAATAACACTGCAAGTATGAGCTTGTCCCAAAGTGTGGTTTGTCCGCGGTCAGTTTGTGTAACATGCTCTTAAGGGTGCCGTTGAATCTTTCCACCATTCCCTTCGACTGTCCGTGGTACGGTGTGGACAATCTTCTTTCTATTCCCATCATTTCCATTACATTCGACATATCTTTTTAGACAAGTTGTTGAGCGTTGTGGGAAAGAATTTGTTTAGGTAATGCTAATCTGGAAAAGATATTTACAAGGGCAGATGCGACGTCTGCAGTGCGTATGTTTCTCAGTGGCACTGCTTCTGGCCATCTGGTTGCAGTATCTACAAATGTCAATATATATATATATATATATATATATATATATATATATATATATATATATATATATATATATATATATGACTTACTTGACTTATCGCCGTTCCGCATCGTAGTCGTCAGACTGCAACGCCTCGGCTGCCTTTTGTATTCCTGTGCATAGTATACTCCACTGATCCCTCTGTTCTGCGATCTTTTTAAGGTTTTCAATGTCTTTGAAGGTTTTAAGACCATAAGTATTACTTTCTAATCGGGACAAGTCGTTGTTCAAGACCACTGGCAAGGTAGTGATTGGTCTTCCCCTGTATTTGTCCCCTTGTGGGATAAAGAATCCTTCCATGGCTTTATTGGCTGAGATTTCTCTGTCGCGTCGCAGTATATGTCCGAAAAAACGCCATCTGTTTTCCAAAACATACACTGAAAGCGGGCGTTTATTGCATTGCTTGTAGAGAGCCTTGTTTGTTATCTTTACTGGGTATCTTATCCCAACAACCCGCTTCAGCTGTTTTCTGTGAAACGCATCCAATTTCTTTTCTTCAGCTTGTGTTAGTGCCCACGTAGAACAATTGTAAGTTAAGACAGATTTGACAAGTGTTCTATACAGCTTCAGTTTTGTTTTCTTCTTAAGTTTGTCGCCTCTTACCCACACGTTCTGTAATTTGGCTAGGGCTGCGGTGGACAGTTGCTTTCTTCTCTGTACATCCTCTGTGTCTCCAATTAGAGTTCCGACTTTTTTAGTGTTTTTCCAGCTTTTTTCATTTCTGTCCAGTATTGTATATTCTGTTTTATCGACATTAACTTCAAGATTTATCTTTTTAGAACCCTCTGTATCTGTGCTACGTCTATTCTCTCTCGTGCTATGAAGTCCACATCATCTGCATATGCTATTTCATTGGGAAGAGTCTTTTCGGATTCAGGAAGTATCGGTCTGACTTCTTTGAGAGCATTTTCAAGATATACCACAAACAGGATCGGGCTAAGGCTATCTCCTTGAGGTGTGCCTATATTACATGTAAATTTCTTTTCCTCTTTTGTTCCTCCTATTCTTATATTTAGGCAGGTGTTGCTTAGAAGGAACCGCACTAATATATATATATATATATATATATATATATACATATATATCAGCATTTGTTGTCTGTGACTGTGAGTGGACCTACAATATCTACAGCAACTTTATCAAATAGTCTGTCCACAATATCTGTCTGCCAATTTGGCAACCTAAGAAGTTTATTACAATGCTTCTGGCAAGTGATACATGATTTGACGAAGCGTATGGTATCTTGCATAACACCCAGCCAAGTGAATCTACTACAGATTCGTTTCTTTGTTGCGCCGATTCCCATATGTCCTGCGATTGGGATGGCATGGCAACTTTTCAGTACTTATTCCCGCAAAGAACACGGCACTCGGTACTGTTATTTTTCTTGGCGTGCCTGTAAAGGAGATCCTCTTTGATGCAGTAAGATTCATTAGATCTGAGTGGGTCAAGTGATCGATCACTTTCCTGTTCGATGCGAAACGTATATTAGTCCAATTTACCTATAGCATCAAAATTGATTACAGAGTCGCTATTCTGTTTTGATTTATTTACACATGTTGCTGTTTCGCCCGTAAAGTCTTTTGGGTTGATAAAGCTGGATTTTATGCCCACACTCGAGCATCCGGTATCTCCTAGTACCGAGCTTAGCTCGCTGTTTACGCTGCCAGGGTGTATGTGAAGGCTTGCAGACTTCGTAACGCGAGAATGTGACATCATTATGGATGAAGCTGAAGCGTATTCCCGGTTTGCAGATCTGAAGTCACTGTTGTTGTAACCTCTTTTTGATTAACTGCCTCTAGTGAATCCGTGCCGTGAATTGTATCTACTTGGGGCTGTCTCGCGATTGCCTCGGTAACCTCTTTGGTATGTGGGTTGGTGCCACTCTTGCATATGTCGTGTTGCGTTCCAAGATGTTTTACGAGTTCTGGGCGGTCCGCATGATTGAGTGCGAGGACTGTCTAGGCTTTGATAAACCCATCTGACCCTCCTACTATGCCTTCTGTCTTCTTCCTTATGTTCAATTTGTTTGTCTTATCCTGTTCGTATCTTGTTGACGCCGACATTGACCAAATTGAATGTTCTTTAGCCAGAGGTTTAGAGGGACTGTATTTATATGATAAAGGTGTAACATTCCTGAATTTAGTATTGTAGTCAGATGCTGTGCAAACGTTTTTTTTTTTGAGTAAAGCCTGCTTCAAACAGTCGTAGGTTTGTTGTTCTAGTGAAAGAGTTTGCAAAACTCTAAGTGATTCTCCAGTGAGAAGATTTGAAAAAGCCAAAAATGTTGTGTCATCAGACCAATCATAGGATTTTTTAGCATCTCAAAACGAAATATAAATGCGTCATGGTGAAACTTTTCGACTCAGAGAATGGTGTCTTCTTTTTTCTTGTTCTTGTTCTTTCTCTTCCTTTTCTCTTTCTCTGTGTTACTTCTCTCTTCCTCTTTCTCTTTCTTCCTTTTCTCTTTCCATTATCTCTGCCTTTTCGTCTTTTAAGAACATCTGCAGGTCTGCTCCACTGTAACCTAGCTCTCGGCCCATTATAATGAGTCTTTCTGTAAATTCTGCCATACTGATTCTGATTTCTAATGTTAACGTTCAAATGAAAAATGCAAGGCAAATGAAAAAAAAATCAACTCGCACTGGGTAAGCGACGTTTTAAGTATGCTAGTTCACTGTTTGCTAGCCTCTACTATCGTACATGTATGCAACGTGAGCTTAGTTCGACAAAATTTACAATGTGCACACTTTATGGGTTAGATGTTTAAAATATATGCACCATCGAACTAAACTTGTGATGTGTTTAATGCTCTGGAGCAAAACGGTGAAATAAAAATCGCTCTAGCAATGCAAAACCACCATAAAATTATGTTCAAATAGTTACATATATAGTTAAGACAAATATAAATACAAATACAAATAAGAAATGCACTGAAGATATATATATATACAGATAGCAAGAGATCACGTGAAGGGATACAACTTTCACCAAACAATCACTCCCCATTTAGTTACTTTCAGAACGAACAAAAAATGAAACATGTCGCAAAGAAAAAATTGAATGGGCAAAAGAACTTTGACTAGTGAAGCAGATTGCTCCTTAAAATATCGATTCTCAAAAATGAATCAAGATCCACAATTCCCAATGTCTTACTATAACAATGCACACAAGTATCATTTAAAAATTGGGGCCTAAATCAAAATGAAAAAAATAAAACTACTGTGTTCACCGGTAGGGAAAAATACAAGGGGCAGGGAAGCTTTAAAAACAATAAGCAAAACGAGTCACATCAAGCCACCGCCCGTATAACATACATATACGTTTAAAGATATAAATATACGCTAGGCGTATGAAATTCACTCTATCTTAGCACTCGTGTAAGGTAAAGATTATTAATGTTATCTCTGCTCTTCTGCTAAGAGCTGTAAATTATTTTTCAGTCGCCGTTTACAATAATTGTTACGAATTATATTCACTTATTATATTTTTTTAATCATAAAGAAACATTAACTGATAAAAGTTTTGTTAGACAATTTTATTACTTGTACCGAACTTTGGTCTAATAAACTCATAAATTATAATACATAAATAATTATACTAGGGCGACACTTAAAAAATCCTACTTAGATAGAAGTAATCAAATTTATAACGGCTTCTTCTTACTGTGCGTCTTAAACTGTTCAAAAAAGTCCCAGGACTGCAAATTGCACGAAAGCTTGTAGAATAAAGCTCTCTGCTACTGCACTGGAGTTGGATACTCGTCGCTGTTTGGGGGCTGGAGTCGTCTTCGAGGGGTCTCAGGAAAGAATACGGTTAGGGTCAAGTCTGGAGCAGGAGTCTCCGATGTTGGGATTAAATTAAATGTTGTGTGATGTCGTCACGGGGCGCTGTGGCTGCTGTCAAGTGGTCTCACGGGGTAGGGTCAGGATAAATGTTTTGTGATGTCTTCAAGGAGTGCAGCGGCTGCTGTGGAAAGGTCTGGCGGGGTCAGGATGAATGTTGTCTGATGTCTTCAAGGAGTGCTGTGGCTACTGTCGAATGGTCTCACGGGGTAGGGTCAGGATGAATGTTGTGTGATGTCTTCACAGAGTGCTGCGGCTGCTGTCGAGTGGTCTCACGGGGTAGGGTCAGGATGAATGTTGTGTGATGTCTTCACAGAGTGCTGCGGCTGCTGTCGAGTGGTCTCACGGGGTAGGGTCAGGATAAATGTTTTGTGATGTCTTCAAGGAGTGCAGCGGCTGCTGTGGAAAGGTCTGGCGGGGTCAGGATGAATGTTGTCTGATGTCTTCAAGGAGTGCTGTGGCTACTGTCGAATGGTCTCACGGGGTAGGGTCAGGATGAATGTTGTGTGATGTCTTCACGGGGAGCTGCGGCTGCTGTCGAGTGGTCTCACGGGGTAGGGTCAGGATAAATGTTTTGTGATGTCTTCAAGGAGTGCAGCGGCTGCTGTGGAAAGGTCTGGCGGGGTCAGGATGAATGTTGTGTGATGTCTTCACGGAGCTGCGGCTGCTGTCGAGTGGTCTGACGGTGTAGGGTCAGGATGAATGTTGTGTGATGTCTTCACGGAGTGCTGCGGCTGCTGTCGAGTGGTCTGACGGGGTAGGGTCAGGATGAATGTTGTGTGATGTCTTCACGGAGTGCTGCGGCTGCTGTCGAGTGGTCTGACGGGGTAGGGTCAGGATGAATGTTGTGTGATGTCTTCACGAGGCGCTGCGGCTGCTGTCGAGTGGTCTGACGGGGTAGGGTCAGGATGAATGTTGTGTGATGTCTTCACAGAGTGCTGCGGCTGCTGTCAGGCGGTCTGACGGGGTAGGGTCAGGATGAATGTTGTGTGATGTCTTCACTGAGCTGCGGCTGCTGTCGAGTGGTCTGACGGGGTAGGGTCAGGATGAATGTTGTGTGATGTCTTTACGGAGTGCTGCGGCTGCTGTCGATTGGTCTGACAGGGTAGAGTCAGGATAAATGTTGTGTGATGTCATCACGGCGTGCTGCGGCTGCTGTCGAGTGGTCTGACAGGGTAGAGTCAGGATAAATGTTTTGTGATGTCTTTACGAAATGCTGCAGCTGTTGTCGAGTGGTCTGACAGGGTCAGGATGAATGTTGTGTGATGTCTTTACGGAGTGCTGCGGCTGTTGTCGAGTTGTCTCACGGGGTAGGGTCAGGATAAATGTTTTGTGATGTCTTCAAGGAGTGCAGCGGCTGCTGTGGAAAGGTCTGGCGGGGTCAGGATGAATGTTGTGTGATGTCTTCACGGAGCTGCGGCTGCTGTCGAGTGGTCTCACGGGGTAGGGTCAGGGTGAATGTTGTGTGATGTCTTCACGGGGCGCTGCGGCTACTATCGAGTGGTCTCACGGGGTAGGGTCAGGATGAATGTTGTGTGATGTCTTCACGGGGCGCTGCGGCTACTATCGAGTGGTCTCACGGGGTAGGGTCAGGATGAATGTTGTGTGATGTCTTCACGGAGTGCTGCGGCTGCTGTCGAGTGGTCTGACGGGGTAGGGTCAGGATGAATGTTGTGTGATGTCTTCACGGAGTGCTGAGGCTGCTGACGAGTGGTCTAACGGGGTAGGGTCAGGATAAATGTTGTGTGATGTCTTCACGGAGTGCTGCGGCTGCTGTCGAGTGGTCTGACGGGGTAGGGTCAGGATGAATGTTGTGTGATGTCTTCACGGAGTGCTGCGGCTGCTGTCGGCTGGTCTGACGGGGTAGGGTCAGGATGAATGTTGTGTGATGTCTTCACGGAGTGCTGCGGCTGCTGTCGAGTGGTCTGACGGGGTAGGGTCAGGATGAATGTTGTGTGATGTCTTCACGGGGTGCTGCGGCTGCTGTCGAGTGGTCTGACGGGGTAGGGTCAGGATGAATGTTGTGTGATGTCTTCACGGAGTGCTGCGGCTGCTGTCGAGTGGTCTGACGGGGTAGGGTCAGGATGAATGTTGTGTGATGTCTTCACGGGGTGCTGCGGCTGCTGTCGAGTGGTCTGACGGGGTAGGGTCAGGATGAATGTTGTGTGATGTCTTCACGGGGTGCTGCGGCTGCTGTCAGGCGGTCTGACGGGGTAGGGTCAGGATGAATGTTGTTTGATGTCTTCACTGAGCTGCGGCTGCTGTCGAGTGGTCTGACGGGGTAGGGTCAGGATGAATGTTGTGTGATGTCTTTACGGAGTGCTGCGGCTGCTGTCGATTGGTCTGACAGGGTAGAGTCAGGATAAATGTTGTGTGATGTCATCACGGCGTGCTGCGGCTGCTGTCGAGTGGTCTGACAGGGTAGAGTCAGGATAAATGTTTTGTGATGTCTTTACGAAATGCTGCAGCTGTTGTCGAGTGGTCTGACAGGGTCAGGATGAATGTTGTGTGATGTCTTTACGGAGTGCTGCGGCTGTTGTCGAGTTGTCTCACGGGGTAGGGTCAGGATGAATGTTGTCTGATGTCTTCACGAAGTGCTGCGGCTGCTGTCGAGTGGTCTGACAGGGTAGAGCCAGGATGAATGTTTTGTGATGTCATCACGGCGTGTTGCGGCTACTGTCGAGTGGTCTCACGGGGTAGGGTCAGGATGAATGTTGTGTGATGTCTTCACAGAGTGCTGCGGCTGCTGTCGAGTGGTCTCACGGGGTAGGGTCAGGATAAATGTTTTGTGATGTCTTCAAGGAGTGCAGCGGCTGCTGTGGAAAGGTCTGGCGGGGTCAGGACGAATGTTGTCTGATGTCTTCAAGGAGTGCTGTGGCTACTGTCGAATGGTCTCACGGGGTAGGGTCAGGATGAATGTTGTGTGATGTCTTCACGGGGAGCTGCGGCTGCTGTCGAGTGGTCTCACGGGGTAGGGTCAGGATAAATGTTTTGTGATGTCTTCAAGGAGTGCAGCGGCTGCTGTGGAAAGGTCTGGCGGGGTCAGGATGAATGTTGTGTGATGTCTTCACGGAGCTGCGGCTGCTGTCGAGTGCTCTCACGGGGTAGGGTCAGGATGAATGTTGTGTGATGTCTTCACGGGGCGCTGCGGCTACTATCGAGTGGTCTGACGGGGTAGGGTCAGGATGAATGTTGTGTGATGTCTTCACGGGGCGCTGCGGCTACTATCGAGTGGTCTGACGGGGTAGGGTCAGGATAAATGTTTTGTGATGTCTTCACGGAGTGCTGCGGCTACTGTCAAGTGGTCTGACGGGGTAGGGTCAGGATGAATGTTGTGTGATGTCTTCACGGAGTGCTGCGGCTGCTGTCGAGTGGTCTGACGGGGTAGGGTCAGGATGAATGTTGTGTGATGTTCACGGAGTGCTGCGGCTACTATCGAGTGGTCTGACAGGGTCAGGATGAATGTTGTGTGATGTCTTCACGGGGTGCTGCGGCTGCTGTCAGGCGGTCTGACGGGGTAGGGTCAGGATGAATGTTGTGTGATGTCTTCACTGAGCTGCGGCTGCTGTCGAGTGGTCTGACGGGGTAGGGTCAGGATGAATGTTGTGTGATGTCTTTACGGAGTGCTGCGGCTGCTGTCGATTGGTCTGACAGGGTAGAGTCAGGATAAATGTTGTGTGATGTCATCACGGCGTGCTGCGGCTGCTGTCGAGTGGTCTGACAGGGTTGAGTCAGGATAAATGTTTTGTGATGTCTTTACGAAATGCTGCAGCTGTTGTCGAGTGGTCTGACAGGGTCAGGATGAATGTTGTGTGATGTCTTTACGGAGTGCTGCGGCTGTTGTCGAGTTGTCTCACGGGGTAGGGTCAGGATAAATGTTTTGTGATGTCTTCAAGGAGTGCAGCGGCTGCTGTGGAAAGAACTGGCGGGGTCAGGATGAATGTTGTGTGATGTCTTCACGGAGCTGCGGCTGCTGTCGAGTGGTCTCACGGGGTAGGGTCAGGGTGAATGTTGTGTGATGTCTTCACGGAGTGCTGCGGCTGCTGTCGAGTGGTCTGACGGGGTAGGGTCAGGGTGAATGTTGTGTGATGTCTTCACGGAGAGCTGCGGCTGCTGTCGAGTGGTCTGACAGGGTAGAGTCAGGATAAATGTTGTGTGATGTCTTCACGGAGTGCTGCGGCTGCTGTCTAGTGGTCTGACGGGGTAGGGTCAGGATGAATGTTGTGTGATGTCTTCACGGAGTGCTGCGGCTGCTGCCGGGTGGTCTGACGGGGTAGGGTCAGTATGAATGTTGTGTGATGTCTTCACGGAGTGCTGCGGCTACTGTCAAGTGGTCTGACGGGGTAGGGTCAGGATGAATGTTGTGTAATGTCTTCACGGGGCGCTGCGGCTGCTGTCAAGTGGTCTGACGGGGTAGGGTCAGGATGAATGTTGTGTGATGTCTTCACGGAGTGCTGCGGCTGCTGTCGAGTGGTCTGACGGGGTAGGGTCAGGATGAATGTTGTGTGATGTCTTCACGGGGCGCTGCGGCTACTATCGAGTGGTCTGACGGGGTAGGGTCAGGATGAATGTT
>JAWDGP010005062.1:317500-320000 GCA_033675545.1 Elysia crispata | reverse complement strand
AATGGGTTAGGTTGGGACGTGGTAAAATCGAACAAAGTAGAAAAGGAAAATTCATTTCTTCTATCATTGATAGAAGGATGAGAATAAAAGAAAGACGAGCCAGGTAGACACAGATTGAGGCGGAGAAACAAATAAAGAAATAGAGAGAGACACACACAGGAGTTTAAACAAAAAATATTGGGGTGAGAATTTTTTTTGAAAAGTGAGATACATGGAGAAAGAGTGAAAAAAAAATAATTCAGAGGGAAGAAAGTGAAAAGAAATAAGGCGGAAGAGAGAGGGGGGGAGGGGATGAGAAGGAAGGGAGATTAAAGCGAACAAAAAGAAGAAGTTAGATGCCTTACTTGTTTGCACAGTGAAAGAAAGAGGAACCAAGGAATAAGGAAGCCTTACCTCGTCTCTTGCTCTCTCTGTGTCTCTCCCTCTCGTTCTCTCTCTGTCTCTCTGTCTCTCTCTGCCTCTCTCTCTGTCTCTGTCTGTATGTCTCTCTTTCTCTCCCTCTCTCTCTGTATCTGTCTATCTGTCTAGTTCCCTCCCTCCCTCTCTCTCTCTCTCTCTCTCTCTCTTACTCTCTCTCTCTCTCTCTCTCTCCTTTTACCGCCAAGTTATTGTTGTAGAATAGTTGGAAAAAAACTTGTTTGAAAAGTAGCTTGAAAGGTCGTGTTTTCTGATCTGAAGGTCAAGAGAAAAAGAATGAATGAAGAATGACTGTTTACCCCCCCCCCCCCCACACGCACACACACACACTCACCTCTATCTCCGAGTTTTAAGAAAAAAACCCAAACCAAAATCAAGAGCGCTGAATGTTTGATTTGAATTTTAAAATTTTTATCCATTATGTCATGTTAAACCTTCTAGATAGCACAATGTGCTCATAGCAGATTTAGAAAACATCCTTCATGTCTAGTTCTTTTATTGGTCTGTACTAATGTACTCTTTTGTATTGCTTGAAAAAATATGAGAGTGTCTAAACTAAATTCAAGATACGCATTTGGAAAGTTCTGCAGAGAGTAATTGGAGAGAAAGAATCAGAGAAAGACAGAGTGAGAGATAAAGAAAGACAGAAAGTAAGATACAAAGGGAGAGAGAGAGAGAGAGAGAGAGAGAGAGAGAGAGAGAGAGAGAGAGAGAGAGAGAGAGAGAGAGAGAGAGAGAGAGAGAGAGAGAGAGAGAGAGAGAGAGAGAGAGAGAGAGAACTTTTGAGTTTGCCTGACGAATTATGGACACAATGTCCTCTCGTACAAAAAAATTTTTCGCAATCTGGAGCTCCAGCAAAAAACTTGAAAAAAAAAAATATACTCCGTATTGATCTTGCCCGCAGGCCTACACGATTCCTCAGAAATCCAGCTTAGATTAATCTAGGAGTTTTCCGAAATCTAAAGATAGCCCTTCCTTCTTGTTCCTCTGAACCTCAGAAAGGAATCGATCCAATATTCAAAGCAGCTAGATCTAGATCTAGATCTAATCTATAAACATTTGGATTTCGAAAACAAAATTCTTTCTGGCACGGCATGTTACATGTTTACTACAAAACGTACTTTATTAGCTTTGCTCAGTTGTGCAGAACAATGGGACTAGACTAGAGAAGAAGGGCCAAAAGTTCTAAACCCGACAGATGGTATTGTAAAAACCTCTGCGTAGGGTTTTAGATCTGGGGATCCCTTGGGATTCTAGATCTAGGAATTCCAACTACGTTATCAAAGAAGCTGGACAAATCTATAATGCCGTGTTCTAATAATAGAGAGAAAAAGGAATAATGACTTTTCCTATTAAGTAATTAGCTGGTTCTGATAATTATATTTTATCGACCTTTCACACACCGAGTGTTTGAAAAAACAACAACATGATAATAAACTATGTCGACTTGGGACAATCTTGTTCTACAGGCACGTCAAACTGCGGTGTTATGATTGTGGATACAAAATACCAACTTGATGTAGCAAGAGCGGGTAGATAAAAGTACTGATGAAAAAGCCTGGTCCATTTTTGTTCATTTGAGGGGTGTTTGTGTGTGTGTGTGTGTGGGGGGGGGAAGTATTTTCTTAATTTTTTTTCTTTTAATTACACTCAAAGATGTTTAACCCCCAGAAGAAGAGAAAAACAAAGGTCAGACGTTTCGGGCAGTTATGAAACGTTATCTTCTCGTGCCTTCCATCCTGTGTGATTTAATAGGTAATAATATACTCAAACCGTCGCTTGGCATTACGTCGGCAGATGGCATGAAAGATAATGTCGACGAGCCATGCTAGATTTACTGACAACTTGTCTCTAGTTTTTAAAGCCTCATTGTAAAGCCACAACGTTTGAAATTCATTTTTGAAAACTGATTCTTGAGATGGAATGATTAGCTCAGCAGGCCTAGATTTCAGATGTAGGAGATTTCTTTCTTTCTTTCTTTCTTCTTCTTCTTCTTCTTCTTCTTCTTCTTCTTCTTCTTCTTCTTCTTCTTCTTCTTCTTCTTCTTCTTCTTCTTTTCCTATTATATTATTATTATTATTAT
>JAWDGP010005062.1:260000-310000 GCA_033675545.1 Elysia crispata | reverse complement strand
AATAACTCAGTCACGCGCCTTGAGCTCACTTTCCGACTCTCAAACATGCAAAATTGACCTTCTATGAGAACTTGCTCAGAGGATATTTCGTGACGTCAATGTCCAAGTACGCGTTGAGCACGACTTCTTTATTCATCGTTTTCAAAATTAACCTCGATACTAAAAATAATCTATCCAGCACATTTCAAAATCTGTTGCTCGATATTGTTTTTTTTTTTTTTAATTAGTTTTTTTTTTTTCAAACGAGGTTTTACCCGTCTTTTCACAGAGATTTAGTTGTAGCTTTCCCAACGTTGAGCTGATGCTATTAATTCAGCATAACGTGTTGAGTCAGATTTGTCTTTGTAATACTTGAGGGTTTACAAGGTTTTGATACGGTTAGGTTTCTAGACTGAGCTACTGTTGCGTCAGGGTGAGTTGAGTAAAGTCTGAATCTATAATTAGATACCCGATGGCTTTTATATGAAGAATAAAAGGCTCCTTGCACTTTCAAATAAAGCATAATTTTAAGTCTGTCCTTTTCTCTTTCATTTAACTGGTTTCAGTTTTCTTTCCCACAAAGATCTCTCTCTCTCTCTCTCTCTCTCTCTCTCTCTCTCTCTCTCTCTCTCTCTCTCTCTCTCTCTTTTTCTCTTCTCTTCTCTTCTTTTCTCTCTCACACAAACAATCACGAGTTTGCGTTCTTTCTTTCTTGCTTCTGTTCCTCTATTTTCTTTTCTTTCTTTTTTTTTTCTCCTGATTTCTATTTGACTCTCTCTGTTTTCCCTCCATATTCTATCTTTATCTCCCATTTTCTCTCTCGTTTTAATTCTTTTACCCTTTTTTATTCTAATATGTTTCTAAATCTTTAGACATCTTTTTCTTCCTACTTCGCCCTCTACAATCAATCTATAAATGTTTATTATTTCCTCCCAATCTTTCCAGATTTATCCTTCTAACATCTATCTATTCTTTTGCCACTCGTTTCATCTTCCTTTTCCTTTCTCATCTCTCTCTCTCTCTCTCTCTCTCTCTCTCTCTCTCTCTCTCTCTCTCTCTCTCTCTCTCTCTCTCTCTCTCTCTCTCTCTCTCTCTCCCTCTCTTTCCCCTCTCGGATTTTTTCCCTCCCACCTGCCCTCTGATTGAATCTGTTCTTTTTTTCTTTGGTTTAATTTGTAAAGATCTAATTACTATTCATATATTTGCTTAAGTGGATGAATCATCAAATTGTTTTTGTGAACAACGCCAGCAGCAGCTGCTGCAGTTGTTCCGATGGTTTCCCTGTAAGAGCTTTGAGAGAGAGAGAGAGAGAGAGAGAGAGAGAGAGAGAGAGAGAGAGAGAGAGAGAGGGTGGGGTGGGGGGGGGGGGGGTGGGGGGTGGGGCCTAGCAGCCGCGGCCACGACAGGAAATTCCATTATCTATTTTTATCAATTTAGTCAACTTGCGGCCTTGTTGCAGAACATTTAATGTTAAGGCATTGAATGAACTCTTTCCACCTGCAACAGCTTGCTAGGATAAGTCAAGTTAAGGCCAGCCGTTTTAACGGACGCTGTCTGGGCTGTAAGCCTTTGCGAAAAAAAATAATATGAAAGAACATAAGGAAACTGCCCTGTTCAGTATGAAATTATACCCCCCCCCTTCCCCCGCCATCTTCTTATACACCTCACATACCCCTCCATTACCCCCCGATCATCTGGTCAGTTTTGCGAATTTCTTTCGTGTTTCAAATTTCTCATGTGACCAAAAAGTAATTCCAGTCGAATTTTCTATTTGATGTAACTATGAGTGTTTGATGAAGTCCGTTCAAAATGGTTTAGGCCGTACTTGCATATCACTGTAACCTCCATCGGGGTAGATCTAGTTATAGGCGCTCACAGTTCAATGACAAAGACGAAACTATCGAGCCTGTTAATAAAATCTTTACAGTATAGTATCAACCGTTCAAACAACTGAGATAAATTAATCCATACTGTCATGGATCCAAGAGGTGCAAGAAGCTGTCACCAGCTGCTGTTGAGAGTTAGAAACGAGCCCATCGACTAGAGATAAGAGGGAGGGACGGAGCAAACTCAACAAATCGGACAGGATTGGAAACCTCCCTCCTCCCCCTCCCCCCTCCCTCCTCTCTTTTAAGAAAAATATATAAAATAATAACAGTAATGATAATAATAATAATAATAATAATAATAATAATAATAATAATAATAATAATAATAATAATAATAATACTAACAACAACAACAACAACAACAACAACAACAACAACAACAATAACAACATCAACAACAAAAACAAGAAGAAGAAGAAGAAGAAGAAGAAGAAGAAGAAGAAGAAGAAGAAGAAGAAGAAGAAGAAGAAGAAGAAGAAGAAGAAGAAGAAGAAGAAGAAGAAGAACTTCATAAATAAATTACAACAATTAAATTTTGATAATAATGTAAATAAATTACAACAATTAAATTTCGATAATAATGTAAATAAAAAACTCCACCGCTGAGGTCAGCGTGGTTCGACTTCGGAACACTCGTAATGTATGTCGCTAGGCGAAACTGTCTTCAGGTTTTCCGCTCCGTGGAGGCGGGTCAGCTGCTGTGTGGCCTCGTGGAGCAAACAGTCAGCTGACCTCATGACATGGGGGAATGTCCTGTATAAACCAGACATTAACATTGTCACTGCCTCAGAACATGACTGTGTGTGAGTCAGGAGTTAGCTGTAGGCGGCAAATTCAAGAATCTTGTAACATAACTTTACTATTCTTGTCACGTTACACTAACACTGTCACAGGCAGTTTGGAGATGGCTATGAACTAGTAAGTGGGTCAGTTGAAAAGTGGAGTAAAAAAAAAGAGGATGGAGAGGGAGAGACAGGCAGACAGACAGAATCAAAGAGACAGAGACAGAGACAGACAAACAGACAGACAGGCAGACAGACAGACAGAAATAGAGAGAGGAGTGAGGAATGAAGTAAAGAAGTAAAGAACATAGGGGAAAAAAGGAGGCAGGGGTGGGGGGCGCGGCAAGAAAGATTCTCATAAACCGATCTTATGATATTTGATGAAATGATGAAATGTTGGGATTAAAGGTCAGCTCACTCAAAGTTTAAATAGATTCAATCACAGCGGTAATTCGTTTTGGTTCAAAACACATCTTAATGTAAAGTCTACGGTTTTAGGCTCCTTTAAAAAAAAAAAGGCAATAAATGTAAAAATAAACAATTAAAAACTAAAAAAAAAATTGATGTTTGTTACTCAAGCTGCAGTTTAACTGTTCATTGCCGCAATGTACCAAAAAAATTCTTTATACTAAAAACCGACATGAGTCGAAACAAAATTCAATATTTTTGCAGGGGAGTGAAGTTTTCCTTGTACACCGGCTCCAAATCTGAGTCAGTCGCTAAGTTTCTAGTTACCTCCACATTTCCCGGAAAGTTGCTTATTCTTTCCATTTTTTTTTTTTTTTTTTTTTTAACAGAGAACGATATTTTTTTTGTGTACATCATGACTCGTGACTTATTGCCGATAAAGAGTCACCCGGTGTAGATCTCTACTAATTCAGGAAAAGTTGCAATAATAATGAACGTAAAAGCGTTTGGTTCAACAAAATAGGTGCCAGTGTTTGTGTCATTGTAAAAGGTATAAGTAATCGCGTCACTGTAAATGGTATCATTTGTCGTATCATTGTAAATGGTATAAGTTATCGTATCACTGTAAATGGTATAAGTAATCGCGTCGCTGTAAATGGTATAAGTTATCGTATCACGGTAAATGGTAAAAGTTATCGTATCACTGTAAATGTTGTAAGTTATAGCGTCACTGTAAATTGTATAAATTATCGCGTCACTGTAAATGGTATAAGTTGTCGTATTACTGTAAATGGTATAATTTATCGTATCACTGTAAATGGTATAAGTTATCGTTTCACTGTAAATGGTATAAGTAATCGCGTCACTGTAAATGGTATAAGTAATCGCATCACTGTAAATGGTATAATTTATCGTATCACTGTAAATGTTATAAGTTATAGCGTCACTGTAAATTGTATAAATTATCGCGTCACTGTAAATGGTATAAGTTATCGCGTCACAGTAAATGGTATCATTTGTCGTATCATTGTAAATGATATTATCGTGTCATTGTGAATGGTATAGGAAGTGTAAGTGGTCATGTCACTGTGAAGAATATGAGGGGGGGGGGCTTCAAGAAGTCTGGTCTAGATCTGAATAGATGAATGTAGAGATTTGTAATTTGACGCGATTACTTTTATTTTTCTACACAGTGGCCACGCAGAGCAACACATTTCTTGCACCTTTCTTTGATATCGAAACGTCCTTGAGAGGAAACAGACCCAGACTGTGTGTTCAACAGCTGTAATGGCGCCTCTTTGTAGTGGACACGGTGTCATTTGAGTTATTTTTTATGACTAGGGAACGAAAAAAAAAAAGGCCGTGGGGGCCAAGTCTGGTGAATAAGCTGGGTGTGTCAGGATTTCAGTCGCACTGTTTTATCCAATCTCCTTGTTGTATTCTGTGCGTTTGGGCATTGTCAAGCCGTAGGATGACTCCATTACTGAGTTTTGCACGCTTTTTTTTTCTCACCAACTTGTACCGCGATTTTATCCGCAAACCTGATTAGTAACTTCCTGTGACGGTCTGTACATTTTCCAAGTACTTAGTCATAAGTAAAACCTCCACAATCCCAGAAACACGGCAACATGACCTTTCCATTTGACGGTGTCCACCACCTCCTTTTCTATGGTAACGTTACCATTAGTTACCATTAGTTACCATTAGTTACCATTAGTTACCATTGCAGGTGGGCGACCATCACAAGCTTTCATCCATCACCATAATGTATCCAGATTTGGCGCAGTGTTATACCGAGGACATTACTTTGTCACCATAAACTTGTACTATTTCTTGAAAAATATCAGAAGGGTTTTACCTTGCAAGTATAAAAACTAGATAAACGAACGATATTCAACCAGCTCTATGATGCAGCTTAAGCAAGGAGGAAAAAAAAATATTTTTTTTTTTGGTTACTATGGTTTCAACATACGCGCTAATAAGTGTCCCAGTTACCGTTGGATTTTCCCCAAAATTTTGCATCTTGCGTCGAAAATAAATAATCTAAACGCTGACAACATTTTCCATACTCTACAACGATTCCTTCCTATCTAGACTAAAAACTTTTTGCCCAGACAGACAGAATGATAGAGACAGACTGATATAGGGAAGGAGAGTAAGAGTTCCTGACAGAAATAGAAAAGTAGATTAGACAGAAAGAGATTGTAGAGGAAGAAAGAGGGGGACAAGCACACAGTCAGAGAGGTGTAAAGACAAGAAAGAGAGATAGAGATGAAGGAAGATAAACAAAATACTAACAAGAAGAGGATAGAAGATAAACAAAATACTAACAAGAAGAGGATAGAAGATAAACAAAATACTAACAAGAAGAGGATAGAAGATAAACAAAATACTAACAAGCTGAAGATAGAAGATAAACAAAATACTAACAAGAAGAGGATAGAAGATAAACAAAATACTAACAAGCAGAGGATAGAAGATAAACAAAATACTAACAAGCTGAAGATAGAAGATAAACAAAATACTAACAAGCAGAGGATAGAAGATAAACAAAATACTAACAAGCAGAAGATAGAAGATAAACAAAATACTAACAAGAAGAAGATAGAAGATAAACAAAATACTAACAAGAAGAAGATAGAAGATAAACAAAATACTAACAAGAAGAAGATAGAAGATAAACAAAATACTAACAAGCAGAGGATAGTAGATAAACAAAATACTAACAAGAAGAAGATAGAAGATAAACAAAATACTAACAAGAAGAAGATAGAAGATAAACAAAATACTAACAAGCTGAAGATAGAAGATAAACAAAATACGTAGACAGAGAGAGACAGAGAACTAAAACAGGGAGATACAGAGAAAGTATTAAGACTATTCAGAGATATATTTTCATAAAAAAAAAAACAAACAAAACATACAACGGACATCAGAAACTTGAACTGAAAGAGCATGTTGTATGTTGAACTTCTGTATTGAACTTTTTTTTTATTGACAAATGTGTTCAGATGTTGGGGTTACATGCAATTGCAAAAATAGAAAAAAAATGAAATAGAATAGCGCACAATCAATGATGTATTAATTTAAAATGGCATAGATCAGTGTAAGTAATTCATTTTCAATCATGGTTATTCCTTGGATTAATAACATCATCTTTATCTTAGTTATACCAGACATCTTCAACATCATCATGAACATACTTCTAGTTAAAATCTCATCTTCATTATCTCAATTAACCCCGACATGGATAATAACAGCAAAGAAAACAACAACTACTGCAACATCTTTCTGTCGGTGTTGCTGTCATTGCGTGGAGATGAAAACCCCTCTGTGGTCATGTAATTCATTAAAGCGAAAGGTAGAATTAAAAAAATGAAAAAGAACAAAATTTGAACTTTTTAAAATATTGAAGGGAAAAAAAATCATCTATAAAAATCTATATCAGAAAGACCACGAACAAAGAAATACAAAAATTATGGAGGAACAATAATTCTTTTAAAAAAAAAGAGAGAAAGAGAGAGAGAGAGAGAAAGAGAGAGAGAGAGAGAGAGAGAGAGAGAGAGAGAGAGAGAGAGAGAGAGAGAGAGAGAGAGAGAGAGAGAGAGAGAGAGAGAGAGAGAGAGAGAGAGAGAGAGAGAGAGAGAGAGAGAGAGAGAGAGAGAGAGAGAGAGAGAGAGAGAGAGAGAGAGAGAGAGAGAGAGAGAGAGAGAGAGAGAGAGAGAGAGTCGGAAGCAGTTTTAGAAAATTCGCTGAAAATCAATAAGCCATTATAGAGTAACTTTGAGAACAATTTTTGCGTTTTACTTAGTTCATCTCCTTCATGATGAAAATGGACCATGGGATGCAACTCAGGATTTTAAAACAAGCACTGGCTGCGAACCCATCGACCCCCAAAAAAATGGTTGATTTATGTCCCCACTGAAAAATCTCCACAGATATCTTAGAATGTGGATTTTACAATTTGGCCACATTCTGTAAATGTTTATTCTCTCTATTAAGGTCTTTTACAGTAAATGTGTAAAAAGCAATTTCAATGGCTACGCATAATTTTTCAAAATTCTTATCAAGTCACACTGCAACTAGCATGCAATTTCACCAGAATTTCAACAAACGAAGAAGTCTGTTGAAAGCCTTTGAAATCTCAAAAGTTATACTTTTAGCACAGAAACATTCTTTGGCAAGTTTGTTTTAAACAAAAGGCGTTCAGGCTTATTTTCTAAACAAGACATATGATGCTACAAAAAATCTAAAAAAAAAACCCCAAACAAATGGAAGTGCCTGCAGATCCCTAATTAATGTCTTTGTTGATCATCTACACACGGACAATATTAAGAAAAGGATAAAAATTACTCTTGAACAGTTTGGCATCTTCTATCACACAGCAACTTGATTAGAACTTTAAATAATTGTTAGAGTTCTCTCTGAAAAAAAAAAAAAAGTAAATTGTGAAAGACACTAAGTCACTTACCTCGTGAGCCCACAATTTTCAAATTTGATTTATTGAACTATGAAAAATATAGAATAAGGGGGAGCTTCTATATAACCTAAAAATGCAAAGATCTATTTTAGGTTTAAGAACTCAACTTTTCCTCAAATTGTGCAGGGAAGTATTTAAGTCTAAAACTTGAATGTTAACAATCCTTGCCTTCTTTTCTCACAGATTTTATTTCAAATTCAACTTCACTGCTCTAAAAGAACGCAAGAGCAACCCTTTATATTAACTTCATTATGGCGCATTTGAAACAATTGATATGAACAGTAGCAATCGTATTGAACGAGGTTTCAGATGCATTTCTTAAATACAAGTTAAACTTTTCAAAATCTTTCACATTAAGCTTCTAAAAAGCAATGCTGACATCTATGTTATGACCATTGGCACCAACTGGACCTGAAGTATCCCTGCAAGCTAGGTTGTTCGATTTAACAAATCTCAAAATACAAAATACAAGATACAGGGGTACCAACATCAGACTAATAGCTTGTTATAATATCACAAAAAGCGTTCATTTTTTATATTTAAAAATGTCGGATTTTTTTTAAAACTATTGCGAGCTGAAATTTCTTGACAACAGTGTATACAGCATGACTTTTCATCAACGGATAGAAGATATCTATCTTTCCAAATTTCATTAAATATGACATGTGACAAGTGTTTCTCATTATATTTTATTTTCAAACAAGAACTGTAAATGATGGTGTAAAAAATGTACAATGTATCTATAGGAACTGCTTCTCTTAATATAGAAATTGAAATTTCATTACAAAGCAAATGATAAAGAAAAAAAAAACATCCCAAACAAAATTGAGAAACTAAATAGATGAAACATAAAATCACAATTATCTGTAAAATAAATTACAAAAAGACAAAACAACATTTGTAAATAAAGATATTCCTTTCAACATTTCCACCCTAGTGGAGAAATATATGTCAAAACCAAACCGATTGAATATAGCAAATAATTTTCCAGAGACAATCTTTAAGGAGACGCTTTCTATAAGTCAAGATTAAAGTTTGAAAAAAAAATGATTCTTTTATTTTCAGACATTGCAAGCTTTCCAGCTTAAGGCAAAGTGTAAAAAGTTGTTTTGTTGATTTTTTCTTTTTGCACTATTTATTGTAAAAACACAGTTCTTTGACTAAAACATTATAAAAAAAACACAAGAACAACTGATACATGGAGGGAAAAAAAAAGAAACAAATTCCTAAATATTCTTTTAAAAATAAATTGTACGAAAATAGTGTCATTAAACAACGTTATGTTGCAAAACATTTCAAGTTTCTCAGTCTTTGCACATAAATTGATATGGCTTTGAAGATAGCAGACGTAAGGAGAAAATCAATAGGTCTAATCCTCATACAGCAGAGATGAGTACGATCTAGTTGGATAAAGGATCGACAAAATCTTTCCACATTCGACACCAGGCTTTGTGATAGACTAAAATGACTTGCCTGCCAGAAGAAAGACGATAAAAATGCTTCTCAAAGATACAATTAATTATCATCCAATGTAGGAAAATGAAAAGTGCGTTTCGTAAAGTAAGTACCATTAACTTGCACAGTTCCTTAATGTTAAGCTTATGAAAGGTCATTGCATAATTCTGACATATACTATATTGGAGAATTAACTAAATATCTTAACTGATGCATAAAGTCCAATTTGATACTAAAATAAGAAAATATCACGGTAGTTAGAAAATTATTGAATCTCATGATCAAAAGAAAATAAATAAGAATTAATGATTCAAATGGGACCAAAAACAGTATACAAATGTTCAAAAAAGAAAGACCATGAATAATTATTATTGATGAAAGATTAATAAAGGAGTGAGTCACCCTAAGTATATATGAAGCACTTTGAAATGAGTTGGCATATCTTATGGTGAGGAATAAAAAAAAAAAGATTTATATAATATCGTAATCCATTAATGGACCGCACGATCAAAATTAAATACTAAATCTATCTGGAATGGCAACTTTTTGTAAGGCAGAAATGAGGCAGCTTTTATAGAGGAGAAAGTTTAAACTTTCTTAATTTAGACCTGCAAAATGTACTGAAACAGTAATTAACTTTTTCCTCTTTCTCTTACAACCTCAAGATGAGCCATGAGAAATTTCACACCATTTTCACAATTGAAAATACAGACATACATTATTTATTCTCAATGTCAACAACCTTTAGTTGTGTTACAGTTTTGATAAGCATAAATGATGACACCCTATTACTTTATATAGTTTGGCACAAAATATATTGAATAAATTACTCTGATCCACTCTATTGCCTTAACTTTGTTAAAAGGTTAAATTCTTAATATTCATTAAAGAAAAAAATGATTATGCTCATCATTTTGCAAAAACTAGGACAGGAAATAAAAAAAGAATAAGAGTGGAAATTTAGTGTGCGTAATGTCATAGGAAAGACTAGTAGTCAACAGTGAAAGGATTTTAAATGTCTACCAAAGTGCTATACTGTATTTGCGACACACAAAAAGAAACTGCTGATTTTTTTTTTCATTAACAAGCCTTGCATACAACTGAGGTCACCTGTGGTGAGTCAAGTGCCAAAAAAAAATTCAAAGATATCATTTTCACTTATTTGTAAAATTAGGGAAAAAAAAGTAAGTCCCGAAAGTATTTGTAAATTGTATTGCTTTAAATTATATTGTCCAAATGGGGTAGTTGCATCATTTAAACACCCTTATTAGGAGAAATAAATGTTAATTTAAAAGATATTCCATTTTCTTCGAGACTGGATATCATCCATAAAAGTGAATTTCTAAAATATTTGAAGTGTGTTAACTGCTTCCCAGCAGAGATTAATGCAAGGGAGTAAAAAAAAAAAATAGGTGAGCAATTACCCTAGCATGAAAAATTCTAACTTCCTTCTCTGAGTTCTGATAGAACTTTAGTGTAAAAAGCTTTACCAGGGGAGATCAATATACTGCGACATTATTATTTTCCCTTTGTAAAAATAACATCATCTTTTCTAGTGTTTAAAATACCATAAACTCAAAACTAATGCATTATTATTATTATTATTATTATTAACAATACCAAAAGCAATCTGCTTCATTTATTCCAGTATTGAAAATTTCAGTTACACAATTGATTTGGTTCAAAGAAAGAATTTTAAGACAGTTTCATGTTTCTCATTTTGATGACAAAGGCAAAGAAAAGCAAGGTAGAATGTATAAGTTATAGAAAACTTGTGCCATTATGTAATGATTATACAGATTAACATTAAAAAAAATGTTTTTGCATATTTACCAACCTCAATATAATAACATTCAAGACAATGTTACAGAAAAATGACAATATAAATATATATATGAAATTTTTCAGAGACAAAAAATGGAGAGAGAAACAGACAGAAGGGAGAGACAGGAAGAGAGAGAAAGGGAGGGAAAAAGGAATATCAGACAGACACAGAGAGACAGATGGGAGATAGAGGGAAAGAAAGAGTGAAAGAGCGAAGAGGTTAAGAGAAAGAAAGAGAGAGGATGGGGGGGAGGGGGGGGGGAAGAGGAAAGAGAGAGAGAGAGAGAGAGAGAGAGAGAGAGAGAGAGATGATACAGCACCATCAGATTTCAGACAAATACATGTGATCTCAAAGTTTGCTCTTCAAGAGAGCATGAAAATTCAACTGAGCCAACTGCTGAAGCAAATTTATATACAGAGAAAATAATTATAATGACTGGCTGTTCGCTTCATGCAGAGTTTACACAAAGAGTCTTTGTTAAGATGCCGCACACAGCCTTACACTTCAGCTGACGTCAATTAGAATGTCAATTCAGAAGCAAAACCATTTGATTCTTGAAGTACCTTATTTCCTTTTTTTTTTATGAAAACTTGATACATTTTTTGAGAGAATGAAAAGTACTTTATACAATTACACTGATCAAAATCTCTTCATTGCACATGGCGAAATCTCACTCGTACAGACTTTCGAGAGACATCATATGGTCATACCCTCAGAAAGAAAATTTATGCCAGTCCCTGGTTGAGAGCTGCAAGAATTTGGTAAGATAGGCCTGAAGTTTTCACAACAATTCAAACAAATTTAAAAAAAAACAAAACAAAAAAAAACATGTCAATCACTGAATAAACTTGTATTTCATCAGCACCTGCATAATTGGCACAAGATTATCTTTTGACTGGATAACTAAGCTCTGGATCTGATAGATAATAATTCTAACAATAAATACAATGGCTAATATGGCAGTCATCAACACTGTCTTCTTAATACATTTCTCTCTCACTCTCTTTTTAATCTACATTTTTCACATGGGAAATTCCTAAAAAAAAAAAAAAAAAAAAAAATTCCCCATCTGCTGGACTCTCAACTTTCACCACCAAAATCCCTACAATAGGGAGTGAGTGCCATTCAAATTACCTCAAAGATTTAAACACTTGAAAGATTATGTCACTAGTATAATATAGCAGGAAAAGAAAACCCATTCAAAGTTAATTTCTGGTGGCATCTAAAAATATGACCAGGGCAAAAAAAAAAGCTTCAAAACAGATCTGAAAACTGTGATGATACATTTCAAAATACATATCAATCAATGTATACAGCAATAGTCTATATATAAACTCTTAAACAACTGTTATCTGCTTATCTCTTTAATGTAATATTTTAGCTCAATTAAAAAAAAAAATCCATTGACATAAGACAAGTAAAGACTCAAGTAACAATGCTGTTAGAGCACACAACCTCAGTTCCGGGGAAATAGAGAATTTTTATCAAACATGCACGACAAACCTCAACACAACTATCTCACCTAGGTGTGATAACCCCAAAAAACAGCACTGGTTAAAAAAAGCTTTGATATATATATATATACCTGAATGACAACAATAAAAATGAGCAACCCTTTTATCTCAACTCAAATAAAAATCATTCGTGTCTTGAAACCTGGCACTGACTTCCCCTACTGTCCTTAGCTTGAACTAAGTCTGTGGTAAGAGAATCTCCATTTTGTGCTGGGTATGATCAACAGGAAAGTTACGGAAGTGAAGACCTCTCTGCTTTATTTTGAGCTGAAGCTTGAAGATCTACCTTTCCAGTATAGACATCTAGATTCCCACCAGTAAATTCCAGATAAATCTAGACTTTTTCAACATTTCATTGCAGATTAAATGGAACGAGATCTGTTTAGATCAAGATGTTGTGGAGTTACAGTCCTTGTCTTTTGTTTAGATCAAGATGTTGTGGAGTTAGTCCTTGTCTTTTGTTTAGATTATGATGTTGTGGAGTTAGGGTCCTTGTCTTTTAAGTATTCACTATCTTTCATATGACTCATGGCTGTTTACCAAATAAAAATGAACTGGATTCATACCAAACACCTTCAATAAGCATGAAACTTCTCATCTAGTATTTTAATTACACAAGTTTTCCGTCTGATATGTAATACTTTATAAGATGGTATATGATGCATTATTTGATATATAAATTACAAGTGGAATTTCATTGAAAAGTCCCAACTCACACTTTATTTCCAAAGAGTATTGGACGATGAAAGTTACAAGTAAAGGCTGAGTAACCAATGAAGGTTAAAGATTTTTCATTCAGATTCAAACTTGTTTCAGCGGTCTAAAACAGATTGACTGAGAGGCTATGCAAAGTGTGCACTTAAATTGATGTAGAGCATCAAAGAAACAGTTAATTTTCATTTTAAAAGATGTAATTAATAACAGCAACTTTGACTTCTATGTCCTAGGTTTAGCTGATAAAGCAATTCTCAAGAAAAAACTTCTGTTTAACATGAAAACAATTGGGATCCAATGATCGCGGCATTGGAAGATGAAAGTGTGAAGAACAGTTTGTCAAGGGCTCTTCATTTCCTCTTTGGCACAAAATTCTCTTTGCTACGATCGATACCTGAATGACCAAAAAGTGCAAAAAGAAATAAAAAAAAACCAGGTTATTGCAGAGCAATAAGCAAATTAACAATATTCATGGTAAAAATGTAACAAAAAGTACTTGAATACGTCCCTTGACATTTATAACTATAGTCTACATCAAAAAGACCTTCTACAACATAAGGATAAAAAATAACTGCATCACTTCTATGTTAAATAAAAATAAAGAGCAACAGTTCTAGATCATTTATACTTCATTGTCCTCTCCTTCCCTTTTCAAAAAGGTAGCACACATGAGAGTGTTGATAGCTGCTTCTTTTTTTTCCCAAGCATAGGATTTTTAGGACATTTATTCAATAAATTAATGGTTGCAGAATGGATACTTTCTGCTGTTATTAAGATGACTCCGCCGGTGAATAAAGTCTGCTTCATGACGCAAAATGGTGAATTACTCACATACTCAGATATTCAATGTATTTTACATATCACTCTTTTGCAATGGTATAAATCTACGTCATTCTTTTTAAAATATTCTAACAAAATCTAGTAATCTTCTACACTTGTTTCACTGTTCCAGCCTCCTTAGACCCCCACCACCTCTGCTTCATATTTAACTCTTTCTTTAAAAATAATTATCCAATGAAATTCATCAACAGTCTTCCAAGCAACACCCTTAAAAATCCTTAGTGACTAGAAGAGTCAAAATGTTCCATGACAAAGAGGGCTTTCAAACCTTGTTACAAAAGATAAATGGCATGAAATTTCATTCATTATTATCAATCCATGGACTTAGATCATTCAGTACCATCAGATGTATTCAGGATGTCAGAAAATAACTATCCTATTCCTTGCAGACCTACCAATCTCGACCAATATTTTACCAACAGTAGTAAAATAAAACTATGTATTTCAGGGCCTAGATCACAGAATTGTACATTGTTGACAGAGTCTTGCCTCTACATGGTATTACAAATAAAAATGTTGAAAAAGGTGATGCCTTGCGATCTCCCATAAATGTAAAATTAAATCAGTAGAAGTAAACTAGCTAGTCATCAGACCAACCCTTTGAGGTTTTATTCATTTTAATAACAAAGAAGTAAGAAGATATTATAATTAAACCCTACTGAAAACAAGTCTTACTTAATACGAAGTGCATGCGAATATCAAAATTATGCCACTAGAATGTCTTACCTAAATCAGACCTTTCTGTTTCTAGATCTCTACATCTTTTTGGTCCTCAAAAGATGTATCCATCTTTTCGTCAGATACTTTTATTCCTACCCCATCAGCTTTTGCTGGTGAACCCGAAGCCTCCAACATTTCATCCTCTCCCTGCTCTGTCATGGCCATAGCAGCGATGTCTGCAGTTGCGCCATCAGGTGTTTGTATATTATCCGTATCCATAGCGGCTATATCCAAGGCAACTTGACCAGCTAGAGCTGCAACCATGGCTTGTGAAGTTGGTGACGGAGTTAACGCTGCCGGCAACATGTCTTTACAGCTTCCCCCGCTGTTCCTCATACCTGACCCTCGCCCACTTCCACTTTTACGCTCTGGTGAAGTTCTTGCTGAGGAAGAGGCAGAGGAGGAGGATGACGATGGCGATACGCTTGAATTTGACAGTGCTGTGGAAAATGGCACAGGCGATGTTGTAGGTATAGCAGGTAACTGCCTCCTTCTGCTTGGGGAGAGGGAAGGTGTTTCTTGAGCTGATTTGTTTTCCTCAAAGCTGGTCTCTTCCGTAGTACCCTTTTGATTGCTGTCATTATTTGCACTATCTTTTGATCCTGGCATGGGGTAAGTGAAAGACTGGGGATTAGAATAAAGAAAGCCAGAACCTATAGCTGGTCTTAAGTCCTGATTATCCGTCATGGTAGTTTCTTCGCCAGCTTGGTCTGACATTACACCGGAACCATTCCTAGATTCTGAACCTGTTTGGTCCCGAGAAAGCGGTTCCTCCTCTTCATTCAAAGAAGAGGAAGTAGTTTGAAGGTGCTGTGAAGGAAATGTTGGTTGCCTCCCCTCACTGATAGCTTGGGCTTCGCTGCCCATCATCTCCACAGCTTGCTCTATGCGCGAAACCAACTGGTGCAGCATATCTGTCCTTGAGTTTACACCGCTACCCCCGCCGCCACCGCTCCCGAAGGTAAGACCAGCAAAAGCACTGCCACCGCTGCTGCTCTCTTCTGTAGGAGATGTCGCTGAGCCTGAGTTTTCTGGAATGGGACTCAACTCACTGTAGCCAGGTCCCCTTCGCACCAGCTTACCGTCCTGGTGGGGCATGTGGTGCTGCGGCCCGCTGTGGTGAGAATGTCTGCCCACACTGCTGAGTCCCACACCTCGGGACAGAGGAAGATGGCGGACTAGATCTGCCGGGCTCAGCCTGTGAGATGGAGAATTAGCTCCTGGTCTTCCCGGTTCGGGTTCTTCTTCCTCCTCCTCTTCCTCCTCTATAGATTCCTGATGCACTGAGGGATCGCACAAGGTATTGAGTCTTCGAGCCTCGTGACGTTTGGGTGACATGGGCACATCTGTAGGCATACGCTCTTCCTGACTTGATTTGAGCACGTGGCCTTGACCTAATCAAACAAACAAGAATACATTTTTCCTTTATGCTGAGCCACAAAAACATAACAAGTGGTTTAAGCAAAAAAAGAATTGAAGATAGCACCTTAAAAACATAGTGGTGTTTGACTCTTTACAGATTCCAAAGTGTTGATGTCTAAACTTTCTGTTTGATGAATTGAACAGAGAGAGAAAGAGAGAGAGAGAGAGAGAGAGAGAGAGAGAGAGAGAGAGAGAGAGAGAGAGAGAGAGAGAGAGAGAGAGAGAGAGAGAGAGAGAGAGAGAGAGAGAGAGAGACAGACAGACAGACAGACAGACAGACAGTCAGACACAGACACAGACAGACAGACAGACAGAGACAGAGACTGAGACAGTGAGAGAGAGAGAGAGAGAGAGACAGTGATAGAGAGAGAGAGAGAGAGAGAGAGAGAGAGAGAGAGAGAGAGAGAGAGAGAGAGAGAGAGAGAGAGAGAGAGAGAGAGAGAAAATCCCACTACAATCTGATCTTAAACAGTTGACAAACTAGTTTCTATGTCCCTCATCTAAAGAACAACCACTTCATCACCTGAGAAAGGCTTCTGCTTGTTGCAGCGTCCTGAGGGCAGCATCGACTCAGAGTTGCGTTCAACGTTCACCTCGACAGGGAAGTGGCCATAAGGCTCAAGACACAACTCAAGCCGGTCTGCATGGCTGTTATACACAAACACCTGGCAATTGGGGAGAATAGACGATTCACTGAACGTTATCTTGATTGTTCGATGCAACCTGACCAACACATGGTGATGAGTCCAATTTGAACACACACAAATACAAACAAAGCCACCATATAAAGGAACACTTAAAAGAGGAGACTCTAATATCATCCTCAGGGAGAGGTTAACATCAACTTCCCACAAAAGGCCCCATTTCAGGGCTGGCATTTCAATGAAGAGCCAGCAGAGAACAAGAAAGCAGAGATTTGATAAAAAATACAAAAGATGGATGTACTAGGCCCATAGTTTTGAGGACATATCATCACAAACTTTTGCAAAAAAAAAAAAAAAAAAACATTGAATTTCAGCCAAAAATAAGTTAAAAAAAAAAAAAAAAACTCACGCAAAAAAATTAGGTGCCAGATTTTATATGTAGTAAACTGTTAAGAGTCTGTAAAATACTGTAAAACAAAACATTACTTTGTTCTTGAAAATGAATCTAAAGTAACTTTTTCAGTACATGTAAGTTTCAACAACAAATCACCTCACACATAAATAAAGAGGTACAAACTAGTTTCATGTCCATATTTGAAACTTGCACAAAAAAAAACTCATATTGATGATCCTTTTTTTTTTCTTTGGCTTTGTAAAAGTTTAGGCTAAAAATGCCACAAAATGAATTTAATTCTAATCACAAAGTGCAGGTGAGGTTAATGTTGCCAAGCCAGTAAAGCAAGGTATTTATAAGGTAATAACCTACAGTCTCTCAAAATCCTTGGTAAGGTTAGCTCAAAGCTCAGCCGAATCCAAGCACTTTACCTTGTGAGGTAGTAAGGGCACTTGGTAGTGCCTGCCGTGCTCTAGACCTATGTCCCTCTCTACCTGGCGGTAAAAGGCACCATTTACAGAGAACAGGTGCGGCAGCCGCTGGACGTGAGTCCACAGATCACGGTTCTCGAGAGCAGCTGTCAGAGCCAGCGCAGACAGAGAGTGATCCAGACTATCGCCACCTGCTCAGATAAAGTTTAAATACAAGTTTAATCTTCACATGGATTCTACATTGCCGTCCTGATTTATACTGATTCACAATTCCGTTTAGAATTTCAAACTTCATTATTTTAGAATCAGTCCAAACTCTCCCACTGTACATTATTTTTTTTACCTTAGTTGCACATTAAATAAATCCTTTTCATTCTTTCTCATACTTATATGTAGTCAATTATAAAACAATCATTGCTTATGTTCTCAATTTAAAACATTTTTTTTAATACCTATCGTAATATCCAATGCTTGCCTCAAGTAAAAAACAATGTCCAACACATTTTAACGCTGACAAGAAACTGATAACTTTGAGAAAGGCAAATTATACTTTACAACATTATCGTCTAAATGAGTACCCTGGCTTTTACAGATCTATTGAACATCTCGGGACCAAGAACTTTGAAAGTTGAAAGTCGCCTTCCTGCTCAATAATCTTAAAAACTAGTCACGTTCCATTTAAATCTCAGCAGGAAATCAAAATGGTACTCACAGAATCATTATCAACACTAGAAGCTATTTATAATCCACCCCAATAAAATTTGTTTTTCATGATGACTGCTCTCGAGAACTATGACATCTTTAAACATTTCAAACAGAACAGACTGTAACCGTCGTAACGGGAAACCAGCTGGACCTGATCTTTGAGCAAATACAACAAAGATTAATAATTCTCAAGGCTGATGCAGATTTTTTTTTAATAATATGAGGTGCTCCATGTTCTAGCTAAAACTTACTCCTTTTTTTTCTTTTAACCATCTTCAATCTTTTTAACTACATGCTTACATGTAATAAGCTTACATTTATCATTAAGTATGAGATGGATGACTAAAGTGATGAATAGATCTTCCACCTTACACATTTAAAAAAAAACGAGATGATTTAAAAAATCATCAATTGAATTATCCATTGAATAAAATAAAGAACTCTCCACTCTTTATGTACAAAATTGTATGCAACGAGAAATTGATAACAATTCTCTATTATGTACTTATAGATCCCACTCATAAGGTCAAATATACAACACAAATTTCCTCAAATACTTCATTTATCTCCAGTGATGAATAGATCCACCACCTTACATATTTAAAAAAAACCAGATGATTTAAAAACTTATCAATCGTATTATCCATTGAAGAAAATAAAGAACTCTCCACTCTTTACGTAAAAAATTATATGCAACGAGAAATTGATAACAATTCTGTATTATGTACTTATAGATCCCACTCATAAGGTCAAATATACAACACAAATTTCCTCAAATACTTTATTTATCTTCAGTTTTTAGTTATTCATAACATCAGGCCCAAAGATGCTTTCCTTATCATAATTTTATTTCATCTTTTTAATTCTTGTTTCATCAGACCCAACTGAGGAGAGAAATATTTCAAAAAGAGCGCAAAAAAATAATGAATGAAAATTTCAGCCTAGTCAAAAGCTATAGGAAACCAGATCACTTACCGCTGTTTAGCAAAGGATCCATCAAGCCCTGCAGCACTCTGTCTGAAACTTCATCCATCCCACCTTCAGCCAGAGACATCCACGGAGGTTCCGATTTTCTGCCCGATGATGAAGATAGCTTGCTCCTATCCACTAAATGAAAAGTATTCAAAAGTGTCCTTGTCAATGAAAGATAATGCCAAAATTTTTTAAAAAAAAATTATAAAATTTTTTACCTTTTACTTGAAACTAATTGTAGGCCTTGTTTTAAAAAAAATAAATGATTGATTCCATGATAAAAAAAGTCCACTACAACAAGATCTTAGACTTTTATCACATCAAAAAAGCCCTGAGAGCCGTGACTACTTAAAAAAAAGGGGTGAATGTATACAGAAAGAGGAAACAGAAATAAAAACAACAAAAGACCGAAAACAATCTTTACCCAGCATGCTTTCTACCCCACTCTCACTTTTCCTGCGGACAGCATCTCCATCTCTTGAAGGCACCGACACAACGTCTACCATAATTCTGTCCCCTGGCTGCACGGGGACCCTGTAGTCCTCCCCCGAGGAGGCTGGCGGTTTGAGCTCTTTTGGTGGGAATCCATGTCTGATGCGCAGCCGAGACGCAGGAAGGGACGTGGCCGATGAGATAAGACCTTGGAGCTCCAAGAACTTACACTCGGCTGGCAGGTCAAGGGTCATCTGTGCAACAGGAATGAAACAGACAAAAAAAAAATAAAGATAAAGATGGAAAGATTTTAAAAACAGCTAGCAAAAAGTTTAACTCATGTTGTTTTTTTAATTATGTCAGTGAAGAGGTGGGAAAATCTTTGTGCATTTCACCAACTTAACCAGCAACATTGTTTGATGCCACTTACATCTCAATATCATTGATTCTTGATACCACCATCTCATTACAATTGATTCTTGGTACCATTATCTCATTACAATTGATTCTTGATACCATCATCTCATCACAATTGATTCTTGATACCATTATCTCATTACAATTGATTCTTGATACCATTATCTCATTACAATTGATTCTTGATACCATCATCTCATCACAATTGATTCTTGATACCATTATCTCATTACAATTGATTCTTGATACCATCATCTCATCACAATTGATTCTTGATACCATTATCTCATTACAATTGATTCTTGATACCATTATCTCATCACAATTGATTCTTGATACCATTATCTCATCACAATTGATTCTTGATACCACCATCTCATTACAATTGATTCTTGATACCATTATCTCATTACAATTGATTCTTGATACTACCATCTCATTACAATTGATTCTTGATACCACTATCTCATTACAATTGATTCTTGATACCACTATCTCATTACAATTGATTCTTGATACCACCATCTCATTACAATTGATTCTTGATACCACCATCTCATTACAATTGATTCTTGATACCATCATCTCATTACAATTGATTCTTGATACCACTATCTCATTACAATTGATTCTTGATACCACCATCTCATTACAATTGATTCTTGATACCACCATCTCATTACAATTGATTCTTGATACTACCATCTCATTACAATTGATTCTTGATACCACCATCTCATTACAATTGATTCTTGATACCACCATCTCATTACAATTGATTCTTGATACCACTATTTCATTACAATTGATTCTTGATACCACTATCTCATTACAATTGATTCTTGATACCATCATCTCATTACAATTGATTCTTGATACCACCATCTCATCACAATTGATTCTTGATACCACCATCTCATTACAATTGATTCTTGATACTACCATCTCATTACAATTGATTCTTGATACCACCATCTCATTACAATTGATTCTTGATACCATTATCTCATTACAATTGATTCTTGATACCATCATCTCATCACAATTGATTCTTGATACCACCATCTCATTACAATTGATTCTTGATACCACCATCTCATTACAATTGATTCTTGATACCATCATCTCATTACAATCGATTCTTGATACCATTATCTCATTACAATTGATTCTTGATACCATTATCTCATTACAATTGATTCTTGATACCATTATCTCATTACAATTGATTCTTGATACTACCATCTCATTACAATTGATTCTTGATACCACTATCTCATTACAATTGATTCTTGATACCATCATCTCATCACAATTGATTCTTGATACCACCATCTCATTACAATTGATTCTTGATACCATCATCTCATTACAATTGATTCTTGATACCACCATCCCATTACAATTGATTCTTGATACCATTATCTCATTACAATTGATTCTTGATACCATTATCTCATTACAATTGATTCTTGATACTACCATCTCATTACAATTGATTCTTGATACCACTATCTCATTACAATTGATTCTTGATACCATCATCTCATCACAATTGATTCTTGATACCACCATCTCATTACAATTGATTCTTGATACCACCATCCCATTACAATTGATTCTTGATACCATTATCTCATTACAATTGATTCTTGATACCATCATCTCATTACAATTGATTCTTGATACCATTATCTCATTACAATTGATTCTTGATACCATTCACACTCCAATTATGACCAAAAAAAAATCAAAACTTGCTGACATTCACATCACAGTGAAAAAAACACGGGATGCCAACCAGAGCTCATAACTGATGTCATCTGATACTACTCTCAACCCAGAAACATCTCATATTTCTGGTGAGATTGAAGGTACTCAAATTCCAGCAATACTTCACATTCTCAATGGCATTTGAAGTCACTCAAATTTCATCAATGACAGTACTTAAAACTACTAGCATCTCAATAAATATTGACAGCAAGAGATTCTTTGATATAAAAGTGAACCGGAAGTCTTCCCAGTTTTTCAGAATTCACAAAATTGAATTTTTCAAAGTCTTTGCTATCTGTAAAGAATAGTTTTGATTTGTAGTTGGCAGCTGAATATCTTTTGAGAAAAAATTTCACACAGCACTTGACCAGCTATTTGTATCTTGTGATAAAAAGTGGACTCTGAATATCATCACTAACAAAATAAGATTAAGGTAAATTATACATAGGCAAAAAGGGAATTTTTTTTGTGTGTGGAAGAAAAAGCAAAATCATATTTCCTGTATCTCTTGCAGATAAAGACAAAAAAGTTTTTCATGCATAAAATCAACATAGTTTTTTTTTTTCAAGAAAAAGAAAAAAATTCAGCTGGTCTTAATAATTGATAGAAAAGAAAAAAAATACAGTGAGGTTTGTTAATTTTTTTTTCTGAATTATCAAATCTTTTAAGTACTATGAAACTTTAGCAGAGATAAAACTAAATTCATACAATAAAGGCGTGTGAAAAAAAACCTGTGTTGCCTATTACTAGTATTATAAAATATCTCCACGCTGCAAAATAAAATGAAATGATTAACCATTTTTATACATATGCCTCAAGGGATACAGCTGTTTAACTGTAACTAACGGATTACTAACATTTCTGTTGTCAGACAGAGTGAGCCGAATGCGTTTGTTGGTTGATGGTGTTGTTATCTCTTCACTTGAACTACTTTGAGACAGCTGAGTTTTCACACTCCCCCCAGGAGATGGTGATGGAGATTTTTGTTTCTCTGGAACTTTCTGAGAGAAAAAGACAAAAACAAAAACTGTAGGTCAGGGTCTGCATATATATATATATATATATATATATATATATATATATATATATATATATATATATATATGTAAAATCCTTAATTTTATATTGCTTTTCTTCCAAAATAGTTTGAGTTCTTAACCCTCTTTTTTTTCACTACACACTCACTATCATTTAAGTAAACTCCAAAAATTATCACCACAAAATGTTCATAAATTGGTTGAAATAGTCAGAGTATACCCAAATTTGAGATTTACTTGTATGTGATGTCAATCCTCCTTTGCCTATAACATGGCACTGATTTTAACACATGGGTGGGATGAGGAATTGCAAGGATTAGGACTGTGAAAACAACTTATAGAGCAAGGATTCATGTCAGAGAAATATTCCAAAAATAGAGCGGTTCAAATAATGACCACTGACCATGAGATTTCCTACCAGCATATATTTTTTCTCAAAACAAGAACAGTTGCAGTATCTCTTCATTCTGAGGTTGACTGTTTACATATTAACACAGATCTGAAGTGTACATTACCTGCAAAGCTTTCCTCTCCTCTGCTGCAAGTCGGCTGCTCAGCTTCTGTTGATGTTTGGACGCATTCGCCTCAATCTGACTGCGTACTCTCTTCTCAGCTGTGCTCTTGTTCAACTCCTCTCTGTGCACGCTCTGTCGCTGATGAGTATACAGCATTAGCTTTAAGCTAAAGCAATAAAAACAAATTTTTTTCACTTTGCATTTTATCCTGGACTGCAAAGAAATCAAATGAAACAGTGTTACGAGAAGCCGACACAACAAGATCACTCATAAATAGAATGCGTAAACGTCAAGCAATCTTTTTTGGTTATGAGATGAGAAGAGAGAAACTAGAACATCTTGTGAAAAACGGACTGATCGAGGGAAAATGCAGCAGGAGAAAACAGCATGAAAAGAAGTTGGATGGACTAACAAAGTGGCTCAAAGTAGGGAGAGTGACAGCACTGACAGAGACGAGGGATAGTTATACATGGAAGGTCATGATTGCCTACCCTAAAGAGCACGGTACCTGATTGATTGAAGAAAAAAATTGTTAAACAAAAAACATACAAGTTTTATCCAGCCAAAGTTATCAATAACGATGTTATCTTTTTTCACAAAAACTTCAAGAGCGAGTAAGTGTGTTTATAAAGCAGGAGCAGGAAAAATAAAGACATTTAAATTATGAATGACTAGAAATATTATTTCTATAAAACACATAAATTTTACTGCAAGACCATCACAATTTTTATTTTCACCAATCAGTCTACCTCTGTATATCCAATTTGCCCAAAACTATGTATTTTTTAAATTTTTTTTAATTTTAAACGTACAAAAATTTTCTTCTTACCTGCATGCCCGTAAGAATTGCCTTTGAGGCTCGAAGAGGTGACCATTCTCTTGAGTCTACCTCAGCAGCGGCTGGTGTGCCCTCCGCACTAGGCTGAGACGAGTGTGACTGACCTGAGTCAGCCTCCATTGCTTCCTCTTCTGACCTTTGACCTACTCCGGGTATAGGGCTCTTCTCTCTATCTAGCTCAGGGCTTTCTGTTTGCCTCAAGATTTGGTCGACCACCTTCTGAACTAACCTCTCACTGCCAAACTCACCTGAGAGTTAAAAAAAAAAAAAATAAAAATAAAATGATTGTTTACAAGTAGCTGTTTAGCTCAAGTTGGAAACAAAAATCTACTGATGTTTAAGTGAAAATTAAAAGCTGAAATAAAATTGTTAAATTTAACGACTAGAACAAAAGTCACTATAGAGATAAATCTACTTGTCTCTATGATCCGTTTTGAGCCTGCCCAATTCTATGAAAAATATTTTTATCAGGGCTTTACTTTCTTTAATTTTATTTTTTTGATTGATCAAGAGATCATAGAGCTAACCTGGAAAGTGGGTCTGCACAAGGTCTTGTGCCATAGCATAAACATTACTGTTAAGAGACGGATCCTCTTCTCCTTGAAACCATGGCACCACCGACTTTACCGTCTTGCCGCCCCACTCCATCAGGACTAGAATCCTGCAAGATAATGTGGTCAAACCGTTGAGTTATATACAGCTACAGAGCAACTTGTTAGAACCATTGATATAAAATAATAGGTGTGTGAAAGTGTATGAACATGTATAGGAAACCCATCCCTCACACGCACCGAGATCTTTGCTCATGATAGACTGGATGGACTGGGACTGTAAAAAATTTACAATCAATCAATAAAGCAAACCTATCTGCAACAGTAGCGTGCAACACATTTTGATCACATACAAAAAAATAAAAGTTGCTTTGGATGCTGAAAGGTAAAGTTGTACTAAACTTATTTGGTAAATCAATCATAAATGCACGGAAATTTTTGCAGTCCATGAGATTCGCAACATTCTCAGCAGGGACCACATTTCTGTTGCCAGTAGTTTCTTTTGTAGCTCACAAAAGATCACTTATAAATAGAATAAGTAAACGTCCGGCGACTTTTTCCGGCCATGTAATTCGAAAAGAGGAATTGTAACATCTTGTGACAAGTGGAATGATCAAGGGAAAAAGCAGCACGAGAAAACAGCCAGAAAAGATGTTGGACAGAATAACTAAGTGGCTAAGCGTAGGACAAGTCACAGATGCACTAGTAAGAGCGACCAGGGGTCAAGATTCCTCGAAGGTCATGATTGCCTATGCTAAAGAGTAGGGCTTGATTGATTGATACAAAAATCAGTATGTTGTAATATAATTTCCACAAATAGTATATTATAAACTGAAACAAAAAAAAATATACAAGGGTAAAGTGTTAAAACTATACAAATGATTCTAAAAGACAACAATATCAGCAACATTCCTGTAGATATTAATTCAGAAGAGAGTGAAACAACGTGGGGTAAAATCACAAACATTCAGGATTTGAATCTCTGACATATACATTAAAATGAAGTTGCTTTGTTGATTGATTGATCATATGCTTGCTTCCACATAAAGACAATCTTGTTTTTCTTCTTTTATTGTTTTTGCTTCCTTTCATTCATTAAGAGAGAAAACACATAATTTAGCAAAATCTCATGTTAATGGTTACTAGCATGTTATTTAGGATATAACTTAATCTAGAGACTAATACTTTTTAGGTGATGTGTCATATTCCTTTCCACTCCAGTAATGCTTGAATCCACACAGACACTTGTTCGACTTGGTAAACGTACGGTCACCATCTTTGAACTGTATGCTGTAGTCTGCACTGACAAGTCTGAACTCACCCCTGGAAGAAGAGAGGACACAGAACCTAAAAATGGGCATGATAAACATATTAACATAAAAATTTCCCTTGACAATACACGGAACAAATCTTTTAATGAGACCTCAAAAGCTGATGACTAACTCAACACCAACAACAGGTGATTTTTTTTCCTACAAATAAACAGTATTTTAGATTTCATTACCTACTTCAGTAGATGAAAAAAAAACAAAAAAAACAATTTAACTGAATCTGGTAACAAGGCATTTATCTCTTAGAAAAAAAAAACGCAAGAGTTTTGAGCTAAGCTCATTTAAGTTTGAAACTTTCTATTTGAAGATCCTTTTTCATGATTTAAAGTAACTTATATCTCAACAATGATATGCTGGGGTTATAATTTTTTTTCTTTCTCATAAAGACAAACAATTTATTATTACTTGGTGCCAAACTATGTCAAATGTCATATTTCTTCCTGACTGCCTCACCTATGTGTGCATAACAGAGAGTGTCTATAGCATCAAAAGATTTCACATGGTCACCTCTTACTTTCCATTTCAATCATGAAGGAAAAGCCTTATTCTCCTAATTTTGCACATTAATTTTCTACCTTTCTTCTTTATTTAGGTATTGGAACAAAAGCATCTGAATCATACAAGAAGACAGATCAAAATAACCAATTCTCTGACTCTGCAAAATTTTGACGATCAATGCTTTACAGAAAAACATCAGTGCTTTCTCCCTCATAGAAAGTTTGCGTTAAACATCTTAGAAAGATCCTGCTTGAGTAGCATTTTTACAAACTGAATTTCGAAACAATCAGAAAAAAATGACAAAATAATTTTTTACACTTTGGGACAAAAGAATATCTACCTAGAAAACTGGGTTGACAATCAAAAAAATAAAGTTTGCTAGAAAAAAAATCCATTTGATAAATTCCAAGGTGTAAACTCAGACTGACCCTGAGCAGTACAGACAGGCAGTTGGCTTGTGTTGTCCTGGTGCTGGCACAAGTCTATTTCGCTTGGCATCATAAACAGCAACAACATCTAGTTAAAAAAAAGTTAATAAACAAAATGAGTGTTTGGTTCAATCTCATAAAACATCTTTTCAGTCAATTCAAAACTTGAGTTCTGCGTAACCTACCAAAAACATACAACATAGCTGCCAACTTTTGAAAAGTCAAATCAGAAATTTAGTGCGATACATAAATTATGTCACTGCAAAACCTTGGTATTAAATAGTTTCCACTAACCTATAACATAGACAGTAAGAACTAAGATAAGAAGTATAAGGGAAATAAGACCCTGGAATCTTCTATAATTGATGGAGTGGCAATGACGAGATAGATTTAAGAAAAAAAAAAAAGAAACAGGAAAGCGAGGTATGTGTGTGAATTCATTTTGTGAAGGATACAAACAATTGGGAATATTTAGAATTCTCGTATCAAGTAAAAATAAATTTTGAAATAAATGTTAGGCTCTTGGACTAAGATGGGATTTTCATATCTGAAAATAAATCATATATGAATTTTTTTTTCAAAGTCAATGATATCTCACTACACATTCTAGCAGAATAGAATAAACGGCCCATAACAATCTCCTAGCTTTATAAATATGACACTAATTTTGCACATATTTGTTGCTAAATTTGAATTTGCTTGGTTTAGGACAATCAAGATTTTATTACTGAAAGTAAAGATAAAAAAGATAAATCTCATACTATGCAACGGAAATGAGTAGTTCTGGCCATCTTTGAGCTGGGGTCCGTGGCACGATACCGCCAGGTCATATAGCTCTCCGCCTGGACGACACCAGTCGGGAGAAACTTGTTGAGCGAGTGCCAGGGATCTGCAGTCCAGGCATACAAAGAGAAGCTTCTGGGAAATCGAGGTGCGTGCCTTGTCGAGGAGAAGACTTACATTGAGGCCACATACTAAACCTGAGTAAGACCAGAAACAGAGGATGTTGTGAAATTTTGGAAATGATCAGTGTAAGTCTAGTTACGGCACGAATTAAGGAGATCCCTTAATAATCGAGATGCAAGCAAAATTTGTTTAAAATTGATCTAGTAGCTGCTAGGTGAATTTTAGTGTCACTACTTTCTTATTTGAAATAAACTTTATGCTTGTGGACTAAGATGAGATCTTCATATCTAAAAAAGAATCATATATGAATTTTTTTTCCAAAGTCAATGATATCTCACTACATAATATAGTACTTTCTTATTGTAATTTTTTAAGTGGGTTGTTCAGCGATATTTGCAAAAGGACAAATCAAACCTTGCGTGGCAAGAAGTGAGAAGGTTATGTGTATAATAGTGCCACAAACTCATATTGGTCTCAAAGCACTTATATGTCTAAAAGCACATTAAGAGACTTGATTTCAGCAGCTTTGAGGTGGCAACCAAAGACTCCCCTGCTGTTTTGCATTGCTTTGATGAGGTTATGAGTTGTTCAGATGCAATTAAGTTTTTCTTGCGCCAAATGAGCTTGAAATATTCAGAGAATTCTCTCTACTAATCTAGCATCAGAAGTTAGCGACGACAATAGTTGAAGAGAGCAGACTTGTGATATGTTTTCAAGATAAACCAGTCACCTCTATGAAATTTTTAAAATAGATCTCTAAAGCACGGTCGATTTGCTTTTAAAAAAAATAAAATTTTTTTTTCAAAAATCTTTGCAATGCAAGTTTAACAGCAGTGGTCACATGTTTCTCATGCCGCACATTAATAGCTGTATCAATTAAGCTTGCCCCCTGAAAGAGCCTCAGCTATTAGCAGCGTTTATTTCCTGAATAAGCCTTAAGCCAACATAGCAATAATATCTTCTTAATAATGTTGTACTTTTTTAAAGCTTAAGAAGAAAAGTTGGAGTTTAGGTCCCTATAACTCTTCCCCTCTGGGAATAAACTCACCATTAGCCTTAAATATTTGCTCATGCACATCTGATAGCAATGCAGGGGAAATACTATGATTCTGGTAAAACACATCAGACATAGCAGCCACCAAACGCTGGATGTAAGTGCTCTGGAATTATACAACAAAGATGAAACGCAAAGAACTACATAATTTAAATAAAGATACTTTCTTTTCAAAATCCAAGTTAAAGAACATTGCTCATGATTTTAATGTAGATCAAGGTACTGAAAAATCACTTTGAACATTTTACAGATAGTGTTTGCAATAATTAGGTTATGTAACTTTTTTTGACTGGTTCTTATTTTCATAGTGATCAAAACTGAAACTCAAATTATTCCTATTCACAAAAAATTGCACAATCTATAACTCGAATATTGACTTTGAATTAAATTTTTGTATGGTTTCAATAAACAGTTTAAAAGGAAATTGTGTGGTAAACCATGAGAACATATTATTTACAAACAATAAATGTGCTCATAATGACGCATAATTTTGTAAGCAACCACTTACAGGAGGACAAACTTCCATAAAATTACCTGCAAAATTTTCTCCCCTCCAATTTGACATCTTCCCATCTCATCAAAGTGAACGTATTTGTCAATCTCAATGTCAGAGACACCCCAGGAGCGCTGAATCATGTAGCGGGACAATAAAGGACATTTCTTGCCTTTGGAAGGAAAATATTGGGTTGATTTTAAAACTTGACAAGACCATGTAAAACATTCAAAGGTAACTTAAATGTTTATACATTCAAGTATCAAGACCAATGCAACCAAACCCAAGAAGTTAAAATTTTCTTGTAGGCATGTAACATTCAAAAAGAAATGGATGAATAAAATGTTGCTTAACAATTAAGTCTGCTTTACAATCTCAAGATAGCAATAAAGAGTACCAAAAATACATGGGAAAGTATGTATTAACCTCGAGACAAATTTCTATAGTTTATCCTTACTCCTGTTTTGCTCTAACTGGAATAAACATGGAATAAAAGATTCACCTTTGACACCAACGAGAGGAATGAAATGGTTTCTGCCCATGCTGCTCCATGCTATACACAATGGACTGTTGAGCTTGCCTTCCTTGTTCATACAGGCAGTCGGGGGTGAGAAATACGGTAAAAAGATGGCTGCAAGAACAAAAGAGGTAAAAAAAGGGATAAGATCTGTTGAAATTAGCTTGAATCGCAAAGTATTGCTCAGCAGTTTTAAATTAATTATTTTCTTCTCCATAATCTCATGTAAAAAGTAACTTTAGTGCTTCCAACTTAGCAGTTGAAATTGGCAAACTAAATACAACTCAAAGCAACAAAATAAATTTATATATATACACACACACATACATATATATGTATCTATTGCTTACCAGAGTAGTCACCACAACTACGGATGCCGTCAAGGCAATCAAGCAGAACAATTGGCCTCCGCAGTACATTTGCCAAACCAAAGATGTGAATATTTCTCAGACCAGTGGGCTCCAAACCAGAGGGAACAAAGTTTGGGTCACATTCGTTGATAATTAATGTCCACTCACTCTCATCCACAAAATCCTGGGATGGAAAGTATGAACAGAGAAGATAAAAGAATGATGGCTACAAGTATATTTTTACGAGAGAAAAAAATAGTTGACATGAGTTTCTCTACATTTTTTATAAAGCATCACTAACAAGCAAAGAAAAGTTATCCCTTATTAGAGTCATAATCGGTCCTCTGATTATTTATTATGAGAGTTTTATGGATCAGATTCAACACAAACTCCCTCTTTAACTTTTAACACTGAAGAGCTTTTAAATTTAAAAAAGACAAAAAAACTTAAGACCTAGTAAAATAAAAAAAAAAATGAAGACTTCGTAAAAGTAAAATATATTTGCATATTATTCTGCTTTTAATATTATGTTGTGCCTTTTTTCTTTACATTTGAATTTTTCACAAATGTGCACAAATTATTTTGTTTAAAAGCATTGTGGTCAAAGGAGTTTACCTGAAACTGCATTTTGTATTTTTCCAAATTGTTGATCAGGTGTTGCTTGAGGTTGACCCTGAGAGGATGCCAAAACAATTCCCAGCCAATCAAAGCTCGCGACACAGCATGCACCAAGCAGTGACCGTCACCGTCCGCATGGACAGGAACCAGACGTTCTTCCTTCTCATTAGACAGCTGGGTGGGTAGAAAAAAGAAAAAAGAAAATAAGAAAACAACATAATGGTCAAAGGTCATTGATCCCTAACTGTTGGATTAATCTGTGCAATTTTTAATACTCGTACAGCATTTTATCAAAAGCATTGATAAAGCACATGGTTTATGCCTATGATAGAAAGTCCCCACAGGTCCTTCCCTATACAACCAATGTTGCTTCCTTGGGAAGCTACACCCTCAACTGTATAATTTCTCTCATAGTCACCTTGATTTGATCCAACGTGTCTTGCAGATAAGTTCTGCTGCCGCTCCTGTCTCTACCATAACTCGGGACATTCAAGTGTGCTGGATCAATCAGGAAGGCTCGGTCACACAACTGACCACAGTCAAACACAGGGGGCTTGCCCATCTCTGTCAAAAGCTTTGCTCTGGTTACACAAGGTTATTAGATGATACATTTTTAGCTTCCTTGTAAAAAAAAATAAATAAATAAATAAATAAATTGTCTAAGGAAAATAAAAATGAAAGCCATCCCACAAATTGTTTCAAATACCAAATTACCTATCTAAAAGCCTTCAGCCATGGATTATTTGTGTGTGTGTGTTTTTGTGAAATACATGTCATAAATGCACATTTTACATTTCAACTTTACCACAATAAAAATCAAATTTTTTTTATGATTCTGAGAAGTCATTTTTAAATTAACCATTCCCATGCATGGAAAGATTAATCAATATATTTAGCAATCTAAGATGTAGTGAATTTCAAATGACTAATTAAAGAATAAGAGTTTAACATTATATCTCTTTAGCAAAATATGCATACCTTCATCCTGATATAAGTCTTGGAGACACGTTTTTAAATTTTCCTCAAATGCACATTCAAATCACATATTTTTAACTTGATTTCCTTCACATATTTGAATGGAATATTCAGGATGCTGTTTCATTCTATCTCTTATCACTTTTTTTTTTAGTATTATTTGTGAAACGAAGAGGGTTGGTTTTTCTTCCAGAACTTGTTGATGTTTTCATATTACAGGCATGATATTGCTTCACTTTACTCACTTCCCAGTTGCTCTGTCCATTCCATAAGAAGTCAACAATGGAGACAATATGGTGCAAAGATAATTGGTCATTCCATCCACCTTCAGGCTTTCATAGTTGTGGTTTTCTTTTTTCACAGCCTCTGTTTTAGCCCTAGCATTCAGCAAGCGATCGAGTGCTTCCACAATGCCAATGACCTGTAAAAAAGAGAAAGGTATGTTACTCTGATGGAGAGAAAAAGAGAGAAACCAGAGAGAGATAGAGACAAACAGAGTCAGACAATCAGGCAAAGTGAGTTGGAAACACAAGCATAGGCAGATAAGTAAGAGGAGAGGTTGAAAGAGCACAAAAAAAAAATTGTACGATGAAATCAAACTAATATTTATCAACATCATATCAGTTATAAAGCTGCTGATATGCTTTTTCACAAAAATTTTGAATAAAAATATAATTTTAATGAGATCAAAAACGAAATTGCTGCTATCATTATCACTCCACTATATTTTAAACACTATAAGATACTGACAAGCAAACATTGCTTTTCACGAGTTGTTACCTTGCTTTTCTTTCTCTTTTTAACACACAAAAAAAATTATAAAATCAATCAGTGACAAAAAGAAAAGCCCCTCAATCTGGACATATTTGGCTACTCACGATATCAGAATCGCTAGTGAGTCGCTCCACATTGTGAAGCGTAGAAGGTGTGTGCCTCTGACCACACCCAAAGCACTCAACACTGGCTTCGTTTTCTGGGAAGTAAAGTCGCTTTCCACACTGGGGGTTGGGGCAAAAGCCACATAGAACTGCCGCATTGTCCCTCATGACTGGGGCTTTTGGACTCTATGATTTATAAGGAAAAAAAAATTATTAAGAGAACAGATTAACAAACTTATCTCTACCATAGGTAGTTTATGTGCCTGCCAAGAAGGCCCAGAAGCAACACAAGTTGCTGTATAAATTGAATTGACAAAATCAAAATCTTGTTAGCCAATGCCAAGTACCCTTGAAATGGAATAATACATATATTATGTTTGTGAATTCTAATTCTCTTAAATTATGAAAATAACAATCCAAAATGCTGTACATGTAGCACTTTCATTTAGTAAAATTAGTAGTTACTTTTTATTGAGGCTGGGTCTTGCTGTTTATAATTTTTTTTCCCTTTTTTTTCTGTTGAAGTTCATTTTGATATTTAAAAAAAAAGTTTACACTTTACTACACCTATCCCTGCAACTGATTAATCCACTTTAAATTTACACCGAACTGATTTTGAAAGGCTTCAGGATAGGAAAAAAAAAGACAATAAGTATTAAAACTATAACAGAAAAATAGAAGCTTATGTTTTCAAAGATGTCACTGTAACCATTATAAAAGGCAAGAAGAAAGAAAAATTTGATTAAAACTCACTCACACGTGGCTGGGCTGATCTAAACTAGACCAGGTACTCTCGTAGTTGTAGGATCATAAAGTGTAGTTAGGTCTACATGACACTTCAAGAAGTTTTACCTAAACTGGCTGGGAATATAAGAGAGAGAGAGAGAGAGAGAGAGAGAGAGAGAGAGAGAGAGAGAGAGAGAGAGAGAGAGAGAGAGAGAGAGAGAGAGAGAGAGAGAGAGAGAGAGAGAGAAAAAGCAATTTATAACTTTTTAAAAAAATCAAAATGGGAGTGCCTCACTTTTTAATCTTTCAGCTAAAGAACAGCACGATATAAATAATGCAATATGAACTCAGAGTCTTTAGACAACAATTAGATTGTTTTAAGTGTTAGTAAAAATTATTAAAAAAAAAAAAAAAAGGATGATGCCAGTTATGAAAAGAGCTGAAAAACTCCAGGCCAAAATTTAGTAATTGTTTGATTTGAATTAGTCACAGTAAGGACCGCTGTCAGGCAAAATGTTCTTGAAGTGACGGAAAGAGAGAAAATACATGAAAAAAAAAAAAGAACGTGCCTGGTCACTGGAGGAAAAAATATTTTCCAAGAAAATCTAAAACACAAAATAGAAAAGAGCTTATGTTGATATTTATAAATTCTTTGATCAGCAGATTCCATGACAGGGACTGTCTGTCAAGGAAAAGCTAGACCTTCTAATCTCACCAGATGACCCAACTAGGGATTGAACCTGAGGCTCCCAATTGTCAGTTTAGTGCTCTACCTACTGAGTTTTCTGGTGTAATAACCATCAATAAAGAGATGTTTTATAACACTCGCGAGCTTTTTTGACATCCATGTACTGGTTGATTGAGCAAGGGGTGGGCCCAGCTGGGTTTACCTTCATTAGTACCCATGTCTTGTACACTGGGCAGGCAAGGCAAAATTTGTTTACCATCAGCCCATTTAAAGTCTGAGCAACATGTTTACATAGCAGGTGTAGACAGACAACTGGTGTCTGAGGCATCAGACTAGACAACAATAGAATAACTAAGAAGACGAGTGTCTCTCTCGCTGACAAGAATCAAAGGCTCAAGTGTCTATCGACAAATTGTGTCCACTTAAGGTGAGAGGGAAAAGCAGGGCGTGTTTATCTAAAGAATAACAATAGTAGTGTTGAACAGTAGATAGAAATGTATTTTTAGGTCTACTAATCATGTCGAACGTGATGATAGGACATTTTTTTTAAGTTATGATCAGTCAAATTTGTTAAGAAGCTAACATTATTTTCGTATGATTGGAGTCGAACACATGTTATAACTTTATAATTGTGAGACAAATACTCAGAAATAACAAGGAAGCAAAAAGAGAATCAGCAAGGGAAAATCGCACACGTCTGAGGAATTTGCAATTTCAAGGGATGCGTGTTTGACCAAATCATGATCAAATGCATACTGTTTGAACGAGGTTAATCCAATTTATTTCATAAACATATAAAGTAAATCTTTCTATGATTATTCTACAAATAATCTTTTTTACCAAAACTTATCTACTAATCATTAGACCCACATAAAAAATCACGCTGTTTAGATCTATAAATGCCAAGAAATAATTATTTATGGATAATCTAACTCTGTTCGTAACAAATGGTAGGCTTTAGTTTGATACTTGACACCATCATACAGTAAAGTCAAAATAAGAGGGAGGATATGTGTATTTAAAGAATAGTGAAGCCATATCATATTTGTTGCTTCATAAAAAGTCTAAAGACAACACAAATTTAGAACTGCTTCTACCTTAGTAACTAACTATGTATTATGATGGATTTCTACCACACATGACACTCTGAAGTGGTACAATGCTAAGTTTAAAAAAAAAAAACAAATTAACAAAATCAAACTTACAAGAGTGAAACATATTTATTAAGAGATTGTTGCTACTTCACACAAAATTTACAGAAAAATCAATGATGAAGGAATGGGACAAGAGTCAAAAGAGCTTAAAAATAAAGATAAAATCCTGGCACTTTTCTCATCTCAAATCTATGGCTCTTTGAATATAATCAAATACTAGATCTAGATCCATACTTTTTGCCATTAACTATTGAAAACAGAGCCTGCATTTGTAAAAACTAATATCATATTGTCTCCCATTGTTATGATATAAAATTTCCAACTTTCAATCTGCTGTTTTTTACCAGGCCCTCCCAAACTGCACATAAGAAAGGCACTACTGCAATAGTTTCTTTGTCCGTTTTGCTTTAACCATTAACAAAGCTTCAAAATGTCTCACTAATACTAAAACAGAAGAGATTCTTATGATTACATTGTTTTCTGATCCAGGTAAAGTCTCACTAATCAGTAATATGTGCACATTTCTTTTAAAAAAAATTTATTGCCAACACAGTGTATAAATTAAAGTCACTATAAAAAGTAAACGTGGTCTTCATAAAAATAAAAGCATTCCGATTGTGGAATTAAAAGCAAACTCACAAAATAAAATAATTCTGATCAGAAAAAGGTTTTCAAATCTGTCCATATTTTTGTGTTTTGGAATGTTTGCCTTTGATTTTGATACCTGTACAGTCCAATTGGTTTCTGATTATTTATTTTTTTAAACTAATTGCTTAAAACTCTTCAAGACATCCTAGGAAGATGAGAATTAAACTTCTATGTCTAGGCAAACATAATGCTCTATATTTCGTCTGTTCCATAACTTTCCAATGATAGCTTACACAGTAATCACAGCTTTTCAGTACATGGAAATTTACCAACACGTAACTACCTCCGGAATAAAGTAATGATTCCATATCACGATACAGATTTAGATCTAGATTCTATTTTTACACCTCATACAGCTTTAGACCTGCTGATACATAGATCTATGCCTTGATCTCAAAACCGAAGATTTCTAAAGTATCTAAATTCTAGATTTAGATCTAGACTCTATCTCTAGATTTGAAGACAGTTTGGCTCATATTTTACCAATAGGATCGCAGAAAAATCTTCTTAGGGAGTATTGTCTACTATTGATGAGCTTATCCGTTATTGTCTTTCTTTCATTTTCGAGTGAACGGATTTATTGAATCAGTTAACTGAAATAGATCCGACCCAGCAGAAAAATCACTAACTTGGTACTCTCTTCAGAAAAGAAAGAAAGAAAAACAATAACAATAGAAGGTTCCAAAATAAACACGTGAAATCAAGTAAACAACAAAATGCGACCAACTTATTCCCAATTTATTAATGAAAGATGTAATTCCGTTCAGTCTTTTCATATTATACAAAAATAGCATGCGAATAATGTGAGACAAATATTTATTAATGATCATAACAGGGACGTATTGCTCAAACATGAGTTTTTGATATCCCATGTAGCACATAAATAGGTTTATTCGTAAGTTAACTCTCGGAAACTCCTTTTTTTACTCTATTTCATTGGGATAAAACTCTCAAGTTAGTCTCTTTCGGCTAATGTGCAATCTTTTTTCCATAATTATTATCAGACTTAGCTTCTCGCATTTTTCTACTATATTCTGATGAACAAAGGATTTCATAATTTAAGCTGCTCTTTATTTTTAAAAGGTTGATACTTATATCTTAAGAGTATAATAATAAACAATAAAATTACGATTCTGAGACGACAATTTGGTAAATATGCATTGATCTACATATAAAGTCTTCAACAGTCGAAACATTGTAGTACCGATATATATATATATATATATATATATATATATATATATATATATATATATATTTAGCCTAAGACTGAAAAAAAAAAAAATAAAAAAAAAGATTCAAAATCATCTTTGAATGAAGAAAACGACTGAATCAATACTCGGTGTGATCAAGCAATCTAAACCTTAGAAGTTCGATGTCATTTCTAAAGATTAAAAATGATCTTGTCACTCAATCTAACTTTATATAGGCCTTACATAACTGACGCATAAAATACAATTCTCGTTATTTCTTTGGTTCAATCAGAGTGATTAACTCCCTTGTTATTGCTAGGCCGATTATTTAATGCTTATACATAAATCCTCATTACAATTGGGGATGGAGAAAAAATAAAAACACTGCGTTTTATTTTCTTTATTGCGAATATAAAAAAAGACAATAAGATTCTTAGATATGCTTCTTTTGTGCTTATGCGATACATAGCTTTTAACTTTGTCTACTAGATCAAGACTAGGCAAGCTAAGTAGATAAAGATTGATTGATTGGTTGATTACCACGCCGAAGGACGAGAGGCAGGGCCTTCAGGTTGAAAACAACATTGTTGATTGTAAAGTTATTTCTCCAAAGATGTTCCAATAATAGCTGTTATTAGAACATCTTTTCAAGTATCCAATTGTAATACATCTGTAAATTGCAATGTGTCATATGAGGGTGGTGGTGTAGAACAAACAAATTAGAACAAAAAACAAAACACAAAATTTTGACTTTGTTCATTGTACATGTAAGACCTACATGAAATTAGATTGAATGACAAAATCATTATTAATCTTTAGAAATTACATGGAACTTCCAAGGTTTAGATTGCTTGATGGCATCGAGTATTTATTCAATCGTTTTCAGATTAGCTTTAAACTATGTATGGTATATTTTTGTAAACATGCTAGTATACTTTATAGGATTTTATTTAGACATAGCCGTTTTATCGTGACAGTCAGAGCTCATCCCATCATAATGTAAACCAATATTTAAAAAAAGGGTACCTTACGATCCTTTCGTGGAGCTATTTCCTTTGATACATTACAGAACTAGAGGGAAGAAATGTGTAAAAGCTAATCTCAAAACTTTCGGGAAGGCAATGTACAAATTAATCATACTGATGATAGACGGTAGAAGGTATTAAAAAGTGAAAATTAATGTGGGAAAGTTTTGAAGCCAACAATTAGTACACCTGATAAGAACTTGCAAAAGTTTAGCATTAGATTTCTGCGGTGGGTAAGTTGCCTCTTATGAATCTTGCTCACAAAAGAGATGAACGGAACCATAAGGCGGAAGTGACCCTTTTCGTTTGTATGATGCTTCTCCTAGCAACGTAACCTGCTCTGATCGCTAAGTGTCAAACCTATGTATGGTTCTCTTGATTCTTTTAAATGTAGACATTTAAAACTAAGTTTTACACTCAGCTGGATAACTAAAAGAAAATAATAATGCACCACGAAGTAAAATATAATGAACGGCAAGATGCCAAAAACTGGCAGCACACAAGTACTGGAGTAGGTCACCACTACAGGCCGGGGTATTATTTCCCTGATTCGGAATTTAAGGTTTGTAAATTTAGCTGGAATCTCAAATGTCTTGTCGTACGATGAATAATACAAATCACCACAAAAAGCCAAGCAGGTACAATAGAATAATCTGAAACAGATCTAGATGCATTATAATGTATACTCGCTTGAAAAATTCACTTTCATGGACCCGAATATTTATGTAGGATCTTAAATCTAGATCTAGTGTTAACTTCTATTGACATGTATAGACCATCAATGTATACTTCGCTTGAAAATTTTCTTTCAAGGACCCGAATATTTATCTTGGATCTAAAATCTAGATCTAGTGTAAACTTCTATTGACATGCGTAGACCATCATCCTTAATACTGGACATTTCTTGGAGAAGAAATGGAGAAAACCTTTCCTTGCAATATAATGACTTTACCATTCTGCGCTTTTACCAATTTTCCTTTATGTTTTGGTAACCTATTGTTTTCTTTTTTGAAGAATTATTTTTTTTCAAATTTCAATAAATGTATAGTCATAGGTCAATAATCATGTAAAATAAAGGTCAATATAAGCAATTTTATCATCATCATCAAGTCAGTTTTAGCAAACTTTAATACATAGATAACGTGTAACATTGTATTTATAAATTTTATAGGTATGCCAGATTATTATCATTATTATTATTTTTCTTTTTGTTCTTCCTCTTCCTCTTCTTCTTCTTCTTCTTCTTCTTCTTCTTCTTCTTCTTCTTCTTCTTCTTCTTCTTCTTCTTCTTCTTCTTCTTCTTATTATTATTATTATTATTATTATTATTATTATTATTATTATTATTATTATGATCATTATATTGTTGTTGTTGTTGTTGTTGTTGTTATTGTTTTGTTGCTGTTGTGGATGATGTTGTTGTCTTTGCTGTCAGTCTTTTGATAATTTGCGTTCAATAGAAATGTAAACTGAGCATGTGAAATTGCTATCAATTGTAAATTTGTACCACAGTACTTAAAATTGCTATTGATCATAACCTCTTATCTAATCAATCAAATCTAATTTAAAAATCTCTTTTTTTATATCCATTTTTGCAGACACTTCTGAGAGAACCCTTGCCTCCAAAATTAGCCAAAGAGGATGAAGTTACCAAGGATAAACCATACTTGACCACCAAAGAGTATTTTCATGATCAAAAGTTCCCTGGTCTTCTTTACAAAGATCATCAACATAAGAAAGCCCCTGGTCACTGGAAGGTCACTTATATGAAAGATCTTACTGAGAAGGTACAGATATATGGATTCATTAGTTTTATGTTGCACATCATAGGACTTTTATAGGACCTTGTTAGAAAAATTTGTATTCAAAATTGTAAACTATGAAAACAAAAATACATCAATATTTCCAATTGTGGTATGAGCCATAGAGTGTCTCAGATATATGAGAAAGGTTGATATATGTTGTATTTGTAGCTTAAAACATCAAAGCAAATTTTATTTCCTCTCACTGTAAGAGATAAACAGTTTATTTCAAAGATATCTTTAAAAATATTCCAAAGTGCATAGATCTTGATTATTGTCAATGGTTTGAATTTTTCTGATCAGTTTGATTTTTTTTTTTAATACTCAGTGACTTGCTCTCAAGGATTTGGTTTCTCAACTAAAGTTAAAACATTAATTTCAATGAACTCTGACTTTTAAATAAGACGTATAAAATGTTTACTCAGTTCTTCAAGAGATCTTTATATTCTTTTACTAAGTAATGCAAGTTTTCGAAAACACAGTACAATAAATTGGCCCTAAACTGGTTTTGCAAGCTTGAAGATCTTTTTAAATTTCCACAAAACTAAATTATTGCATATATTTGCGTTTATAATTAAAAAAAATTTCAATAATAGCATGTCATGTGTACATTATTTTTCAAAAAGCTTGGGCAAGGTGGATGGCGACGACCTCTTACCATGGGTAATCAGTTGAGTGAAATGAAAGCAGAATATCAAGCGAAGAATCCTGAAGTCAAGGACAAGTACAACTTTGAAGAGGTTTATAGGCCACAGAACTTTTTGCTTCAGGATCATCATAAAGAAGGGCCATCAAAGGTACATGCGACATAATTGTCATCTATTTAAGCAAACTGTAAAATATAAAACAGTGAGAAAAGATGTTAATTGGCCTAAGAAAGTTGCTGAAGGTAGGTTGAGTGAAAGATGCACTGAAAGCGACAAATGATGGAGATGATTGATTGATTGATATAGACCCATTATTTTCATGTAAGAATGATATCCTTGAACACAACCAAGTACAATTTGTTATGCAAAAACGGGGAACTTATTAATATTACATTATTTTTGGTCAACTCAAAATCTTATTTTAGTTTGTAATAACTGAATACATAATACTACAATGAATTTGAAGTTAGATGATAATGTGGGAAGACTGTTAACTTCATTTCAGGTATATTGTTAACTAGATTCACACTGGGATACTGGGCAAAATCTATAGTGAATACCATCGTCATATATTTTTTTATGTATATGACTATATTGTATACAGAGAAGATTTTCAAGAGAGGGTAAACTTTTAAATAGTGCTGATAAAGAAAAAAGACTTTCAAAATCTAAAAAGTAAATACATGTAGTGATGATTAAAAAATTAAAGCATATACATTTTGTATAACCATGATGCTGAAATTGGGCTTTTTTTTTAAACAGATGCTGTAGAGTGTAAATTTAAAATACAAAATTTAAAAATTGAGATTAGTTAAGTCAAAAAAAAATTAATAGTCCTTTGCATGACTGATTCCAGATAGGAGCTGCAAGCACTCAGAACCCCAAACTTCAAGGCAAGCCATTCTATGTGAAGGATAAAGGTATCCTCAACATCCTCGATCCTTATGTCAGTACTACCCAGCGGGATCACAGGGTGTTCCCGAAAGACGAAGTGGATGCTTATCCGAGGAAAGACGTACCGACCTACTGGCAGTGTGAGGATTACACAAAAGCATGGGGTCATGGATTACACCACAAGTGAGAAAATCCTCACGTGTGTTTGTCTAAACCAATCTTCAGGATCATTAAAAAAATACAGAGTATTAATGTACATAAGTGCATGGAGAAAGGGTGAAATTCATATGGGTGTAAAAAATCCATTTTGATTTATTGAGAAACATAAATATTAACCGTAGAAAAATGTTTTTTAATAATTATTTCAAACAAACACAACTTAAGAATCATTTTGAAAAATTGCTAAGTTACAAGTAGCTTGAACAACAACCCTCTTTTTCAACTGGTTCTGAATTTTCGTTCAAAATTTGTTATAAATTAACTTTTTTTTTTAAATGAGAATACATAATCATTTTCCTTGCATTTCAAATTCGCATTATCTTGATGACCCTTTTTTCAGCCCCCTACCTAAAGACAATGTGCCAAGAGACAAGTTGCCCATGCGAGACGAGATGGTGTTTCCGACAGCCACCAAGATACCACGTTTGCCAAAGTCATTGGTGCCTGTGCCTCATGCGTGAGTAACACAAAACAAAAGACGGCATTAGAATAATTTTTTTGAAAAAGTGTTTTCATAGAGTCTGTGATTTTTAACTGTGCTAAACGTTTAAAAATTACTTGTTGCTTTGTTTTCATTAAGCTGTTTAAATTTCAAAAACTCATATTTAACTTCTTGATTTTTTTTTAATTCATTGAACTATATATTGTCTCTAAATATTTTTCTAGTCTTTAGAGAAAAAAAAAAACATGTCTCTTGGCTAAGAATTAGTTTCAGACAAGTTAAAGGTGAAAAGAAAAGAACATTTTTTAAAATTCTTACATAACATGGATATGATTTTTTTAGAAAAATTTTCTTACATCAAATTGTAATCGTCTATTTATGTATTCTTCATGTAAAGCTACATATATATTTCCGTATTCCTTGATTTTCTGTCCGAGACTAGAGAAGCACACACTTTATGAGGAAGAAAAAGATGAAGTTGGAGAAGATATCGATATTCTTCAGAAGTGAAGATAAAAACAAAACAAATTTCTTTCTTTTTATTTTCAGAGGCCTGAAAACACTGTACGGCGAGTCCTTCCAAACGCCATCTCATGTGAACATGAAAGAAAATTACTATTGCCCAGTGGACACACCTTTCAAACTGCCTGATCCCAACTCAAAATCTATCTACACTGCACCTAAAATGTACAAAACTGAGTATCAGAACATTGGTTGCCGTAACCCCATAACGGTGACAAAGTAATATTAAGGTAACACTGCTCTTAAATTTAAATTATTATCAGTTTGGCTTTAAAAGAAGAGATACTGAAAACTTAGCTCCTACAAATCTTCTCCCATGAGCATAATTTTTTATCACGTGGACAGTTTTTACTATTTTGCTCGCAGAGAAATTTTGTTGACAAACTCAAAACACAAGACTAAGAATATACTTTTGCCTTATATAGGATTCCTTTTTTCGGTATTATTTTAATATTAATTATGCAAACAAATTCATGGTGATTTGAAACACTTGCAGCACTTGTGCTTTATACCTTTACCAGTATTCAAGCTTAAATGCTATGAAATTTTTTTGATATTATAGGTATGAGGCCATGTCTGTATATCAAAATCCCTGTTTTCTTTCTTTTTGTACATTATAAAAGTCATCAAATAAATTGTTAGAATCTAAGATAAAAAAAATATGACAAGAATTTTTAAAATAACCATTAAAAGTTTGAATGAAGAATAACAAAAGGAAACAAGAGCTCATTTGGGAATGATGTGTATGAATGAGTGTGCCGCAATACAATGAGATAATCAAATCATGCTTTAGCAAGACTAAGAGGTCTTAAAGAAGGATGTAAAGGAACCACCAAGACACCAAATTGTGTGAAATGCTGATGTTGAATTGTGCAAATATAATGGAACAATGCAAGAGATATCAAGTAAATAACTCTCCCATAAACTAGGTGCAATTCATAGATTTCTAATGCTTAAATAGATTTGGTTTATTTTTGTTTGGAAAAAAAATTGTATGAATTTTTTCGGCCGCTTTGATTTTCATTTTGTTTTTTTTTTAAATAAATAAAAAAAGGATCTATATATAAATTCACACTCTGTGTAGATATGTATGTTGCTGAAAGTGTGTGATGTACATAATCTTCTATACAATTTGCCTCTTGTTTGAAAATTTATACAATAAATCTTGAAATAAAAAAAGGTAAAAACAAACAATGCAGTTTATTTTGATCCTTTCTATTATTTTATAAGATTCTGCATGACTTGAATAAGAATGTGAGCAAATATATTTCTTTTTTTTTTATTTAAAGCAAAATTACTATCACCATATAGAACATTTTTGCATCTAGATGCAATCAATTCAAACTTGTGAAGAAAAGAAAAATAACAATACATGTAAAACAAAATCTTTACATTGACAAAACTTTTATTTTCCTTGGTGTTTCTTATACATTATGGAAGCCCAAGTTAAAATCACACACATGACTCAGGGCTGGTCTTCAACAGAGCAGTAAGAGGAGATCGGCCAACTGGTTATATCACGTTCTGAGATATCTGCCATGTAGAAAACAATTTAATTTTATTAATTTGTTGAATTTTAGTTTCAACATACTCAATTCATTATACACAAATTGCACATGCACTCAAAGACTTTAAATATTTTTAAAATCATTCATATTCTGTGTAAAATATAAATTTTAAAAACTCCAATTGTCATACTTGTTTTGGATTGCTGTCTGAAGTTTAAAAACTAAAGATAAAATTACAAAAATAAATAGTGTCACAAATATAATCTAAGAATACGATGAAATTTTAATGCATATTTTTATTCATATTGAATTATAGCTTCAAATTAAAAAAAGAAAAGAGATACATTCTCTTCTTCTTTTTCATGGTTTTAATATTAAAGTAGAAAAAGTGTGAAAAGTGAAAGACTGAATTAATTTGGGTGAACAAGCAAAAACAAAACAAATTGTATTTGAAAAATAAAAAGAAAAAAAAATATGCACACATGTCTGTAACAACAGTTTGAGTAAAAAAGCTCATTGGGAATATAGACACAGCTAGATCACAACAAGAAAAGTAAAAAAATAAAAAAATAAGTAAAATAGGAATTCGAGTAAATAGTTTTTAACATGTTGCCTTTCTTGTGATTTCGTTAGAAATGGTTAACCGAAAATGATGTTAACAATTTATCTGGATGAAATTCAGAACGCTAGACCCAGACAGGGCAAATAATTGGTTGACAGAAGCACAATGAGCAGCACGTTGTCACTTGGCCTCAGTTTATTTGCTGCCTGTTGCTGGAGCATACTCATGAGTTATATTTTACAATGGTTTTCAGGCCTGCGAAAAGCTGCCAAGGAGACATGCGGGATGGCTTTATCTGGGTTATGAAGAATGAGATTGAAAATGATTTTTTGAGTATGGAAGGAATATTGGGTAGGTCTGGATTGTAAGTGACCACTGTTGGAATTTTCTGTGTTTGTGTCTTTATAACACTCATGTTTTAACAGGTCTTGTAAAGGAAAAATTCATCAATTGAGCAAGCCATTGCAAGGTTCAAAGGACACTCCCCTGCCATTAAAAACTCCACTACATCCTTGTTTCTTTGTAGTTGTTATAGAATCAACCTAACCACTTTCTTTGAAGTAACATTATTTTATACTATCTGCAGATTATGAAGGGCTGATTGTTTCGCACCTTTATTTTTTTCATGCAATGTTGCCTTAAAGCATTTAACACATGTAAGTTTTATGTGAATGTTTTTGTTCAGCTTCGATGTAAGTGCTGGAGGCATGTATTTTTCATTGTTGGTATTGAGCACTGTAAAGTTTGTAGATTTTTGTCTTTCTTTAATCTAAACACAGAGAATCTCAATTTTCTTGACCCTGAAATAGTCCATAAAAACTTTGACACCCATAAGGAGCAATACATCAATACTTCAACCACAATAAATAAGAAATAAAAATCATCATTAGGAAATCTTCATGGCTGAATCTAGTTGTAAGTCTTGTAAACGACATTCAATCAGCCACTTCTGGATACTTGATTTTGCTTTATCTGTCTCTGCTTCAACTTGGTCTTTGTGTGTTTCTATTTCTTCCAGGTATCTGGTAAATTGGTTAGAACAAAAATGATGCCGAGTTACAAAAATTAGTAAAGAGCTATTTGATATATATATATATATATTTAGATTTGCCTTTGGTCCAATATAATATGTCAAGTCTTTCAGGAAACCATCACAGAAAAGATATGAATGGTTTTGTTCATGTGACTAACTTATATTTTTCTAATCTGCTCTCTTAACCATAAACTCACCTTCCCTTAGGATGCTCACAAAAAGTAACTATTAATAAGCTACTCTCTTTTTTAAAACTTCCCAGTGATTCAAAAATATAGGACTCAATAATCCTTTTCTGAGAACTTCCTTTTAACCCATGGTTACATAGATATGTAAAGAGAATTTTTAAAACCTGTTCTGTGTTGTAAGCAAAACCAATGCATTCACAAAAGAATATACTTAGGAAACAGATGATGCATATTTTTTTTTGCAAACATAAGTTCATTTTAAAAAGTTTTTCCATCTATTCCAAAAAATGAAAGACTTCATAGCATGAATATAAAAATCTAGTTGACAGATTTGTCAATTTTTTTTTCATCCAAGTTACATCTTAAATAACACAAATAAGCCATTATGTTATAATTTGATCCATAATTCCTTTACAAAAATGTTAAAAAAAATTTTCACAACATCATAACAAGGCTGGGTCTATACCTGTTTACAACTTCCATGAACTTGCTGTACGTAAAGTCACCCCTCCGCATTGCCATAAGTTCACAATGTTCCAAGGACGAGTGATTGCGGTATACAATCATGTCTTTCAACAAAGTCATATCCCTGTATGTGAATGTAAAGTGGAATATAAGTACCACATTTAGAGACAGAAAGTTCAGCAAGTTGAAAGGTATTTATCTTTAAACAACATTAGCTGGAGAAATAATTATGATAATGGCTTAGTAAAATGAACTGAGCCATGTGGTCAATAACTTACTTCCGTTCATGAAACAAACATTAAAAAATAATAGCTAACACTGATATATTGACAAATAAAATCTCAAAAACCAAACAAAAAAAAACAAAAACAAAAACAAAAACAAAAAACTCAAAATGAGAGAGTGTCTTTTGATATGTTATTTTTTGTTTTATTTTTTTTTATAAAAGCTTTGTAACTAATGTTTAGACATTTGATCAGTTCAAAAAAACAATAAAAAAACCAACAAAAACTTCAATGACTAATCACTTGCAGAAAATAATTAATCTTCAGTGCTGGTCAAGCTGTAACTAATTCTACCAGTTTTAAGGATAGGTACCCGGTGATATTTTATGGAAACTGTATGACATCCATCTACAATTAAGCCTTATGAACAAAAAAAATTTAAAAAAAAAACAAAAAAAAAACACAACTGCGGCATTTTCAAACTCCATGTTCATGAAAAATGTATTTTAATTGTTAGGAACCTGTTGGATAGCTTTTGTTAGACTCTTTGATCATTAAAGTAGATATAGACATATATTACAGCATCAAACATTCTTCACCACAAAATATGGATTTGCTTAAATAACATGAGCATACCTTGCATTCTGCAAAAGGCGCAGGACAATATAACCTAATTTTGCAAGTTTGGAAGTCAGTTCTTCAGTATTAGGGTTTGCATCCCGCCAGCGTTGAAATTGTTTGAGTCCTGTTGTTCCTTTGATTTCTTTCATGTATTTGTCCAGACACTGTCTGTGAAAGCAAAGCAAATGGCAGTTCTTATTAGTTATTCACACAAGTAAGACTTACAAGAACAATATATATTTTTACTCAAAGGCATTCTTATTTTTTTTAACCAGACTAAAGTGTGATTTATATAGAATCTTTAAGATTGTTGCACATTATAACTTATTAACTTTGAAGCCTATTAATTTTCCCAAATATTTGCACCCCGTCTAATTTATATAAAACACTATAAACAAGATAAAAGCCTGAACAACAGATGCAATTAATTTGACGCCACCACTTGCTTTTTTTTCTTCGTAGTGAAAAGCACTGTTCCTTTTATAGAGAAGGCAATGCATTGGCGTGTTTGTGTTCTGCCTGCCTTCTTCACCGACTAGAGTTATCAGTATCCAGACGGCAGGAATATGGAAAAAGGAGAGTAATAAGGAGATGATTTTTTGGGGGGTGGGAAGGGGGGGGGGGGATCCTGAAATGTTTAAATCATTTTTGAGGGAGCGAGTGTAGTTTTGCGACAAAATGGTAGCCAAACCAATCTTTGCCAACTTGATCTAATCCAAGATCAGACTCTAAGTACGCCCAATTGTTATTGTGTTATAGTATAAGCAGTCAATAACAAAAATAAAACACCAACAAATAACATGCTTGACAATAACGCTTGATGGTAGTATTACAGTCCATGTTAGTGCAATACATTTTCCCCCTGTTATTTTGCAACCATTGGAGCAAACACTTGTACATAGTAAAGCATGATTATGTGAAAAAAAAAGTATTTTTCCGAAACATAAATTTGGCACATTGATATTCCTTGGCTGTAGACCTTTTTTTGCGTCTAGAATCTCTACTTTTTCAAGTAATTGGTTTGCATGTATGACACTAATGGATCTACCCCACATACAGACATACACACACACATACTCTACAAATTTGGGTTGAAAGAAATATACAAGGACTAGCAAAAGCTATATGTTTGTACATCTTCAGAATCTGATCATATCACGAACAACGTCAATAAAATTAATAGAGTTTGCATTTCTTAAGCATTTTTCCCATCCCTTGTCATAACTATACTACCATGGCAGCAGAAGTTTGCTGCAGAGATTTTTAAGAAGCTGAATGCTAAATCTAGTTATTATCATTATTATTATTATTATTATTATTATTATTATTATTATTATTATTATTATTATTATTATTATTATTATTATTATTATTATTATTATTATTATTATTATTATTATTATTATTATTATTATTATTATTATTATTATTATTATTATTATTATTATCATTATTACTATTATTATTATTATTATTATTATTATTATTATTATTATTATTATTATTATTATTATTAATATTATCATTATGGCTATTTTTGTTACCATTACTATCATTGTTGCTACCATAATTAGTTCCATACCCTGTTAGCAGCAAGCTCCTAGATGAACACAGTTTTCGCCACTTCGGGGAACCTTCAACAACGATTGGGCTTTCCGAGAGGAACAATGTCTCCACACATTTCGCATCACCCTTGACAAGAAGCTCACAATATCGCTGAAGTTCCAACACACTGTAATCCACATCCTCATGGTGGCTGTTCTGGTCAAATTAATGTAGTAAGATTACTTCACAAAAAAGGTAAAAGCATTCAATTCACCATGATTATACCATTTAATTGTTTGTAAAATGAGAATGGGAAAAGCCTAGGTAGGCCAAAAAATTTATAAAAAAAAAAAAAAAAGACAATGGATATGTAACGTTTCTTTTGCAACTTGCAGAATTTACGATGTAAATTAATGCACCAACACCTCATTATTATATTTTTATTCCTCCTCCTCCTCCCCCTCTTCCTCGTGATGTGACTCCAGCTTCTATTGAACTATATCAACAGCTTTAGTTTTCTTATACCTTTATAGTCTGCTTGGGAGGATCCAGACCGAGCACATCAACAGTTTTTGCTTGGTAGACGATAAATATATCAAGGTCACTATCAAACGTGTTGCAGTTATATCTGTTAAAAAAAAAAAAATTATTATATAGAAGAATAGCTCCTTGAGGCATTAGAATCATATGTATGCTACATATTAAATTAAATGTGATGTACATAACTTCTTAACTTAAAAAATAACATATTAAGACTAAATAAAAGTTCAAAGATAAGGTGGATAACTCTCATGAACCATATAATTTCTTTACAGCATACACTGGACATGTAGACCAATGTCAAGTTAATAGATGCATTGTTTCTTAGCTTTGTCATAAAATGGCTAAAATATGTAACTTAAAAGTCTTCCATCAATCTCTTATTGAATAATATACTTGAGCTTGCAATAATCCTCTTATTTGACATGGAATTCCAACAGGCAGTTGACAAAATAGCTTTGGTAGCTTTAGTTTTGATGCAAGACTACAATTTGAATATAAATAACTATTATAAGATATTTTAATGTGAACTTAAGACCTTAATTATTTCTTTTTAATTGAATACTGAA
>JAWDGP010005062.1:232500-255000 GCA_033675545.1 Elysia crispata | reverse complement strand
CCTTGCTTTCAAAACAGCTCCCTGTTTAAACTTTACGTTGTCATTTTCAGATTCTTTGGTCCAAATATCTTTCCGACCGTACAAGGGGAATGATATGTCCTTAATGAAGCCTGAAAATGACAGGTTTCTTTGTCTCAAGAGAAACTGAAAATTCACCAAGTTCTTTATTTATCACATTGTAACGCTCCCTTGCTCTCTTTTTTTATGTTCTACATTACTGTTTTGAAGAAGAAGAAGAAGAAGAAGAAGAAGAAGAAGAAGAAGAAGAAGAAGAAGAAGAAGAAGAAGAAGAAGAAGAGGAAGAGGAAGAGGAAGAGGAAGAAGAAGAAGAAGAAGAAGAAGAAGAAGAAGAAGAAGAAGAAGAAGAAGAAGAAGAAGAAGAAGAAGAAGAAGAAGAAGAAGAAGAAGAAGAAGAAGAAGAAAAAGGGGGGGAGGGATTTTAACTAAACCAATTGGAGAAAAGACAAATATAAATGCAACCTATATATATATATATATATAAGAATGGATAAACAAGATATGGGACCGTCAGGATCACGCCCTCTCCCTCCATCGTACTCTCCATATCTATCACAACTGACAATCATTTCTCTCCGGATAATTGCTCACTCATCTTTTACTTCATAAGTTCATGCCTTCAAATGTTTTCCAAATTGCTTTTCCTGTCTATATTTCAGAAGAAAATCACAATCTCTTCAATTCTACTACCCTTTTTTTCCCCTCAAAAGCTACTTCAAATCCCCATCGTCCATCATAATTCCCATTCCACTTTATGAATTCACCCCAACTTTATCTTGAATATTTACATTTCCATCTATATACCTGTCTTAAAACCGTTTTATTTGTTATATCCACCCATTGGTGGTATTTCCCTAGCAGTGTCAATTTTCAATTTCATTCATATTAGAAATGATTGTGTAAAAGGTGTAACATTCAATGAGTTCTGCAAAGATTACTAATTTTTCTGAAGAAGAGGAAGAAGCAGTGGGATCTCCACCACTACAAGATGACCCAGCCAGGGACTGAAATCAAACTTCTTTTAAAAACATTGTGAAATCAAGTGAGGTATTGATCATTTGTCCTGTGAAAAATAAACTGGTCTTTAACTAAGTCCTAGAAACCAAGACAAGGAAATTTATAAAATACCAATGAGAATTTAGCAAAAAAAAAGGACAAAACTCATTTTTATCTAACTAGTAATGCAGAATGAGACTTGTGGCATCCTATAGTGACTTCTTTTAATATCCAGGGTAGTCAAAATAATTGAACCAATAGCATGGTTAGTCATATTAAGCTAATTCTATGTAAATTTTAAAGAAACCAAAAATTGCAAAAATTTAAATCTAGATGACTAGTGAGAATCTAATCTTCATTTATTATATAAAAATCTTTAACATAGAACATTGCTATTTTTACAATTGTTTCCATAACTATATCTAGTTATTTGCCCTTATTTTTCTTTATCTTCTTTACCACGCAATCTCCTGTAATTATAAGTTCCTTTTGCTTTACCTATGTGCCAATGGGTTGAACCATTACTGCAACTGTTTTGCTACTTTGATTTGGATTGAACGCATTTTTCTTGTTTCATGCATATAAATTCAACACCCATTGATTCTCTTTACCCAACTCCTTTCTCCTTATATTTGTATTGGGTCTGTTTTGACACACTGCATTTTTTAAACATTTTACAAACACATCAACTCAGACCTGTATTATATTATGAATTGAGTAGGCCTTCTCAATTTTCTGAGTGTGAAGGGTAATAACAAATATTGAAATAATAAAACTTTCAAACATAAACTTTGCTGAAAACCGTCTACATTCCAAACTGAATATTGAAAAGGCCAAACTTTTTCATCTGGCACTTTAGTATGCCATTTTGGTACCAAGTGTAATTTTGTATCTCTTAGGGCGTTTTAGTTTAATTAAATCAAACATTACAACAAAATATTTTAAAATGAATAAATAGCCTATACCAAACCCACCAGCAAAACGAAATTACCAAACAGTTTAATCAATTGCATGACGTTAAAGGCAAACATGACTCAGGTAACAAAAAAAAAAATGCCTTTATGAGTTAAATCCTGCACAAAAAACAAATGAACTTCCATTTTTGTTGGTGTGTAGTTGTTGTACAAATTTATAAGCCATATTGATATGCGTACAATTGTGCTGCAGTTGTATGCACAATGTATACTGAAAACTAGTGTGAGTTAAAAGTACAAATGTACGGATGACCGCACCTTTCAACAATAAACGAGTTATAATCTCCCTTCATCTCTTGATTCTAATTTTTCTCTTACCTTTAGAAAAAGATGTTGTTGTTGTACTTGAAGTGGAAGTGATATTAATAGACAGATCTAGATTAGATTAGATTCTAGTTCTTAGAATAGCTCTTTCAATCAACAGTCTAAATCGAGATCTTGAAAAAAGTAGAATATCATGGCCCACAACGAGATCTAGGCCCTAAATCTTAACTGGACCTAAATCAATTCTGATCTGATATATTTAAGTTTACCTATAACATGATGGATCTGGGTATAGATTACAGATCATTGTGAGTGTATTTGTTGGACTTGCAGTTAGTCTTTTATAGACTTCTAGATCATTAATCACAACGTTCGTTTCTCCTCAAAAGACACAATATTGTGAATGTGTGGTGAATGGCTCTGCTTGTAATTTTCTACTTTCGTTTTCGATTTCTGATTTTTTTTTTTTTTTAAGTGTTTAAGAGCACTTCGTTTAATCGATATTTTACAAAGTTAATAATATTACGACCATAAATTTAGACAAGAACATTTTGATGATATAAAACCATTCTAAGGACAAAACCTCGACGAGCCAGTTACTCGAGTAGAGGAACAAGAGGCTTTGGAGCGGCTGAATAGTAGCAGGAGCAGTGAAGAAGTTGACAGCCCGGGAGAGCCCGTAAACTATATATGCAATTCTATGTAGACCGTACTGATATCCATTTCTAATAGTATATTTTAGTAAACATGAAGACACTAAAAAAATGGAATCGCCTTAAATTTTCAGAAGCCAGAAACCCAAGGGCCCCATATCAAATCTCCGTCTCATAATTTACTAAATTTCCTGTCGTTGATAGTGTTAAACCGAATAAGATGCCACGTAGACGCTTATATAGACCCATGTCAAAGAGGTTTCAGAGAAGAAAGAAGTAGATCTGACAAATTTTCGGCATATCGGCAATTTATGCAGAAGATGGCTACGAATCCCGTTTCCTGATTTAAGTTGTAAATTCAGTTATTAACATACGCTCTTGAAAATAACTGCATATTTGAATGGGCGCAAAATTTGATTGACTGTTTTTTATGTTCACTTTACCGCCGGAGTAAAGAAATAAGAGATATGATATGCTGTATCAAACATCTGAAACATTAAGTAAACTTTTGTGTAGCATATTGACTGAAGCGTCCTCTTAACCCTATTCCTACAAGGCTTTTAAACTGTTTGCTTACAAGGTAGTTCTGTATGACCCTTATATTTTTATGGCAAAAACATCTTGTTTTTCCTATCCCTACAAGGTGAGTCATATTATCTCGATATTGCTTATTGTTAGTTGAAGTAAATTGAAAAATGAAGATTTCTAGGAAATCTCTGAGATAACTCAGCAAAACGTGCATGGTTGCTGCTGCATTGGAATGTCATGAAAATAGGGGCCGGGGAAGTGGAGGTCCTTCTATGTTAAAATAGACACAGATAAGGTAAATAAGCAAGCCCACACAGAGGAGAGAATACAAGTGGCCAAACAAAGATTACATTGAGAAATAGGAAAGTAAATAAACAAAGGAAGGCCAGCTCAAAAAGGAACTGAGCATACAAACCCAATCAGATAAAAATAATAATTAAAAAAAAAAAAAGAAACACCCAAAGAAGGCAGATGGGAACCAACTAAAATTGAATGAAACCCAAAACAAAAACAGTACAAGCACTGAATGGGATCGTTTTTTTTTTTTGGGGGGGAGGGGTGAAACTGAACAGTGTGTACACTGAAACAAGACAGAAACCAGAGAGACGAGAGAAAAAGAATAAAACACCAAACAAACATCAAAAGAAGATGAAAAAAAAACCTTCGGACAAGCATAAACAAAATTAAAGTCACTGACCGACCGATAACAACAACAACAACAAACAAACAATAATCAGTCGAACCAAAAGACAAATGTGGGATATGTACCTTTGGGCTATTGATAAAACAATGATAATAGTATTTCATAGTTAATAGTTTTATTAATCGCTTTATTCCTCCGTTAATTCCCCCCATTACTTCTTTAAGTCCACCCGTTCTCGTCATTAAGTCTTGAGGTAAATGTATAAAGTTGTACTCAATGATCCCCAACAACAATGAGTCAACGTGTGCAAGAGTGGGAGCGGAAACGCTTGGGAAATCCCACACCTCAAAACCGAATGAATCAGCTCAGTTACGCATTAGATACGTCAGTAGGAGGATCGTACCCACCTGAAGACAATGCCAGAATTGGTCCCAAGTCCCCATCCTTCCATATGAGTCACCAATGACGCCCGCAATTAAATTGTGCATCTTATACTAATTTTAGAGTGGAGTCCAACACGTAGTAGGCCCTCCGTAAATTACATAAAAAGGGGTATCTCTCAAACTAACTTTACATTCGACCATCTAACGAACGACCGTCAGTTTGACCAACATCCAGAGACAGTCGGTGCTGGGGGAGCCTTCCGGAGCCTCCCTGAGCCTTCCGGAGTCTTCCTGAGCCTTCCTGTACCTTCTTGAGCATTTGCCTTTAATGAATGAATGAATAAAGCTATAGACACTGCCTCCTGCCTTCATTCCATGAGAGATGAGAAGATAGAGAGTGAAAGAACACGTAACCATCCAAAATAAGAACCCTAAGCTCTGTCGTTGAGCATTGAAAGCTACCGGGCCATCCTCGCCCCTCCCACAATAGCTTTCACAAACAGGCAGTGCAACTTGGGGTGTGTGTATGGGGAGCGGGGAGAGATAGATTCCACTACTGAAACAATCAAGAAACCAAAAACAATTAAATCGCAAAGAGAACCCAAAAAAAAAAATGAAAAAATAAATAAAAAAAAAGAAAGACGAAAGAAGGAAAAAAAAAAAGAAAAAGAAAATGAGGCGAAAAAAGAAAAACGTGAAAGGAATATAAACAGAAAAAAAAGGAAAGGAAAAGAAAGAAAGAGGAAAGGAAAGGAAAAAATAGAAAAAAAAAGCAAGAGAAAAAGAAAGAAAACTGAAAGAAGAATAAGGGAAAAGTTTAATATTTTTTTAAGTTTTGAAAAAAAAATTACAAAATTTTCTTGGGGGCTTATAGATTGGATAATTGTGTAATAATCAATAGAATATCAAAGCAATTTAAATGTATGCTCACTGATGTGAGGACGTTTTACATCAAATTATTGATAAAATATTAAGGTAATCCATGCGTCAGATGTCCAGCCGTCTACCTTCCCTATGTTACCGCCAGCAAAGGATTGCTAAAAAACAAGAGGATACCTTTTGCAAAGGGGCTGAAAGTACAGGTATCTGTGCTTCTTAACCCTTTAACCTCCTCTTGAGAAATGTATGTTGCCATGAAAAAAAAAAAAGAAAAAGAAAAAAAGAATAAAATGTTCATCAGCTGAAAACAAAGAGTAAACAATAAATACATGTAGATTAATATATATATATATATATATATATATATATATATATATATATATATATATATATATATATATATATATATATATTATCTATTCCATAAAAATTTTTTTTTCATCCTAAGTTTCCATCTCTTTTGATTTTTCTCAGTTCCATTCTCATCACATGTCATATAAGACTTAAGTGTGTTTGAATTGTTTCCCTTCTTTCCTTACACTCCTCTGACTTCCTTGTTTTTTACTCTAATCTGAGGCATAACGACAACAACTACTACTACTACTACTACTACTACTACTACTACTACTACTACTACTACTACTACTACTGCTGCTGCTGCTGCTGCTGCTGCTGCTGCTGCTGCTACTACTACCACCACCACCACCACCACCAAGGTATGCCCTACCTTGTTTTACTATTGCAATTATATTGTGGTGCTCACTCTTTGGTTTTTTCATACCTCCGTTGATGTAACTTCGCCCACAGATTGTAGTTTTGGCAGTAAGAAAACCTGCTTTATAGTCTTGCCAAAAGTTTGAAACGAGGACTATTAACGTTACTAATTTCAAGTTGTTAATATAATAAGGAAAAATCATATACTTTATAATTATGTAGTTATAAATGATTGATTAGAACAAAATTAAGATTTTTAAGATATGATCACTTGGAAGGTAAGGAAACAACTGAATAAATAAGGCAAAATCGACGGATTATAAGTTTTTCATGTAAGACATAATTTTATCTGGCAATCATGCAAGATGATTGTTGATTAAAGCAAGATCTAACCACAAAGCGAAAGTTGAAAACCAGAAGTGAAGACAACAGCTGCCTCCGAAGACTTACTTAGTCTGATTCAATTTCATTGCACCTCAAGTTATACTTAAAGGTCCAGCGTGTGATCGAAAGTCTCGAAAATCTGGTCTCATGCTACAAAATTTGGAGTTGGATCAAAGAAATTTCTAGATCTTGTTGCAAATTTAGACCAAGGCTAAATATTAGCCCGTTCGTCAAACTAGATCTAGAGTCTAGATCTAATTCACTTCTATTTTTTTTTTTTCATCTGGATCTAAAACTAGTCTTAGAGTTAGAGTGAAGCCTTTCTAGATTAAATCAAGATCTTGATACAAGATAACTGACAACAATGACCCGCCATGGAAGAAATTGTACAGCTGGCACAGTGTACACATATCATGAAAGAAAGAAAGATACCAAGCAGTCTGGATTTGGCTCACAATCTCTTCGCTTTGGGAAAGATGCTGTTAAGGTAGGCATTCATGGATTAATCAAATTACTTATTAGATTTTGTGGTATAAAAAATATCATTTTACTGTCCGTTTAAAGTTAGGGCCTTTGCTTGCAGGGAACTGTACATGTATAGCAGTATTGTATAAATACTACTTTTACTAGCCTTGTTATGTAAGCTAAGGCTTATGATTTATTTTTCTAATCATGTCTTTTGAAAGACTGTGCTAAGAGTTAGACACAGTGACACAAAGGGTAGACTTACATATAACTTAAAATTCAATCGTAATTAATATTTTGCTCATTAAAAAAGTGATCAGTCACTCTCGACTATGTACTAGCACTACTTTCTTATTTTACTTTTTTTGTCACTGTGTAGTTGATTTGTTAATTTAATATTTATCATGTTAATAATATAGAAACTAAATGTCTGAGATTGCTTTTTTTTTATCTTGTAAAGCTCTTTCTATAATGTTCAAACTTCAACTGCATCAATTTACAGGAATTTGATTGCTGCTCTTTGACTTTACAGCCTTGTAAAGAGCCAGTTATCACGTAAGTACAAACTAACAAAACTAACTGCGCCTGATTTAATAGTTAAAACTATGAACAGTGTGATATTTTAAAAATTACCTAGACGTTTTTATCCACTGGGACCAAAAAAAACCGATTTTATTATAACTCTGTATCTGACTCTGAGCCATGTTGGTCATTCTTAGTATTTTTAGTTAAAAATTTTTTAATCTCTTGGTATTGATTATGATCAAGAGCTTTTCAATATTACCGCAAACAAGGTATTGATCATGATCCAGAGCCTTTCAAGATGCGAACATTTTACTTAGGAAATTAGTGTGGGTTAGGACAAAAATCACAAAGACAGAAAAACTTGAGTGAAATGGATGATGTTTAAGAACTCATGTCATTATCCTAGGACAAGCATCATGGTGAAAAAAAAAACTTGGATCAGTTTATATGGATACTTCATTATTCACTCTAGGGCATTGGCTTTATACATCAAATCTCAAGATTTAGAAAGAGCAGAAAATGAAAAAAATGATAGTTAATTTATGGTCTTTTTATTTCACACATTCCACAAATGTTTTAACTTTTTGATTTGTTTAAGCATCACCTACAAATAATGAATTCAAGTGTTTTTAGTGCTGCTTATAAAGAAGCTCTTAAACAAATTACTTCCTGTGGATATGATCGTGGACAGAATTTTTTTACTTTGGTTTTAATATTAAATTGAGTTGGTTTTTTTTTCTAAACAATAGCTTTTTTTTTTCAGAGAGGATGGTCATTTATATGATAAGGAAGCAATATTAACCAATATTCTTCATCAAAAGAAAGAAATTTCTCGAAAGTTAAAGGAGTATGAGAAGCAAAAGTCAAAAGCAGAGGTATGATATCAAATTATATTTAATTTAGTAGTTATCAGGATTGTTACTCTTCTTTCTCTTTTGAACCATGATTGGTACTTTGTCTTTTCTTTCATGTATTAATTCAAGGCTGCACAAAAGTATTATAATGCTTTTTTACATTTGCAATATGAAAGAAACATGAGTTAATTTTATTGATGTGTTTTTACTTTTAATTGCAATAAAATTTGACTGTATATTAGTTAAAACAAGAAGGAAACAAAATACTTGTCAATCATATTATTCATTTAACAGTATTGTTTATCATTCTCTACCATCATAGAAAGAGCAAAAGGAATTAGCTGCAGCAGAACAAGAAACAAGAAAGAAAGACTTCGCTCAGCAAGAGGGAAACCCCATCGGTCAAAAATATGGTAAGTCTTAAACTGTTCAAGACCAGGTACATTTTTTTTTATATAAGATGTAGTTAGAGTTGCTGTATTCTAATTTACATTTTCAAGTGAAAAAAAAAAATTAAAAGCCATATTTGAGAACTCAAGATGGTTGATAAATTAAGATAAATAGCAAGACCAAAAGTTCTATCAAATCGTTCTTCTAACTTTTGCTGCACAGAACAATTTCTTTCTTTCTCTACTTGTGATTCAGCGATGAAATATTTTTATAGTCAAAAAATGTCACACTAGTTCGAGGCAATTTAGTTATTGTTATCAACACATTGTACGCCAAATTATCCTTACATCGGAGAAAAGTCTGGCATGTTTTCACTTGCTCCACATGTTCTTATTGCTTTTATATTTTTAGCTGAACACAAAGCAGAAGAGGAAAAAAGAAGCCACGGTAGCATTTCGAATGTTGAATCTGGGCGAGACAAGAAACTTCCCAGCTTCTGGATCCCCTCACTCACCCCAGAGGCCTCAGCAACGATACTTAAGAAACCAGTGAGTGAACTTCACAAGTAGATGTGAACTGACTGCAGATTTTGGATGATGAAAGATCAAACAAATACATGCTAGAGTGATGTATTTAGTCATGGTCTCCTTGAGAAACGTTGTAAATCTCATTGTGGGTGTTTGCAAACTTCAGCCTGTCAAGAGGCAGCTCAACTTTATATGAGTCTATCTCCTCTAAAACCCTTAATCGATAGTACAACTGTCATTTTCAGCAGTCTGCTATGCCATTACCTTTTTTCTTTAATGTATTGGTTAGGGATTAATCTCCATCAGTTTCAGTTGCTGCTGCCTTTTCATGCAATTGTGAATTGGGTAAAGTTTAAAAGTTTCTACACATATTTACAGATGCGAGTGGCAAATTTCGAATATGTGTTGTTTGTTGGATCTTTTGATGCTATACATTCCAGCTCTCCTATTATGATGTGGGTTTTTGCATCTAATGGAGGATCAAAGCTGTTGTATAATGAACTCATCTCTGTGCTGTGTAGGCTTGTTGACTTTCTTATGTTAATATGTTGTTTTTATTTCCGATATGTCTAATTGACTCTTTTTATTTCCTTGTTCCATAAGCATAGAGTTCTATCTTTCTTTTACAACATACTCTCTTCTCTCCAACAAATAGACATATTAGACATTTCCAAAATGCAAATAGCCGACCCACTTTTGCTAAAATCTTCTTTGGTACTTTGTATATTTGCTACTTTTAAAGACAACCTTTTCATTTTATACTTTTTGCTGATTATATTCTAACCATTCAAGCTACTTGATTTTTTAAAACATTTTTTACTGTTTGTCCTATTTTTTTTTTTTTTTAATCAAGGATGAAAAAGTTCGCTGCCCTATGAGTGGAAAGCAGCTGAAGCTAAAAGATTTGATCCCCGTTAAATTTACCGCTATAAAAGACAGAGATGACAAGACCTCCCTAATTTCAAAGACAGTAAGTCGGTTTCTGATGCTTGAATGCTCATAATTATTCGTCGCCATACCTCATAGACAGCTGTCTACTGGGGCTCTCTGTTTCCTAACTGGTGTCTGTATATTGATCCACCTAGTGTTATAGCACTTGACAGTCCCAATGAAGTTGTGTCAAGGTTTATTGGTATGAACAAACTTATTTACTTTGCTTCCTTTCCAAAAAAAGTCAGATGTCCTTAATTTCAATTTTAAGGCATCCTTTTGATATGTTTCTGAATTGTAAAACCATTAAAGTGTAACAACTCTACAAAAAGATATTACATTTGTCTTTTAACTTTTTTTTAAGCTGTAACTGTAAGAGGAAGGAAAAAGTGCTGCTCTTCCAAATGAAAATTTTGGACATATTTAATATTACTGACATTGAGATATCTTAAGACTTTTTTTGTACTTGCCTCACAGAAAGAGCTTAGCACCATTTTACTTTGAACTTGTGGAAGGAGAAGGGGATTTTTATGACAGTGTTGAATATACTTGACAAGATCTTTTCTGAACTGCAAAGTAAACACAATAACTATAAATAGCCACAATGATGCATCAAAACAACCAGTAGACTTTTTTGATAATCTCATGTCTTTTATTCTTACCAAAGTATGATTGATTACAAAAGTAAGATTCATCAATCCTGGAATTTGCTAGAGCAGTCAACACATAGGTGGAACCCCTGAGTTCTCCACTCATGTTGGTTGGGCTCAGTAAAATTTCAATTAATCAGTACCTCACAGGGTTTAAGCTGAAAAGGAAATATTGAAGTGCTTAGTTGTATGTGGTAAGCTAAATAAACTATGTCACAAATGCTCATTTTTGAAAGCTGTTTGCGATCACTTTTATGGCAAGTCAGCTTGTTTGGACGTGAGCAAAAACTTCTTAATGTAAAATCTCACAAATTTGTCATTTAAATTTTGCACCAAAATAGAGTTAATTTTAATTTTTATTAACAGTTGCAAAACAATAAAAATTTTTATTCAAACCTATAATCAACTTCTATAAATTTCAAACATGCAGAAAAAGAATATGAAAAAATTCAAAGTAGGTACTGGAACTTGCATTTTATCATCTTCAGTAAGCTCAGTATTACTGGAAAAAATATTTGTAGATCTAAAGCTTGGGCAGAATTTTAATGGAAGGATATTTTATTAAACTTACCTGGTGTCTTCATTTTCCAGTTTACTTTGGTGAAATTCATTTGTAGACACAGTAGCTTAAGACAACCTTGCTGGAAAATGTATATATATATTTTATCTCTAGTTGACTGTACTATAACTTAACTTTTCCCCCTATTATACTATTGTACACATTCGATGACTTGAAATGATAACAGCTTTTGTAAAGGCTTATCTTATAAAATATTTATGCGGCAACCAACATGGATCAGGCTGAATTTGAAATTTTGACATATTGAATGTCTTGCACCATGTAAAAGTGAATTTCCTACCTTTTATGGAAGTGGAAAAGCTATAACTATAGCATTTTGATATCCATATAATTTACTTTAATTTTGTAAAAAAAAAGAGATCATCAACTGTATAACCTGTATTTGTATTTAAAGAACTATATCTCAAAACAGCTATAAGTTACTTCAGCTTGAACTGGCCGAGATCTCTCACATATTTGTGTTTTTATTTCCATCCTTTCTCTTTTCGCCTCCCCTCTGTTAAAAATTTTATGGTTATTTCATCACCAGAATCGCTATGTGTGTGCAATGACTAATGATGTCTTGGGAAATTCTGTGCCATGTGTTGTTTTGAAACCCTCGTAAGTCATCTATTATCTCTTTGTTCTGTTAATAAAGCCGTTAAATGTACTATCCTAGCACTTCATATTTTGGTCTTTTATTCGTTGAATAGTTATTTCAGTGCTGTATTGGTGTTGTTTTTTTTTTTTTTTTAATATATTTTTTATATTTGTTTTGATTAACTTGTGTATGAGGATAAGATAAAGTGTATCTGTTCTTTATAAAGTGAGTCTGAAAGTGAAAGTGCTCCTTATTCTCATTTACATGAATCAACAAAGGCAAAACGTGTAAGGAAAATTATCTTTCTTTTCTCTTTTCGGATAAACAGGTAAGCACATATTTTGGCTTGAAATCCTGTATAAACAATGGACTTTGAGTATTGATAAAGGCAGGAGCATATCACTTAAGTTGAAACTTTAGCAGTAGTTTCTTTCTTTTTTTTTTTTCCTTGACTACAAGATGACTAGGAAATTTGAGGTTTGATAAATGAAATATACCTTTCTTTTCACCATGCTTCATTCTAAGCATACGTTTTTATTTTTATTGTTCTGTGACTACTAGTTTAAAAATCTTGCAGTATAAATTTTTAGAAACAATGTGTAAACATTTTTTTTCCTTAGTGAATAGGTTTTTATTAGCAGTAATAAACAATATAGTCAATGAAATTGTGCGAGTACCTGGCTTTATTACAAAACAAATTAGATTGTGGATTGAGATTATAAAATCTGTTTTGTAATTGTATGTATGAAATATAGGTTCTCTCCATGTCGACTTATTACAAAAAAGTAGCATCACAATATTGCAAGAATAAATGTTGGTCTCCCTTTACTTTAATTTTACTAATGGTTCCTTTTTCCTTTTTAGAGGGGCAGTGGTAACCCAAGAATGTGTTGAAAAGATCATCAAGAAAGACATGATTGACCCAATCAGTGGCAAGAAAATGACAGACAAGGATCTCATTGTCATGCAGAGAGTGAGTGTTCATTCCATGATGTCAGCAAATAGGAATGAGAATGCTCTGTTTTGTCATAAAACAAAGTCTTATGTGTTGAAATATTAGGAAATAAGTATAAATAATACAGTTACATAATCCTCTTTATACATAATGCATTTTACATAGTCCTATCTTCAAAAAGTGAAGAGAAAACATGGGGTATATGGCAACATTTTTAATGAGAAAGAAGTGCATTACAAAGAGGAGTTGTATACCATTTTTTTTTCTGGTGATTCCTAATCAACTGAAAAGCAAATTTCTTTTAAGGAAATACTTATAATATCGATTAATTCTCGTCAATTCAAAGGTAAAAAAAATTACTTAGCTCTTAATAACAACATCATAGAATGTGACATTTTCAGCATGTAGCTCATTTTGGCTGGGTGTAAGACATAATACATATTTTTTATCTGCCATTTTCTACCTCAGTTAAGGCAATTCAGAGAAAAATCTGATATAAAGATCTGCATCTTAAACATTTTTGAGCATTTTAGGTTGTATTTGTTGGTGGAGTCTCCTTATGATTGATCACATAATACATGTAGATTGTAAATTTTTTTTCATGTGCTGAAGAAATCAATTCCTCAGTTTTACTCAAAGAGTAGATTGATATTTGAAAAGATTAGTCTTTTTCCGATGTTAAGTACAAATTTGACACCTTTAACTGTAGTGGATGTCATTCAGCTGAAATAATTTTTCAACAAACAGTGATTTTTGATAATTTGCAGTTTTAGATTATCTCTCATCCGTGAGTTTTGCATTATATCTTAAAAACAAATTATTGCGATTTTAAAATAAGTAGCTGTCCTTTATTAAATGCAAACATGACAATTCAATCAACTTTGATATTTATTCTGAAATGCTAATACAATCAATCTAAACAAGTCCAATGTTTTCATTATCCTTCTTTTTTTTTCCACAGGGAGCATCAGGCTTTACAGGTGCTGGAGTGACGCTAAATGCAAAGAAAGCCGGCCCATCAATCATGGCGTAGTCATTTCTTTATACATACTCTCTGTACAAATTCAATTTTTTTCCTCTTTTTTTAGTCATAAAATTATGCTGTAGAAAAAGATTTGTCACCAAATGTCTTGGAAAGGCATAGATACTACTAATATTTTAGCTATAAGGAACCCTGTGTATAATTTTCTTATTCCATCAAAATACAGAAAATATCCCTCACTGAGTGATTTGTCTTTATGTGCTTTTACCACAGTAAGTATATATAAACCTCATTAATATCTCACTACCATTGTATTGGATTCTGTTCATGGAAAAGGTTATACCAAAATATGGCAAGATATCAACCTGGATCAGTTCATTGAAGTGCTCAATTCACCACATATCGTTGGACTTCTAATAGGTCATTAGGTCTTATCTCTGGACATAGAGTAAAGTAAAGTGAGTCCTGGATCGACCCGAGCGTAGAGGAACCAAGAGTAGGGTCCTGATTTTTCTTGCCATACGACATTTTGAGGCAGTTTGCCATTCCTTTCCTCATCACCTTTACTGTGTGGAGGCAGGGGAGCTGAAAAACTATTGGCCCGGACTGTGATTCAAGCTCGGAACTTCTGGACATGATCATTATGTAATAGCTGTGTAATAGTATTGAGGCTTGTGTCTACCTTAACAGTAATCGAAATATAGAAGCATATTTGAAGAAGATAATGTCAACTTATGAGCTGGTTATCATTTTTCTATGAATTGAATGTATATTTAAAATAGGTTGATGAAAACAGTAATTATATTTTCTTATCTCCCTTGTTTTTTTTATTTTATGTGGAACAAATCTAGACCATTAAGATATTTTTTTTTTTTGTTGGAGCATTAAACACATTATATATATTAACAATGTGCCTACAGATAATGTGAGTTTGAAGGATCTTGAGGATGAGTAAAGTAAAAAATATCAGAAAGAATCTCTCACTCTGCATGCTATGGTCAGACAATCAAGCCTAGCTAAACAGATGAGATTCAAATGTTAGGAGCTCAAGTCATGCTTTCATGCTATGGCCAATATTATTTTGATCTTCTATAGTCATTGAGCTTAATCTTTCATTACTCTTTACGCCAAAGCAGGTTGTCATCTATAAAAACCTCACATGATGAGACAGCGTGTCAACTCAAGGATACATTATGAGGGATAAACATGGTTACTGGATAGCGTAATTCAATCGCCAAATGATTGAATTAGATTAAAAAGTTTCTATGCCATCAGTACAATAAAAGGCACATAGAATAACCCATCTCTTCTGGGTAACTTGTTTTATTTTTTCAAACCTTCCTCAAGAAATAAAAAAAAATGTTTCATTTTCCACGATCTAAGTGCTCTGCGTATTTTTGGATTTAATAAGTTTAAGGATGTATGAATTATTTATTCTTTCTTTAATTATATTTTTGTTATAGTTCCAACCAAAAACAATTACGCATGGATTTAATACAATGTTAAATATTGTTTCTAATGCTCAGAAATAAAAGTACATGTAATAAATATTTTTGCGTTATCAAAGGATTTAGTTTATGGGTATAAATTTCATGTGTTTTATTTACATTTGTGTAAAACAATTTATTGCCTGCTAAGAGATCATAGAAATTTTTTCACTTTGAAGTGTCTAAATTTCTTTTGACATTGATATGGGTCAATTTAAAGTCTTGATCAGTAAGTGCATTATTAGATATGTACTTCATGTCAAAAATGGCAGAAATCAGATCATGAACGAACAAAAAGTTTGAAATCGAAGGAACTTTTGTTTAAAAATGTGAATATTAGCTATGATCATACAACTATTTGGAACTAATTATTATAAATAAGTCGATGATTTGACCGACCAATTATTAAGTATTTCGTGAGTATAGGTTTCTTAAGCTCCAGGGAAAGCTTATATAAAACACATTTTCAAAATTAGACCGAGGACATTATCAAACTTCACAGATTACTAGTTACCCCTTCGTAACGGAGGTATTTTCAATTGCCTTGACAGAGCTTATTCTGGTTTGAAGAGTGGTATGATTCGTACATTTCCAACATTGCTGAATTCAATTATGAAATCGGATTCTAAATTGCTTTGCATTCAGTGCCTCTTTTACGCAGTATAAAAAACGACATATTTTTTTACGTCTAATCAATAAAATCATCAAGGAGAACGGTGAAATCAGGGGATTCGAGGACATACAATGTATGTGGGCTAGTCATCTTGTCACTAAAAATCAGACGTAATTATAACGAGTATGTTATGTTAGGAAGTGGTTAATCACTCTCTCAAATTGGTTTGCCTTATCTAAAAATATAACAAATGTCTCAAGAATCGCATGTTATCTTAATGAGTCGGATGTTGGAAATATGAATTAGAAAAAAGAAAATGACACTTGAAAGATAGCTCATTCCTATTTTTTTAAAACTATAAACTGCAATGATATAAATCTTTATCATTCTATAGAGAAAACTGATAAATTGGTGAACTTTTCACCACGGAGAAGCTAAGAAAAGTGCAATAATGAAACACTGGGTGCCAAATATATACATTTTCCTCTCTCTCTCTCTCTCTCTCTCTCTCTCTCTCTCTCTCTCTCTCTCTCTCTCTCTCTCTCTCTCTCTCTCTTTCTCTCTCTCCCTCTCTCTTTCTCTCCCTCTCTCTCTCTCTTTCTCTCTCTGTCTCTCTCTTTCTCTCCCTCTCTCTCTCTCTCTCCCCATCTCTTTCTCTCTCTCTTCCTCTCTCTCTCCGTCTCTCTTTCTCTCCCCCCTCTCTCGACCTCTCTCTCTCTCCCTTTCTCTCCCTCTCTTTCTCTCTCTCCCCCCATCTCTCTCTCCCTCCCTCTCTCTCTCTCTTTCTTTCTCCCTCTCTCTCTCTCTCTCTCTCTCTCTCTCTCTCTCTCTCTCTCTCTCCCCCTCTCTCTCTTTTTTCTCTCTTTTCTCCCTAGAAGAGTAAAACAGTCTTGAGACGGATTGCTCGCCGGGACTGCCCGCCTGTCAGTTCAGCCAGACGAGGAGAATTAACCAGCATAATTCAAAATCAAACCAGTTTGACACTGTGTGGCTGCTGTTGGTCAACACATTCAATTCGAGACATGGACATGCTAGATACACCGTACAGTATCAATAAACCGATGACTATCAGTTTATTCAGGGTACATCGAATTTTTTTTCCGTTTGAGTGTCTTTAATTAATATCTATTTTTTAGATTCGCACGTTTTGCTATACATGTACACGTTTTTTGTTTTTTTTTTTGTTTTTTGTTTTTTTGTAATAAATACAAATTTGTAAAATATAATATTACGTCTCTGTCTTCCCATCTGTCTATCTCTTTGTCTGTCTGTCTGTCTGTCTCTCTCTGTGCCTCTCTCTCTCTCTCTCTCTCTCTCTCTCTCTCTCTCTCTCTCTCTCTCTCTCTCTCTCCTCTTTCTCTCTGTTCTCTTTATATGCTATGTTACAGATCTTTGCAAAAATTTTAGAGCCCCCCCGATCTCAACCCCTTTCTTGTTTGCTTTTTTTTTTACTTTTTTTTTTTAATAACTTCAAGGCCAGAAAGCCTATTCATCATCTCCCCTCAGCAATGCTAGGTGGATATTCGAAACAAGGAAAATGAGAGGTAACCGTTTACACCACTGGAGAACGAAATCGCACCGAAGAAAACGCAACAAGAAGACTGTTAGCCCTCCAGTATGACTTGTATAGATAACGGTCTTGCTTGTGTCGAGGAAAGAAGGCATTCTTTGGGGAATTCCCTGACTCGATTACTAAAAATAGACAATAGACAAGGCACCTTTTCGCCCCGTTGCTACCAAAACAGACTGTCATCGATTTGAGAGCCAGTGCGTCAAGGTTCAGAGGGTTTCTGAGAGAGTGGACCGTGAAGGAAAAAGGGCAAGTAAAATTAATGTTGCAGTGTTGCACACCCCTGGCTGGCAAGGGTTCCCTACCACTATGGTACCATCAAGACGTTCATGACACAATAACTTGAGCTCTGAATAATTCAGTTGTATGCGCAGCAGTTCTTGATTGATTACCACGAAAACCTTCTTCATACCAATGAAATAGCGGTATAGGGTCTATATTTATGTAATAAAATTTGGCCTTAATGTTGGTGCAGTGTTAAGGCACCTGTAGAATCAGGCAATCGAGTAGCGTTTCTTAAAATTATACAGTAGTTCATCAAACCAAAAGTAAATGCGAGGTGATATGACTAATATTACACTTGAATAATTTGTGAGATCAAGTTTCTGTTATTTGGATATTCCAGGAGTAAAGACAATGATCAATCTTCATCTTTGACGCAGAGCTGTCTGCGAGTAAGTACACATTTTAGCTTAATAATCATAGCTTGTTTCACCTGATGAAGAATTGTCTTACAATACGGGAGTTCGCAGCCACAGTAATGATAAGTTAAGAATTTTATTTGGAAAATATATACATGTACATGTATGATCTTCTGATAACAACAATAGGTAGATGTAATAGGATTAAAAAAAAAAAACAAACATGAAATTGCAAGTGCTGCTCTTTTGGCAAATGTTTCGATACTTCCTACTGCATAATTTAACTGAGAATTTCATAGAAAGCTTTGAAGACCATTAATGATCATGATAATACGCTTATTTTTCAAATTTAATCGAAGCAGGCCCTTGCGAGCCATCAAAACAAATTCGTTGCGGAAAAAGAGCTTTACGTTGTTTAGAACCCGTGATTAAACTTTGAAAGAGTGTGCGAAACCCTGACTACACGTATTTCTCAACCCCGAGCTCCTGAAGATATAAAAATCACCTGGAAAACCAACATGACAATTAACCTTGTTCTCTCACTGACCGTCGAAGTCTTAGATGACGGTTTTGTCCTCCTGCTTTGTGAACTCGATATATGACCGGTTTAGTACATTGCCTGGTCGTGGACGTTGTGAAAAACCTTGTTTTTCGCTTTAAGCCTTAAGCTAAAGTTGATGAATTGTTGCCCACACCAATATGGTGCATTTTGGACCTACTGTATATTCAATCTAAAACGCGAAATCTGATTTAGATCTGCATCTCTTTTACATCCTTTCCCTTTTTCGTCTCTTTTTTTTTTTGCTGGGAAAGGGTGAGGTTGTATAAGAGAGGGGGTATAACTATAAGGGGTGATTTGATTAGATCTCTCTAGAAAGCCCTACTTTTCAGTACCCGTTCTACATGTATATGTTTGTCATCCTGTATTTTCAAGCAAGCTGTAAGATCGCTATTTTATGGTTGATCGAACGTCAAAAAAATACCAGTGAATAGTCTTTTGACTGTTGCTCAATATTATTCTCAGAGCCAAGTCTTTCACCGCCGTCTTTTTGACTGGAAGAAACGACTGCCTGGAGACCAACATAAACAATGAAGAAAGAGCTAGGTGTAGTTCGAGTTCTAGATCTAGCTCAGGCGTAGTGGTCTTTCATGTTTCACTGCTTTAGCAGAGCCAAAGCCAAGCACAATTTTCATGAAAAAAAAAATCTTATGAAATGGGTAATTGCGGTCTTTAACATTATGAGAATACTGACCGCGGGATTGCAGTTGAATTTTAATTAATCTCTAGGACGCCCACGCCTCACATCACAGCTCTTTTCAATTATTGTTAATGACAATGTATGTATAGGGCTTAGAGGAACTCGAAAATTATATGGGACTGAGATTTTCCTTCAATGCATATATTCACACTGACAGTGCGACCAGCTTGCTGCTTTCTTAGGTACAATGAGAAGAATTCAATGCAGATTTTAGGTTACAATAAAGGTCAATATAATGCATCTTATACCTTCCAAATATTCGACCACACCGAAGTGCACCAAGAATTGACCTTTTTTTTTTTTAAATTTGTGGGTGTGCACACGTATCTGTTACTGGAATTGAATAAAACCTACAAATCCGCAGGCTGACGGCACATTTTTGTTTTGGCAACTGAGTGTGTGTGAGTGTGTAGGTTAGATGGGGGTTGTAGCAACGGGAAAGAAGTGCGACAGTGACATGTTGACGCGTCACATTATTAGAATTGTTTGATTATTTTACCTTCTAACCAGTAATTTACTCTTTCGAAGAAGATTCCTACCTGAGTTGACATTTTTTTTTACTGGAACAAATATAGAGATAAAAACACCTATTGTCTTTTTTTCATACTCTGTTTCTGTCTCTGACTCTCTCTCTCTCTCTCTCTCTCTCTCTCTCTCTCTCTCTCTCTCTCTCTCTCTCTCTGTTTCTCTATCTCTTTCTCTTTTCTCTCTGTCCCTGTCTGCCTCTCTCTCTGTCTCTCTGTGTCTCTATCTCTTTCTTTCTCTTGTAACTTACTTTTTCTCCCTCCACACCCTCTATAAACCTAACTTCCACAGTTTTCTCCCTCCACACCCTCTATAAACCTAACTTCCACAGTTTTCTCCCTCCACACCCTCTATAAACCTAACTTCCACAGTTTTCTCCCTCCACACCCTCTATAAACCTAACTTCCACAGTTTTCTCCCTCCACACCCTCTATAAACCTAACTTCCACAGTTTTCTCCCTCCACACCCTCTATAAACCTAACTTCCACAGTTTTCTCCCTCCACACCCTCTATAAACCTAACTTCCACAGTTTTCTCCCTCCACACCCTCTATAAACCTAACTTCCACAGTTTTCTCCCTCCACACCCTCTATAAACCTAACTTCCACAGTTTTCTCCCTCCACACCCTCTATAAACCTAACTTCCACAGTTTTCTCCCTCCACACCCTCTATAAACCTAACTTCCACAGTTTTCTCCCTCCACACCCTCTATAAACCTAACTTCCACAGTTTTCTCCCTCCACACCCTCTATAAACCTAACTTCCACAGTTTTCTCCCCTCCACACCCTCTATAAACCTAACTTCCACAGTTTTCTCCCTCCACACCCTCTATAAACCTAACTTCCACAGTTTTCTCCCTCCACACCCTCTATAAACCTAACTTCCACAGTTTTCTCCCTCCACACCCTCTATAAACCTAACTTCCACAGTTTTCTCCCTCCACACCCTCTATAAACCTAACTTCCACAGTTTTCTCCCTCCACACCCTCTATAAACCTAACTTCCACAGTTTTCTCCCTCCACACCCTCTATAAACCTAACTTCCACAGTTTTCTCCCTCCACACCCTCTATAAACCTAACTTCCACAGTTTGCCACTCCTACTTGTTTCCATCTACACTTCTTCGACTCACGTCTGTAATTGCTAATGTCTTTTCTAGTAGTAGTAGTAGTAGTAGCAGCAGCAGCAGCAGCAGCAGCAGCAGTAGTAGTAGTAGTAGTAGTAGTAGTAGTAGTAGTAGTAGTAGTAGTAGTAGTAGTAGTAGTAGAAGTTGTAGTAGTAGTAGTAGTAGTAGTAATAATAGTAGTAGTAGTAGTAGTAGCAGCAGCAGCTGCTAGCCGCCGCTGCGCAGCTGGCAGCAGCAGCAGCAGTAGTAGTAGTAGTAGCAGCAGCAGCAGCAGCAGTAGTAGCAGCAGCAGCAGTAGTGGTAGTAGCAGCAGCAGCAGCAGCAGCAGCAGTAGTAGTAGTAGCAGCAGCAGCAGTGGTAGTAGTAGTAGTAGTAGCAGCGGCAGCAGCAGCAGCAGCAGCCGCTTGTAGTAGTAGTAGTAGTAGTAGCAGCAGCAGCAGCAGCAGCAGCAGCAGCAGCTCGCAGCAGCAGCAGCAGCAGCAGCAGTAGTAGCAGCAGCAGCAGCAGCAGCAGCAGAAGCAGCAGCAGCAGCAGCAACAAGAGCAGCAGCAGCAGCAGTAGTAGTAGGAGCAGGAGCAGGAGCAACAGCAGCAGCAGCAGGAGCAGCAGCAGCAGCAGGAGCAGCAGCAGGAGCAGGAGCAGCAGCAGCAGTAGCAGTAGCAGAAGCAGCAGCAGCAGCAGCAGCAGCAGCAGCAGCAGCAGCAGCCGCCGCTGCTGCTGCTGCAGCAGCAGCAGCCAAGTAGTAGTAGTAGTAGTAGCAGCAGCAGTAGCAGTAGCAGTAGCAGCAGTAGCAGTAGTAGTAGTAGTAGTAGGAGGAGGAGGAGGAGGGGGTGAGGAGGTTTAGTAGGTGTAGTAGATGCAGTAGAACTACTACTACTACTACTACTACTACTACTACTACTACTACTACTACTACTACTACTACTACTACTACTACTACTACTACTACTACAAGAACCAGCAGCAGTAGTATTGATACTTGCAGCAGTACATTAAACAACGAGTAGTAATAGGTTTTAGTACAACAACAAAAGCAACAATATTAATAGCAACAACAACAACAACAACAACAACAACAACAACAACAACAACAGCAATATTAATAATAATAATAATAATAATAATAATAATAATAATAATAATAATAATAATAATAATAATAATAATAATAATAATAATACTAATGCTAATACTAATACTAATACTAATACTAATACTACTAATAATAATAATAACAATAATAATAATAATACACGATAATTATAAGATGAAAAAAAATATCGAAAGCTTGAGTAAGTAGAAAAAACTACCAGATCCTACGAGGCATTTCCCCTTCAGCCGTAGCACTTGACCCTCAGCTGACCACAACCCGTGAATAAACAATCTGCTGTTGGACAGTTTG
>JAWDGP010005062.1:207500-227500 GCA_033675545.1 Elysia crispata | reverse complement strand
AGACCAGAGGATCCAGAGATACCGTGCATGTCTGCAAGAAAATGATAGTCTCCGCATAGAAAGATTCGAATTGCTTTATCATTCCAGTTGCTATTCTGCATGTCTTCTATTTGTAATTTAAATCTATCAAGTAATGTTTGGAGGTTGTGAACATTATCTGGAACTTGTGCCATTGCAAAAACTGAGGTGTGAAATTTTGAATTTGGTTTCTCAATGTTTAGAACTTGTAATGTGGCTTTAAGGGATCCTTGACCATGATCTCCGCCTATTTTTACCCAAATTTCTTCATTAGGTATACTGTTTTCATGCCATGTTAATAGGTTTTGAAATTTATACTGGTCAAGTATTTGAAACAGGTAAGTCTTTAAATCTTTAATGAAACCTGCTGGAGCTCTGAGCTGTAAACTTTGTTTGTACTCATTTTTATATAAAAATTCATTATATTCTACATCTATGTCTTGTGGAATAATCTTTTTCTGATGTTCTCTTTGGGATGTTTCGTTTTCTATGTGTACTTGTTGTGCTTTGAGCATTCTAGTTAACTCTCTAAATTTATCTCTCGAAATCCCCAATTTTGCTTTTATAGCTATGGCATATGCTTTAGGAATTTGTTGTTTATTCTTCCATTTTTTAGATATTCTTAAAATATTTCTAGCCCTATCAATGGATATTCTTCTTAAATCACTCTCTTCTTGTGTAAGAGATGCTTCCTTAGTTTCTCCAGATACAATAGACCGTAATTTCAGAATTTTTTTAGAACGTTTTCTTTTTAGTGGAGAACCTGCCTTATCTGAGCTTTTCCTAGGTTTGTTTATTCTTTGGAAGTAAAGTGGTTGACCTCTAGTTTTCAATTTTAAAATATCCTTGTTTTCTGAATGGGCTAATATTTTTCTGACCAAAAAGCTTGTAGCCCTCTCTTCCTCTTCTGTAAGTGGAGTGTTCATGTCTTGTTTTATGTGAAAACTTTCAATAGATTGCTCTAAGACTTTTATTGGCGATGTTGAAGTATCTGCTGTTACTGCCATGCTAGAGTGGATAGTTTTGAGACGGGATAAGGCTGTATCAATAAGCCCTGATGTTGACGGTCCAGGATTATTTTCAAGGAGGAGCTTTCGACGACATTTTCTTAAAATTGGTTCTGCTAAAGATTCACAGTCCACATTTGACAGCGCTGAATTGTCAGGAGATAGTGTTTCTGGAGCATCATCAAACGACAGAAACGAGTCGTCTGTTTGTGAATGTTCTGTTAATGGCACTGTCTCCTCTATGTTTATAACGTTATCATTTTTTATTGATACGGTTTGTGGTGTATTTGCAGCATTTCTCTTTCTTCCTCCTTTCCCAAAGGAAAGGTAATGGGCACACAGAGGACACTGAGAGGAAGATATGCAGGCATCGAACTCGCACCAAATATGACTGTTTATTGCTGCGCATGACAATGCAGACTGAAGTGATCTCTCAGTTACAGCATTTCGCTCAAAATGTCTTATCTTTGAGTAGCATGTGTTGCATATCAAAGGAGAATGTGTAGCTTCGTCTTTAGATAAGTCAATGTGAAAAAGATTTAAGATTGTTTTCATGTGATGTGCACACTGCCGAGTTGTTGCATTAAGTCTCTTGTCTTTTACAGTACGTATTCTCATCCCACAAACACGGCAAAGCTCTTTGATATAGGCTTCATGGACAGATTTTACATGATCTGTTTGATCCATTCCACGGCTTAAACCACTCTGTTAAAGGCAATAAAAAAAAATAAAAATTAAATTATTTCAAATTTTAACTTTCAAAACACATACTGGACAGGAAGAACACAATAATAAAAGTATTCATTACACAAAATTTCTTACTATACAATACCACTACATTAAAAACGAAAATATAGTCATATTAAGAGTGGGAATATAAAGAAAGTAAAAAGATTGGTTTAAAGTGCATATGTTAAAACCTTCCTTGTAAAGAAACTAAGCAAAAACCGAAGAAGATTTTTTCACACCATTACAATATTAGTATGTATGTTCCAACAAAACCATTTTTGGGTTCTGGGAAAGTTACATAGCAGTTTATTTAAGAGTTAATTAATTAATGTAACAAAATTTGCCTTTTTTTCCTACATCTCTAAAATCTATGCAAATAACAAGCAAGCTTACCTTTTTAAGTGATGAAATTATCAGCGTTGTAAAGATCAGATGTCAATGAACAGTTTAACACCAAACACGGACGATGTGGAATGTTTACACATGGAGAAAATCCAGGTGAAAGTTTAGGATTAACAGTGAAAATCACCTAAATACAACTATAGGGCCATCGGGCCAGCCAGGAGCAATTATCTCGCTTCACTGAGCATAGAGGCAGTGAAGCATAGGTATCAGGTTACAGGATAGGCTCAAACTAAAGTTCCAAAATCAGAGCAAGATAAACGGCTGTGAAAGGTATGACTGAGGTGTGTTCGTTTGCGCTTGCCGTTCCGACCTTGTGTTGTTGTTTATTTTCGTTTCCGGGCCACTGATAGTTTTGTAGTAAATGTTTTTTCCGGTGGGGGCACGATGAAAATATTTCCCTTCTTTTGTTGAGGCTTGGTTTTGTGTGTAGAATGAAGTATTTTTCTGCTGTGCAAAGGTTGCATCTGTTTGTTGCTGCCGAGTATGGCTGCGCTCTTTCGATTACAGCCCATGATAAGTGGTATGCGGTTTTAGATTCTTTAAGCTTCCATATTAATTCACTTAAAGTTGTGGCTGATTTCTTGTGGTTGAGTCGAAAGCTCGACGTGTGCTGATTGTATCGGGTTTTGAACTCATTTTCTGTGATTCCTATATAGGTGTCTTGTGTTTTCGAGGGCAACTGTTCCGTATCTGTTCCACAGTTGCCTTGTAGACCACTCCCCTTTGAAGACACTGGCCATTGAGTGGGCAAGATTGTTTATCCCTGCAGTTGCAAGTCTTGCCTTGTGATTCCTTTACTTTTGTAGACTCAAGGACTGTTTTATTGTGGTTAGAAATGATGTGTTTCATATTCTGCATGCAGCTGTAGCTTAGCTTTACAGTGTTTTTATTTAATATTTTGTGCAGCTTGTTGTTTGTTGGGAAGCACGAGTGGAGGAGTCCGAAAAACATTTTCCCGATGTTGGTGGCGACATTTACACTGAATGGGGGTTGAACCAGATAATCTTTCTCTTTCGTATTCTCTTATTACTTTTTCGTCTCTTTTTTCATTGGGTGGTGTATTTATTTCTCCAGTAGTGTGATTGTGGTTTCCTTTGGTGGCTTTTTCGTCCGGCTTATCGCTTTTGGTGTATTGTATTTGTTGTTTATGCCCGTTTGTCCGTAGTGCGGCATGATATGGCTTTGCTGCCTTGTTAAAAATATCAAAATTAGCGGAGTTGTTTGAGAGGCGGAATGCGATCCCTTTTGACAAGTTTTTAATGATGGGGGGTGGATGGTTGCTATCACGGTGGATATAGTTGATTTTGTTGTTCGGTTTTTGGTATGGTTGATATAGCCCCGTACTCAGATTGAGGGTGACGTCCAAAAAATCTACCACTTTTTTATTTGCATCAGCTGTTATGCTTAGTCCATTCTCCTTGAATATCTTGCATATTTCTTTTTTTATCTTGTCGGCATTCCGAGGAGTCTGGTTCGTTGCTAAAACAATAACAACAACAACAACAACAACAACAACAACAACAACAACAACAACAACAACAACAACAACAACAACAACAACAACAACAACAGGAACAACAAAGCCAAAACAAAAACAAACCTAAAACAAACCAAACACATAAACAAAAGGAAGAAAGAAGCTCTGGGTGTAATCGGTGTTAGGCATGTGATGCGCCTACAAGTCACAGCTCGGTGACTGGAACAAGGAATTCTAGTGCCAGGATCGATAACTGGTCGCGAATTCTCTCGAATCACACATTGATTTATAGATTAATGACTAAACCTGTGTTTTCAAAAGACCAGTCCACCATAAGTGATGACGGCAAAACCGGCAGTGCTCTATGGAAACAACTTTCGATTGAGCTATCGATCATTTTGCTGACTGATTCTTTGGTTAATCAACTGATAAATGCTATGGCTGAGAGTATCATTAGACCTATTTAAACTGCAATGGTCCGAGAAATCCATCATGGAGAGGGGGCCTCAAAAAAGGAGGTTCGAAACCTAAGGGCTTTAGTGACGTAGGAAATATAGTCCTCTTCTTCTTCTTCTTCTTCTTTGTAATAGTAGTAATAGTAGCAGTGGCAGTAGCAGTAGTGGTAGTAGTAGTAGTAGTAGTAGTAGTAGTAGTAGTAGTAGTAGTAGTAGTAGCAGAAGCAGCAGTAGTAGTAGTAGTAGTAGTAGTAGTAGTAGTAGTAGTAGTAGTAGTAGTAGTAGTAGCAGTAGTAGCAGTAGTAGTAGTAGTAGTAGTAGTAGTAGTAGTAGTAGTAGTAGTAGTAGTAGTAGTAGTAGCAGTAGTAGTAGTAGTAGTAGTAGTAGTAGTAGTAGTAGTAGTAGTAGTAGTAGTAGTAGTAGTAATAGTAGTAGTAGTAGTAGTAGCAGCAGCAGTAGAAATTTTTTGTGTAAAATGTTGCATCCGGCATTTCAACTCCTTTCTAATGAAATATCAATGGATTTTACTCAAGCTTTATCTGATTCTCTTCCTTCCACCTCGGGTGTCTGAATCTGGCAGTGTTGCTGGCGAGACGTGACCGGCGTCAGTCCAAGGCGGCGAACTGTGCAGGAGATGCTTCAGAGGATGGCGACTTCGTGGCCCTCAGAGAGAGTAGGGAGGTCGGTACCATCCTGCTCATGTGTGTGTCTGTTTGTGATGCTGGGATTGTTTTAGATGTCATAGAGCTTAGTTGATCTATGCTGCTTTATCTCTATCTCCCTCTCCCCTCTCTCTCTATTTATTCCTGTCTCTCATTCTCTCACTCTATAACTTTCTGTCTCTGTCTCTGCCTCTCTCTCTCTCTCTCTGTCTCCCCCCCCCCACTCTCTCTCTCTCCCTCTTCCTTTCTCCTAGTTATTTCTCCAACTCCACCCCACCCCACTCTCGATTCCTTTATCCTCTCTTTCTCAAACTAGTAATTTTCTTCTCTCTCTCTCTCTCTCTCTCTGTCTCTCTCTGTCTCTCTCTCTCTCTCTCTCTCTCTCTCTCTCTCTCTCTCTCTCTCTCTCTCTCTCTCTCTCTCTCTCTCTCTCTCTCTCTCTCTTTAACCAACAATTTTGTTGCATTGTATTTGTGTCTTTTATATTAACTGCCTCGTTACATACAGATTTTCTTTTCTAAAAGTTTTTTTTACGACTAACTTATATAACTCTCTTTAAGTTTTCATTCATGTATTTAATAATTATATATATATATATATATATATATATTCTTTTTTCTTAATTTATGGATTGGCTCCCTAATTCCTGTATTCTATCAATAACTGTTGCTTGACAGAGGTATATGGGATGACTAACACCTATTATACGCTTTTTATTTCAGTACACTTTCCTTTCTTTTCACCACGCAATCGTTAAGACAAACTCTTTACACATCACATACACATACGTACATCCTATTGCGTGACTTTAATTTACATTGTGGACGATCGGTTAAATTTTAATTTTCCAATGTTTAGATTGTAAAGGGTAGCTTTCCTTTTTCGAGGGTGAAATAACTGCAGATAAAGAAATCTGTTTCCTCGAAATAAAAATAGTTATTTAAACTTATGAAACTAAGATAGTCTTTTTTGAGAAAAGACGTATCTTTCTTAATTTTGTAAAAAAAAAACCAGTTTAATGAAAAAAAAAACGATTAATCGAGCAAAGGAACAAAAACAAAGAGAAGTTTAGAATATAAATCAAAGTGGACAATATGCTAATGAAAAAAAAAAAAAGGTGAAAGAAGACGGAAGATGGAGTTAAAAAGGAAAATAAACCCTTAAAAATATAAGGAGAGTGTTTAAAGACACCACTGAATTACTTCAAAACAAGTCGTATTCTAAAACCAATATTGCATCTTTCACTTGGCGCCCAAATAACGGAAACCGCAGTCCAAAAGATATTACATGTGTCTTCTTTCATTCAGATTACTTCAATAGAGATATGAGAGCCGAGACGAAGACAAACAGCTCCACTGCCGAAAAGACTAATTCTGTTGTTCTGTTTTATCATTGAACCCAGTTTTTAAGGTCGATATAAACGAGTTGTAAGTCCAAAAGATAATATCTTCTCTCATTCAGGTTAGTTCAAAGAGCATCTGGAAACTGAGACTAAGACAAACAGCTCCAATTCCGGAAACAGTGTCTCTGTTCTGTTTTATTATTGAACCCCGTTTTTAAGGTCGATATAAACGAGTTGTAAGTCCAAAGGATAATATCTTCTCTCATTCAGGTTAGTTCAAAGAGCATCTGGAAACTGAGACTAAGACAAACAGCTCCACTGTATTTGTTGTTCTGTTTTATCACTGAACCCAGTTTTTAAGGTTGATATGAACGAGTTGGATATTCTTGTACATGTCTGTAGCAAGCGGTGCCTCTGTTTTATCACTGAACCCAGTTTTTAAGGTTGATATGAACGAGTTGGATATTCTTGTACATGTCTGTAGCAAGCGGTGCCTCTGTTTTATCACTGAACCCAGTTTTTAAGGTTGATATGAACGAGTTGGATATTCTTGTACATGTCTGTAGCAAGCGGTGCCTCTGTTTTATCACTGAACCCAGTTTTTAAGGTTGATATGAACGAGTTGGATATTCTTGTACATGTCTGTAGCAAGCGGTGCCTCTGTTTTATCACTGAACCCAGTTTTTAAGGTTGATATGAACGAGTTGGATATTCTTGTACATGTCTGTAGCAAGCGGTGCCTCTGTTTTATCACTGAACCCAGTTTTTAAGGTTGATATGAACGAGTTGGATATTCTTGTACATGTCTGTAGCAAGCGGTGCCTCTGTTTTATCACTGAACCCAGTTTTTAAGGTTGATATGAACGAGTTGGATATTCTTGTACATGTCTGTAGCAAGCGGTGCCTCTGTTTTATCACTGAACCCAGTTTTTAAGGTTGATATGAACGAGTTGGATATTCTTGTACATGTCTGTAGCAAGCGGTGCCTCTGTTTTATCACTGAACCCAGTTTTTAAGGTTGATATGAACGAGTTGGATATTCTTGTACATGTCTGTAGCAAGCGGTGCCTCTGTTTTATCACTGAACCCAGTTTTTAAGGTTGATATGAACGAGTTGGATATTCTTGTACATGTCTGTAGCAAGCGGTGCCCCGTCAGGCTGAGGAGGTTGAACAGCTCGAGACCTGGGCGAAGAACGAAATCAAGGTGAAAACTTTGAGCCTCTCTTTACCAGGACATGGGAAACGTGGCCTCTTCCCAGAAGTAAGCGTTGCCTCTTTGCAGAGAAGCACCTCCCACGTCTAATGTCAGAGTTACGGAGTGGAAAAAAAAAAGCTCTAAAAATGAATTCGATAGAAGTCTCATTCCAGTGATTGAAAGAATAAAACAACCTGCACGTTTCAGATCAAAGCAATGTTTTTACTAGAATGGTTTTGGTGTGTGGATTAACCAGTTTAAGCACACATATGCCAATTGACCATTTGACTATACATTTTTGTTTTCTTTTTTCAATACACTGTTCGAGCGATGAGGTACGCATATCAAAACTTTTCCCCACTATAATAGTGAGAACTAAGAAACATTCATTGCCATTGAATATTTTGAAAAGAGGATCTGTTTATGTGAAGGAAAAAAATATGTAAAAGGTTGTCAGCGGCTTCGTGTAAAATGAATTACGGTAAAAATTAAATATTTTCAAGTGTTTGCTTGCGGACACGAAAAAAAAAAGTTATATTACAAAAGGGTAACGATCTTTATATTTTATGCCTATAGTCTTACATTTCGTTGTTACAGTTAACTTGTGTTACTAAGAGGATGCTTTAGCCATTATCATTATTATAGCTGTAATTATCCCACAGTGAAAAAATATATGGATACAATAATTATAACTACAGTATTTTGGTTGAAAACCATTATCACTGATGAAGAGAAAGGAAAATTGGGTAAAATTGCTATTTTCTTTTCATCACCGCATGGTGATAAATAGCGTCTCCTATCTCAAAGAACAGTGAAATAATTTTTGTAAAATTCCCATCTATTTAATGATTCTTGTAAACTCTCATTATCATAAAGCTAAAGATTACTCGAATTCCCGCAAGACAGTTCACGTCTTGGAACTTTTTATGAGAATTTATCGCAATGCAAGAAGCGTTGAGAAGAATCTTCTATTAGATAAGGAAAGTATAGAATTAGCTTTTTTTCCCCCATTATTGTAACCTACAGCTTATAGGTCGATTCCTAACCTTTTCCTGTACAGTACAGATTCCTGTTCAAACCGGTACCTGTACCTGTGTAATCCTTGTGATTTCAGTTGAACCTAACTCAACTAAATACTGCGTGTGCCTTTAATATACTTTTTGATTGGCTCAAACATCTCTTACCATTTCTCGCCGTGTTCCTGTGTACCTCTACCTTAATCTACTGTTGATTGGCTCAAATATCTGTTACCATTTCTCGCCGTGTTCCTGTATACCTCTACCTTAATCTACTGTTGATTGGCTCAAACATCTGTTACCATTTCTCGCCTTGTTCCTGTGTACCTGTGTACCTCTACCTTAATCTACTGTTGATTGGCTCAAACATCTGTTACCATTTCTCGCCGTGTTCCTGTATACCTCTACCTTAATCTACTGTTGATTGGCTCAAACATCTGTTACCATTTCTCGCCTTGTTCCTGTGTACCTGTATACCTCTACCTTAATCTACTGTTGATTGGCTCAAACATCTGTTACCATTTCTCTCCTTGTTCCTGTGTACCTGTGTACCTCTACCTTAATCTAAATATTAAGACGTGGTGCTCGTAACATCAAAATGAAATTCTTGCCAAGTGGGCTGATGCCAATCGACTTAAATCAAAAGCTGTGCTACAGCGGCTTCTCTGTAACTCCATCCTATGTGAAATGCTATTTATTGTTATCTAATTCACAACCATTTCCTCATTTGTCCATACTTAAAGCTTCGAAAACCAAAGCAAAAAAAAAAAAAAGAAAAAAATACAGGAGAAGAAACAGAGAAGCCACTCGTTTGAAAAATGAAAAAAAAAAGCCAGCAACTAGAATTTAGTTTTTTTTTTTTTAACGTGTATTTTATATTTTGAGAATACTCTCTTAGGTTTATACCATACAAATAATCCGTGTCATTTTCGTCTTACCAGAAATGGAAATTAAAAAAAAAAAAAAACTAAATGAAAATTTTATCAATCTAATTTTAATAACTTTAATTTTTTTGAATAATGATTGTTGTTTCACCATCTGACATCCCTTTATTTTTTTAAATCTCTCTATATGTGTTCGTAGACTAAAGTGTGGTTTTACTTTTTCTTTAAAACTTTACCAAAATTGTGCACTAAGTGTAAATACCATTTCTCTTTCCACCCCGATTCACACATAGTTACAGTTTGTTTAAGTGTACACTAACGACTGTATTCTTAGTTCAAATATTTGCACATCTTTTGCTGCCTTTGATTTAATTTTCCCGGCTTATAAATCATACCCATTTCTTCCGTTGCTTACATCCTATTTCTGCATGTCTTTTCATCCATAAGAATCTGTGTAAGAAAGAGCTGTAAAATCATCCTCTAAATGACTAAGAAATATTGTTAACATATGCGGGATCACACTGTTTTGAAATTCTTCATTCAAGCTCAATCTACAATAGTTTTAATTATACTCATTACATCAGGCAGATCTGTTTTAAAATTGATGCTTTAATATGTAATTCTTATTCGATTTTACCAGCATTGTGAACCATTCACCTTTAGCCAAGTTCTAATTAGTTCCTCTTTTCATCTTTTTACAAAGTCTGAAATTTATCCTTTGTTTATGGATAAGGTTTGTATAAGGAGAACCAAATTTATCCTTTGTTCATGGATATACTTTGTACATGGAAAGCCAAATTTATCCCTTGTTTATGGATATACTTTGTACATGGAAAGCCAAATTTATCCCTTGTTTATGGTATAGTTTGTACTTGGAAAGCCAAATTTATCCCTTGTTTACGGATGTCGTTTGCTTATGGAGAACCAAATTTATCCCTTGCCCCAATCCCTTGTTCTCGATTGTTCGCTAACAATAAACGATTCAGTTTTTGTATTCCACACAGTGTCAAACCAGGCAGGATGCTTAGCTTTGCTTGTCATCTGCCTTGACCTAACAGGATATTCTCGCACGCGCGTGTGTGTGTGTTTGTGTGTGATTTAAATGGTTTAAAAAACAAACCTGCAGTTAACTTTGTTCAGCTGAAAATTTTAATAAGAATAAAAGAATATATGGCATTATAGCGAAATAATTAAGCGCGATTTCCTTTTTTCTTGTGTAAATGCACGGAATTCAAAAGTCGAATATCTTGAAAGATCACATACTGTTCTCTTTAAACATACAAGCAATGAAAAGATAAAAGTTACACATGAAAAAAAAATGTTATTTATCATTTTAACCTTCTTTCTCCTTTGAAAAACGAAAGAAATGAAAAAAATGTAGCAATACTTTCAAAATATGTGTTATATTTCCTGCCCAAGTTAACATTCTAACTGAATGTTCTATTACCTAAGTGATTTTTACTTGGATCATCATAACAACTCTTTATATCTCTTTATATACAACTACTAAATTAATGTGAGACGTCAGCGATTAAAACTCCATTATCACTCCTATTTCACCTTTAGGTTAAGAAGAAAAAACCCTCAGCAATGCTGTTTAATCTCTAATCTAGAATAAAAAAAAAAAAAAGAAAAATGAAGAAAAACAGAGCAAAATTCCGATATATGTAGCACGAAAAAAAAAACGCCAATAGAATGAACCTCGTTTAAATGGTCATTCTATGCCAAGTAGAGTCAGAAACACAAACACAAACACAATCACTTCCTCCCCACAGGCTAGGAAACCGGAAGCGCTAGGGCCGGAATTGGAAACTCTTCTGGAACATCCGGTGGACCTCGACCCCTATCGGCCATTTTCGCCGAGAGATCGGCCTGTTACGGGCAAGGGGAGAGCACGCTCGGCAGGGCCAGGGAAACGATCGGCATGGATGGAAGTAGAGGGTAAGAGTTTATGTTCCTTATCAATCATTATTATATTCTAGAAGCTAGACCTTCTCTCTCTCTCTCTCTCTCTCTCTCTCTCTCTCTCTCTCTCTCTCTCTCTCTCTCTCTCTCTCTCTCTCTCTCTCTCTTTCTCTCACTCTCTTTCTCTCTCTCCCTCTCTCTCCCTCTCTCTCTCTTTCTCTCTTTCTCTTTCTCTCTCTCTCCCTCTCTCTCTCCCTCCCTCTCTCTCTCCCCCCCTCTCTCTCTCTCTGTATATATATATATATATATATATATATATGAAGGATTAGTCTAAAAGCTGTCATAGAACTTATCTCGAAAGGCCCTGTTCCTAATGCTAATATTACTGGATGTAGCGCATCAACAATTATGAATTATGGTCTGGTCTCCTTACTCTTCATATCAAAAGTTCTATCGTCGGGAGGTGCGGAATAGAAAAGCTGAAATCCCAAACTCTCCCCCCGAGGGGCGGTAGGGTGGGGATACCTAAAGTCAAGATGGTTGTTTATTCTCCGCGACCCCTCACTGACTTTCTTACATACGTCTAGATCTCTTCTCACACTTATTCCCGCAAATGCAATCATCTCTTTGTTGATATGATCAGTAGGCCTCTTAAAATAAGCCATGCTGTCTCTATGGGAAACTGCTTTATGCTATTAGCATAAAAGTAAATTGTTTGACATTGTGTTTACATATTTAAACGTAACACACCTGCTATAAACAGTGATAACGCTAAACAAGGGTCATCCATTTAAAAAATAAATGAAAAAAAATATTCTGCTGTACTTACACGTCGAAATATTTCTAACTGACGCAGATAAGAGAAGTAATTGAAGATAGTTGCCATGGAATTTCTCGGATTATCATCGTACCCAATTAAATCAATCCCATTTTCTTCATTTTTCTTCATTCTTTTCCCCACTTAATCCACTCCTTCTTGGGGCTTACTTCTACGTTTTCGTGATACCACAGTAAGAATTGACAAAATAAAATAGTTAAAAAAAAACGTTTCTAGAAAAATCTATATTTGCCTGAATAAAAACAACAAAAAACACAAACTCCTGATCAATCCTTCGTGTGTTATCACTAGAGGCGGCTGCCAGTGGTCCCACGGCATTTCGAGAATGCCTGATCCGGCTCAGCTCCAATCCTGGGTTGATGGACAAATCGTTGAGGAATCCCCGGAATAGCCAGACCGTCCTTCACCTTGCTCTGGCGTCGGGCAGCGACGAGTTGATTGCCGCAGCGTCAGGACTGGCGACGGAGGACCTGGTGAGCGCCGAGTTTGAGTTCGACGTCGGCAAGATCAGTGGCAAGAAGACTGCGCTCCATCAGTGCGTGGATCTGGGCCGGCTGGACCTCTTAAAAGAGTTGCTGTTCAAGGTTTGTGTGTGGGGCGAGGTGTTGGTTCAGAGAGTTGCTGTTCAAGGTTTGTGTGTGGGGCGAGGTGTTGGTTCAGAGAGTTGCTGTTCAAGGTTTGTGTGTGGGGCGAGGCGTTGGTTCAGAGAGTTGCTGTTCAAGGTTTGTGTGTGGGGCGAGGCAATTGGTTCAGAGAGTTGCTGTTCAAGGTTTGTGTGGGGCGAGGTGTTGGTTCAGAGAGTTGCTGTTCAAGGTTTGTGTGTGGGACGAGGTGTTGGTTGAGAGAGTTGCTGTTCAAGGTTTGTGTGTGGGACGAGGTGTTGGTTGAGAGAGTTGCTGTTCAAGGTTTGTGTGTGGGGCGGGGTGTTGGTTCAGAGAGTTGCTGTTCAAGGTTTGTGTGTGGGGCGAGGTGTTGGTTCAGAGAGTTGCTGTTCAAGGTTTGTGTGTGGGACGAGGTGTTGGTTCAGAGAGTTGCTGTTCAAGGTTTGTGTGTGGGGCGAGGTGTTGGTTCAGAGAGTTGCTGTTCAAGGTTTGTGTGGGGCGAGGTGTTGGTTCAGAGAGTGGCTGTTCAAGGTTTGTGTGGCGTGAGGTGTTGGTTCAGAGAGTTGCTGTTCAAGGTTTGTGTGGCGTGAGGTGTTGGTTCAGAGAGTTGCTGTTCAAAGTTTGTGTAGGGCGAGGTGTTGGTTCAGAAAATTGCTGTTCAAGTTTTTTGTGTGGGGCGGGGTGTTGGTACAGAGAGTTGCTGTTCAAGGTTTGTGTGGGGCGAGGTGTTGGTTCAGAGAGTTGCTGTTCAAGGTTTGTGTGGCGTGAGGTGTTGGTTCAGAGAGTTGCTGTTCAAAGTTTGTGTAGGGCGAGGTGTTGGTTCAGAGAATTGCTGTTCAAGGTTTGTGTGGGGCGAGGTGCTGGTACAGAGAGTTGCTGTTCAAGGTTTGTGTGTGGGGCGGGGTGTTGGTTCAGAGAGTTGCTGTTCAAGGTTTGTGTGTGGGGCGAGGCGTTGGTTCAGAGAGTTGCTGTTCAAGGTTTGTGTGTGGGGCGAGGTGTTGGTTCAGAGAGTTGCTGTTCAAGGTTTGTGTGTGGGACGAGGTGTTGGTTGAGAGAGTTGCTGTTCAAGGTTTGTGAGTGGGACGAGGTGTTGGTTCAGAGCGTTGCTGTTCAAGGTTTGTGTGTGGGGCGAGGTGTTGGTTGAGAGAGTTGCTGTTCAAGGTTTGTGTGTGGGGCGAGGCGTTGGTTCAGAGAGTTGCTGTTCAAGGTTTGTGTATGGGCGAGGCCTTGGTTCAGAGAGTTGCTGTTCAAGGTTTGTGTGTGGGGCGAGGTGTTGGTTCAGAGAGTTGCTGTTCAAGGTTTGTGTGTGGGACGAGGTGTTGGTTCAGAGAGTTGCTGTTCAAGGTTTGTGTGTGGGCGAGTTGTTGGTTCAGAGAGTTGCTGTTCAAGGTTTGTGTGTGAGGTGAGGTGTTGGTTCAGAGAGTTGCTGTTCAAGGTTTGTGTGTGGGGCGAGGTGTTGGTTGAGAGAGTTGCCGTTCAAGGTTTGTGTGTGGGGCGAGGCGTTGGTTCAGAGAGTTGCTGTTCAAGGTTTGTGTGTGGGGCGAGGCCTTGGTTCAGAGAGTTGCTGTTCAAGGTTTGTGTGTGGGGCGAGGCGTTGGTTCAGAGAGTTGCTGTTCAAGGTTTGTGTGTGGGGCGAGGCGTTGGTTCAGAGAGTTGCTGTTCAAGGTTTGTGTGTGGGGCGAGGTGTTGGTTCAGAGAGTTGCTGTTCAAGGTTTGTGTGTGGGGCGAGGCGTTGGTTCAGAGAGTTGCTGTTCAAGGTTTGTGTGTGGGGCGAGGCGTTGGTTCAGAGAGTTGCTGTTCAAGGTTTGTGTGTGGGGCGAGGCGTTGTTTCAGAGAGTTGCTGTTCAAGGTTTGTGTGTGGGGCGAGGCGTTGGTTCAGAGAGTTGCTGTTCAAGGTTCGTGTGGAGCGAGGTGCTGGTTCAGAGAGTTGCTGTTCAAGGTTTGTGTGGCGTGAGGTGTTGGTTCAGAGAGTTGCTGTTCAAAGTTTGTGTAGGGCGAGGTGTTGGTTCAGAGAATTGCTGTTCAAGGTTTGTGTGGGGCGAGGTGTTGGTTCAGAGAGTTGCTGTTCAAGGTTTGTGTGTGGGGCGAGGCGTTGGTTCAGAGAGTTGCTGTTCAAGGTTTGTGTGTGGGGCGAGGCGTTGGTTCAGAGAGTTGCTGTTCAAGGTTTGTGTGTGGGGCGAGGTGTTGGTTCAGAGAGTTGCTGTTCAAGGTTTGTGTGTGGGACGAGGTGTTGGTTCAGAGAGTTGCTGTTCAAGGTTTGTGTGGACGAGATGTAGGCTGAATCCAGAAAAATATCTACACGCATGTATTAGTGGAATAAATATAGTAGCACTGTCTCGCGATGTGAATTTAAGACACACACACATTATGTACCTCATCATTTATTGTTCTTTTAGTGAAAAGATAAACATGGCCTTCTCACTTCTCTGCAGTTATTTTACTGGGACTCACTAGAGGTGAATTTCATATCCCGTGTGTTACTGAAGATATTTATTTTGTCAAAAACGTATGGCATTGCAGGTTAAATAAAAGAGATCTTTCTGAATTGAAAACTCCACGATTCCAAACAGCAATAAATTGACGCAAATGGAAAAAAAAATGAATGCAAGGAGAGAGATGTACAAAGATAAATACAGAGTGAGAAAGGGAGAGAAAGAGAAAGATAGAAGAGAGACATCGATTAAAGGAATGAGAGTGGGAGAAAGAGAGAGAAGAATAGACAGTAAAACAGAAAGATGAAAAAGGCGAAGAAAGGAAGAAACGTATTAAAAACGGAAGTAAAATGCTTTTATTGAGAAATTTCACTGAACGCATAAGAAAACACGTGCTCTGCTCACTTATTTTCTTGTAGCTATTGCGAATCTGGTAAATCTAACTTTATGAAGATGAACCTTAACGTCTCCTCAACACCGTAACATTATCATTCTAAGATGCCGTATTTTATCCTCATAGTTTCCCCCCTCAAACTCTTCTGCAAACAGCTGCCGAGCTCAAGAGCCCGTCAAAAGCTGCTCAATAAAGAGACACCAGTGGAGATTCTTGGCCAGCGGCCCAGGACCTTCCCATGCCTGCATCTGGCTGCCTACCACGGCCACCTAGACATCGTCAAGTTTCTCATAGACGAGGCTGGCATCGCCGTCAATGGCTTGAACGCCAAGAAAGATTCGGCGCTCCTGTGGGCGGCGCGATGGGGCCACCAGGCCGTGGTGCGAGAGCTGCTCAACAGAGGAGCGAGGGCAGGTCTGGAGAACGACAAGGGTTCCACAGCGCTCTACTGGGCTGTCAGGTTAGTCTGCTAGGGTGGTACAAGTCAAATACCATGTGATAGCCTGCTAGAATACTACAGGTTTTAAACCTCATAAGGTTATGCCTCAAAAGTGGTAAAGGTAATGTATCACATGATAGCCTGCTAGAATACTACAGGTTTTAAACCTCATAAGGTTATGCCTCAAAAGTGGTAAAGGTAATATATCACGTGATAGCCTGCTAGAATACTACAGGTTTTAAACCTCATAAGGTTATGCCTCAAAAGTGGTAAAGGTAATACATCACATGATAGCCTGCTAGAATACTACAGGTTTTAAACCTCATAAGGTTATGCTTCAAAAGTGGTAAAGGTAATATATCACGTGATAGCCTGCTAGAATACTACAGGTTTTAAACCTCATAAGGTTATGCTTCAAAAGTGGTAAAGGTAATATATCACGTGATAGCCTGCTAGAATACTACAGGTTTTAAACCTCATAAGGTTATGCCTCAAAAGTGGTAAAGGTAATACATCACATGATAGCCTGCTAGAATACTACAGGTTTTAAACCTCATAAGGTTATGCCTCAAAAGTGGTAAAGGTAATATATCACGTGATAGCCTGCTAGAATACTACAGGTTTTAAACCTCATAAGGTTATGCCTCAAAAGTGGTAAAGGTAATATATCACGTGATAGCCTGCTAGAATACTGCAGGTTTTAAACCTCATAAGGTTATGCCTCAAAAGTGGTAAAGGTAATATATCACGTGATAGCCTGCTAGAATACTACAGGTTTTAAACCTCATAAGGTTATGCTTCAAAAGTAGTAAAGGTAATACATCACGTGATAGCCTGCTAGAATACTACAGGTTTTATACCTCATAAGATTATGCTTCAAAAGTGGTAAAGTTAATACATCACTTAGAATTTTGCTAAAATACTAGTTTACATACCTCATAAGATTATTCTTAAAATGGGACAAAAGTCACATACACGTATTAGATTCATAGGCTCTCTTGCTCCAGGTCACACACCAATTCTAAGTAGTTACCGACCACATGCTAGATAATGAGTTAAATCCTTTACTCTGATAAGAAATTAGATGCTCCATTTAAAACGCTACAAATCACACTCTATATTCCACTGGTTTGCAAATTAAGTTTTTTTTTTTAACAAACCTTCAAGTTAGCTTTTATGAATAATATAAGTGAGCCACCTCTGTTGACTGGATTGCCTGGTCATTCTCCACAGAGCCATAGTATACACTTCATCGTCTGCTGCGCATGCGTGTCTCACAGTTCACTGAAATGGGCTGTTAGAACCATCGTAACTCTAAAAAAACAAAGGCTCTGTTGGCCTATCTATCTATTTATCTTCCTCAGTTCCCTTATATAATTATCTATTCTAGTATCTGCACAATTGACTAGAATAACAAAAAAAAAAAAACAAAGAATTATTTAATATACATGTACCAGCAAAACATACACACACAAAAAAAAAACATAGCTATACTCTTGACCACTTACAACAGATGATGACGAGTGGTAGGCCTATGGCAGTCAAACGCTGTCAACAAAACAAAACGTGGAGTGTGTACATCTGAATAAATAAAGGAAAAAAACAACCCGCAATGAATATCATATTTGGATTACAGTCTTTTATATAACATATATTTTGACGAATATGATAGGACTCTTTAGCGATATATCTGCTGCTTCCAGGTAATTTCTGTCCTCCTTATTATCTCAATGTAAAGACGCCAACTTTCCACAGAAAATCAATTTTGTTTGAAAACAAAACTGTCTAGCTTTCATAATTATGCTTCCTTAGTGGGAAAGTAATATCAGCACAACTACCAATTCAAAGACCATTTTAAATATCAATACAAATAACGGTTAAATCAACACAAATAACGGCTAAAGCAACGCAAATAAAGGTCAAATCAACACAAATAACGGTTAAATCAACGCAAATAACGGTTAAATGAACACAAATAACGGTTAAATCAACACAAATAACGTTTAAATCAGCGCAAATAACGGTTAAATCAACACAAATGACGGTTAAATCAACACAAATAACGGTCAAATCAACACAAATAACGGTTAAATCAACACAAATAATGGTCAAATCAACACAAATAACGGTGAAATCAACACAAATAACGGTTAAATCAGCGCAAATAACGGTTAAATCAACACAAATAACGGTCAAATCAACACAAAAAAACGGTCAAATCAACGCAAATAACGGTTATATCAACACATATAACGGTTAAATCAAATCCGCCCATCCAACCAGATACGGCCACACCGAAACAGTGGAACTGCTGGCCGGAGAAGGCAAAGCGGATGTGAACCAGACCCGGAAGTTGGGCCTTGTCGCGCCAATCGTCCTGGCGTCTGCGCTCGGCCTGGAGGAGATCATCAAGGTCCTGCTGCAGTACGGAGCAGACGTCAACAAGAGCATCCGGAGCGGGGAGCGGCCGATACACCACGCTGCCAGGGAGGGCTTTTCACAGATCATTAAAGTAGGACCTTCCGCTGGGGTTGGATTTGTTAACTCCCTAAAATTAGGCTTTTGGGATTTGTCTAGAAGCGCATTTCAACGAAGATCAAACCTTTTTATAATGTTAATATAAAACTTTTTTTTTTATTTTTACATCATCTTTGCAGTAGTTGTTGTTGTTTCTGCTACTTTTTTTTACTACAGCTGCTGACAAATCTCCCTGAGCTGAATAGGGGAAAAGGATCTCAAAACTGGTTATCATCATTTTCTTCTTCTTCTTCTTCTTCTTCTTCTTCTTCTTCTTCTTCTTCTTCTTCTTCTTCTTCTTCTTCTTCTTCTTCTTCTTCTTCTTCTTCTTCTTCTTCTTCTTCTTCTTCTTCTTCTCAACATGCCTGAACTCTTAGCACTCAACACAGAAGGCCCAATGTCTAAGCTTACCTTTTGGTAAACAGGAACATCTTGAAGACATTACACAATGAACTCACATTCTTTTTCTGTTTCCTAAAAATGTCATTGTTGATGACGACGATATGATTAAGAGGATGTTGAGGAGGAAGGGAAATAATACGATGGGAAGTTAGAAGTAGGGTGTCATGATTTCATATAATCACAGTATTGCAGCATCCATACCGGTGATAGTAATGATGTTAATGTTATTTTTTTTCCAGCATCTTGTATCCCATCACGCTGTCGTGGATGCCCCAGACGAGAGAGGTGACACAGCACTGCTGCTGGCGGCAAAGTATGGTCGTGCCAAGTCGCTACACACGCTGGTATGGAATTTATCTGTGTAATCGCAGGTTATGCTTTTACAGGCTTTGCTCTTTCGCGTGTAAAATCTGGCGCTCTAGAGATAGATTAGGATCACCTGACTATATTTTGTAGTTAAGCCGAATATTTTATTACGCATAAATATTCCTATTAATCATGAAAACAAAAAAAAAAAAAAATTGGGAAAAGATATATATTGTAAGTATGTATAAATTTTCAAACCAATTTAACTTGAAAAGGATCTCGAAATGATGGGAATATGATGATCGAAACTGTAAAGCTAAATTAGAAATAATAATAATAATAAAAATAATAATAATAATAATAATAATAATAATAATAATAATAATAATAATAATAATAATAATAATAATAATAATAATAATAATAATAATAATAATAATGAAAAACCCAACAAAGCAAACAAGGCGATGTGCCCTCCCTGATAAGATTAAAACGTTCTACAATTTGTTCATGACTTTCAGCTTTTACACAGCAGTCAAAAGAAGTTTTAAATGTAAAAGCGATAAAAGTAAATGAATCATTTCCACTAGATGTATATCTTGACAAGTAAAGGCGATCACTTCTTGGGAAAATTCAGCATTTATCAAACTGAATTCAAAATCTTCCAGGTTTACGTATGAAATTTTAGAGAAATAAAATCAACAGTACAGGGAATCTCAAGTTAAACAAAGTCATAAAAATGTACATAGGAAAAATGTATAAACTAGGAGATAAAAACACAACAAAAATGAAACAAGGGAGAAAACATCATACAGAAAGTCTGTCTCAGTATCTTAGACATCCTTTTTCTGTTTCATGCTAAAAAAAAAAAAAAAACAAAACAAAAAAAACAACAAAAACCGGAACTGAAAAAACTCACCCGTTCGATTAAAAACAACAACAACAACAACAACAACAACAACAACAACAACAA
>JAWDGP010005062.1:200000-202500 GCA_033675545.1 Elysia crispata | reverse complement strand
CATGCTCTCTCATTCACTCTCTCATTTACATTCTCACTCCCTCACTCTCCCTCACTGTCTCATTTACATGCTCTCTCCCTCACTCTCATTCACTCTCTCATTTACATGCTCTGTCACTCACTCTCATTCACTCTCTCATTTACATGCTCTCTCCCTCACTCTCATTCACTCTCTCATTTACATGCTCTCTCCCTCACTCTCATTCACTCTCTCATTTACATGCTCTCTCCCTCACTCTCATTCACTCTCTCATTTACATGCTCTCTCACTTACTCTCTCATTTACATGCTCTCTCATTCACTCTCTCATTTACATTCTCACTCCCTCACTCTCCCTCACTGTCTCATTTACATGCTCTCTCCCTCACTCTCATTCACTCTCTCATTTACATGCTCTCTCCCTCACTCTCATTCACTCTCTCATTTACATGCTCTCTCCCTCACTCTCATTCACTGTCTCATTTACATGCTCTCTCACTTACTCTCTCATTTACATGCTCTCTCATTCACTCTCATTCACTGTCTCATTTACATGCTCTCTCACTTACTCTCTCATTTACATGCTCTGTCCCTCACTCTCATTCACTGTCTCATTTACATGCTCTCTCACTTACTCTCTCATTTACATGCTCTGTCCCTCACTCTCATTCACTGTCTCATTTACATGCTCTCTCCCTCACTCTCATTCACTCTCTCATTTACATGCTCTGTCACTCACTCGATCGTCCACTTATGGAATTAATGAAGGAATGTATCAATCAAATACCAATAAAAATCAATCACTTTAAACAAGCCATTCCATCTGATAAATGTACTGGATTGAAAATGAGATATAATGCTATGGTTTGGTTCATTGCATTTTGACTTTAAAGTTAATAATAAAAAATACCTTTTATTATAATCCACCATCTTTATAAACATTTCAAACAACGAGAAACAGAAAACTGTATTTCAAAAAAAGGGAAAAAGTCAATCTTATTTAAAGACAGCAAGAGAATCTCTGTTTTGAGATTTAAAACATTCGATCATTTTGTACAATATTTCCATCTCACCAGGTGGGTATTGACCAGGTAAACAAAGATGGAGACACGCCCCTCCATGTAGCCTGTGAGAGAGGTCAGAACGACGCCATCCTGATGTTGATCGAACTTAAGGCCACGGCCAACATACGCAACGAAATGGGTGAGTGACAGGCGTTCATGCGCTTGGGCGACTTCCATGCTACGTGAAAAATAAAGTAGTAACAAACAAACAAACAAACAAACTAAGATTATCAAAACTTGTTCGTGAGTAACAGTAGACAAAACCATCTGACCTGAATCGCGTAATGGGGAGAAAAATTGTAATGTAACTGCTGGTTCTAAATAATAAAAGGCTTGTGGGAATCAGACTTTACTATCAAGTCCAAAGTTTAACTCACAGCCCAATTCAAGGATCTATTTTTTGTCTTCATTAGTTTTTTGATACACATAATTTTATTTGCTATTGAGTATACATGAAAGCTCAGTTACTAAACTAGACCTATGCCCAATAAACGAGAGATTGTCCCGTCATTAATGCCTTTGAATGCGTGTAGCAGAATATTTTTATTAGGTGACCATGACTAAACATATTAAACGCTGCTAAGAGGAGCTGGCACCATAGAGCTTTCTTTTGTTTTCTCTGAAAACTTGCATTCTCATTGAGCGAAAAGCTTGTTAGGACAACATCACTGGGGCCATAGCATGTGGTAACGAAGCTGGTTTTAACCCTTCCAAGCAACGTATCAATGCAATGGCATTGCCGCTTATCAAACCACAAAGATTTTTCATCTCGGCCACGTTTACTCTAAACCGAACCCTCTCTTCACCCCCCCCCCCCCCCCTTTACCACCCTCTGTCTCTCTCTCCCATCCTCTCTCTCCCTGTCACTCACTCTTTCTCTATCTCTCTTTCCCCTCTATCATCCTCTCTCGCTCTCTCTTATCCTCTCTCTCCCTGTCACTCACTCTTTCTCTATCTCTCTTTCCCCTCTATCATCCTCTCTCGCTCTCTCTTATCCTCTCTCTCCCTGTCACTCACGCCCTCTCTCTTTATCACTCCCCTTCTCTCTATCTCCCTCTTCCCCCCCAATCACCCTCTCTCACTGTATCACTCACCCTCTCTCACTGTATCACTCACCCTCTCTCTCTTTATCACTCACCCCCTCTCTCTTTATCACTCATCCTCTCTCACTGTATCACTCACCCTCTCTCTCTTTATCACTCAGCCTCTCTCTATCTCCCTCTTCCCCCCCAATCACCCTCTCTCTACCTGTCACTCACCCTCTCTCACTGTATCACTCACCCTCTCTCACTGTATCACTCACCCTCTCTCACTGTATCACTCACCCTCTCTCACTGTATCACTCACCCTCTCTCACTGTATCACTCACCCTCTCTCACTGTATCACTCACCCTCTCTCTATCTCTCTCTTCCCCCCCAATCACCCTCTCTCTCTTTATCACTCACCCTCTCTCTATC
>JAWDGP010005062.1:142500-197500 GCA_033675545.1 Elysia crispata | reverse complement strand
TTTTTTGGTAGTACTTTTATGTTATTTCATAATTTTTTTTTTGCACGCGAGTGAGCAATATCTTTTTCATATTTTGTCTACAATATTATAAGTGAAATTAACTTGCGTTTGAAACTTTAAGCTGTGGTTTTAAAAAATAATAACACCATTATTATACATCCCATTTATTTATTCATTATAATCTTTACAAGGTAAACATTTTAAAATAATTCTATATGAAACTAGTTATTCTCTTTTTTTTTCTAACTCCTGAATGCTCTCCGTGTCTGTAAACTTACTCTATATTATAAGCTAAGATGAAAGCATCTAGCTTATATTCATGTATGTACTTTTTTTTCATATACACCTGCATTTTTATAGTACGTTTTTTTGTCTTTTAATACAAAGTGGCATGTCAATTTTGAATTCCCCAAGGAAGGATGACTAAAGTAAATCTCATCTTATCTTATCCTACAAGCCAAAGTGAAACAATGTCTAATTTGGTTCCTCTCGATCTTTGGGTGAGCCCAGGCCTGGAGAACCGGAAGTACTGGAGATGATGCTGGACATCTTTGACGCGATGAAGCGTGACTGCGACATCAACCACCAGAACAAGCTGGAGAAGACGGTGCTTCATTTGGCAGCAGAGTAAGACGATCTTTCGATGAGAATCTACAGCAGGGGGAGACGGTTTATGTATAAGGATTGTAACTGTCATCTTAAAAGGCTGAAGTGTATAAATAATTGAAAAAAAAGGGACTAAAAGAGTTTTATTTGGAATTTTAAATATTTTATTATTATTATTATTATTATTATTATTATTATTATTATTATTATTATTATTATTATTATTATTATTATTATTATTATTATTATTATTATTATTATTATTATTATTATTATTATTATTATTATTATTATTATTATTATTATTATTTATTTATTTATTTATTTATTTATTTATTTATTTATTTTTTTATTTATTTTATTATTTACTTTAAAAAAAATAGCATAGTTATAATTCATTTCGGAATATAATTTCTGTAGCATATTATAGTAGGAGATTTGAAAACGTCGTGTGAAACAAAAAAAAATGCTGATCGTGACATAAATCATGACGCTTTTGTTTATCTATGATTTGTCAACCTTACAATGCGCTGCTCCTATGGGCTAAGTTTACAAATATAGTAAAAAACCAAGGAGCCAAACACATTTTGAAGCCTTTAGAATCTGTTGAAGAAAAGATCCACAAACTGAGACTGAAAATAAATGTACTCAGATACTTGCTACCTCTTTTATCGAATTCAGTTGTTAATGTTCTTTAGCTTGTGTAACTCGAGTAAAATGGCGAGTTGAGCCTCACAAATAAATACTCATTGCATTTTCTCATAGTATTAATGATAAATCTATTTTGGATCTCTCGATCATCGTAATGGTATCATCTCAAATCAATCCTTACCAAACCACGAAGTTCTCTGATGATAGCAAAGCTTAAAAGCAGAAACCTCACGTAGACTAACAGCAACATCTGAACATCTGACGGAAAGATACTCACACATGTAAGGGCCTGTGCTGTACTACAAAGCCACTGACATTTGCTTTGTTTTCAAGGAAAATGTATATAGACTGTAATATCGAACGCCAATCCTACTACGGAAAGTTCTCTCTCTCTCTCTCTTTCACTCTCTCTCTCTCTCTCTCACTCCCTCTCTCTCTCTCTCACTCTCTCTCTCTCACACTAACTCTTGTTCTCTCTTTCACTCTCTCCCACTCACTCTTTCTCTCGCTCATTCACACTCTCTCACTCACTTACTCTGTCTCAATCACCTCTCTCTCTCTCTCTCTCTCTCTCTCTCTCTGTTTATCTCATCTATCAGGCTGTCTGTTTCTCTCTCTCTCTCTCTCTCTCTCTCTCTCTCTCTCTCTCTCTCTCTCTTTACTTGTTCCTCTCCCTCTCCCTCTACAACTTTCTCTTGTTTCCCCCCAGGGCTGGCTTCCTGGAGAGCGTAAAGAGGTTGATGCAGTTCGGTGCTGACATCTCACTGCCAGACAAACAGGGTAACACAGTCCTGCACCTGCTTACCTCCCTCACTGTCACCTCTCCCGTACGATGCGGGAAATACGTGGAGATAATCCAAGCAATACTAGATCGGGCACCTCAGGTATAAGCGACTTTATCTAGTTTTTATTTTGAACCAATTTGCGATTCATCGAAACTACGTGCGCTTTTTTTCCCAGGAACTAAACCACTTACTGAGAGATTTTTTTTTTGTAAAAAAAATACAATCGAAAATTGCTGTAAATAAATACTGTGAGTGACCATGTAACCACCATAAGCTTTACACTTCCTCATCAAGCCTAGTAACTTTCTCCGTTCCTTTAGAAATGACAAGTTGAATTATGCCAAGTTGACTTACTCCTGCCTCAATTACTTTCACAATTATCGTCATTGATCTCTTCTTCTCTTGACCAGTCCTCATTACTGACGTTTTTACACGAATCGTCATATTAAGGCATTTATATAAGTCTCATTGTTTTAAGATAAAGAGGGTTATCTAGTTACCAGAAAAGAAAAACGATTAGCTCAACAAGTTATTAGAAAAGGAAGTATCAAATCCACTTTGCATATTCATTCTGCACTCTTATTCATTGAACAAACCTGATGCCAATGAAATTCATCTTGTCCAAGTGACTGGCGTATCACAATGAATGCAAATTTACAACCTGGCCTGTCTCCACAGTGGTACTGCTCCAAAAAGGGCTTTGACTGGCAGGAGGGAAACGGCGATGAGCCGAGCCCCATTAGGAGGGAAGCCATCCTCCACCTGACGTCTGATCTACAGACCAAAGAAGGCGTCACCGTCCTTGACCTTGCCTGCAAGGTCGGCGCTTGCGACGTCATACAGCTTCTCGTCACCATGGACGAGGTCATGGCTTTCAAGGTCGCTCAAATTTGCCTGATTCTATCTTTAGAAACAAAACATGTTTAGGAACATTAATGAAAGACTTAACGCTCCCAAGTACTGCATTGATAACAATTATTTTACAGAGTCTCGAAAACAAATTTAAATTTATGTATAAATTCTTTTTTTAAGGCTCCGTAGGGGCGTAATCTTTGATTGTAAGTCTGAAATTTTGTGTGAAACATTAGGCAATAAATATTTCTGTAATTGGTCTGAACATTCACACAGAACACGGTGCATTCATAGAACCTATGGTATTCTTAAGGCAAAAGAAATAATATCTTTGAAATAATAGTTGTTCTCGTAAAAACTAGTAATAACAAAAATAAAGACCAAGCATTGTACATTTAATTAAAGTATGAATCACAATTAAAAACCAAGCAAAAGGCGACCAAAGTATAAAACCGCATTCCTCGTCATTGCTAACTTATTTTATTTAATTATTTCATCTTGGGAAGAAAAAACGAATATAAATTGCCTGAACCCAAAGACGGAGCCAGTGGCTTGAAAACTGTACAACAACAGATGTACCCTCATTGCCTTGTCTCCTGATCAGAAATGAACCTCGAAATGTGCGAAGCAGTATAAAAAAAATACCGAACAGGGCCAATTTTAGATCTTAAGATGTCGGTAGAAACGGTGAAGCTAACAATAACCATCATACGACATATGAAATTAAGTGTCTTATGTTCTCCTCCAAACAGGTGGGAAAACATGTCCGCTACGACGTGACCAACATGATTCCTCGCACAAATGGTAACCTGAAAGGTTGGATCACGTCTGGTAGCGCTGTGGCCCCGAGACCTTCTTGCCTGGAGTGGCTGCTCTCCAAGGGAGAGAAGGCAGCACCGGTTTTAGATCTTCAGGTAAAGATTCTCTTGTTTGCTTGAATAATAATGTCGTATTGATTAGAGTGGGTGCTCTCCAAGGGAAAGAAAGCATCACCAGTTTTAGATCTACAGGTAACGTAAAGATTATCTTATTTGCTTGAACAATAACATCGTATTGCTTAGAGTGGGCGCTCTTCAAGGGAGAGAAGGCAGCACCAGTTTTAGATCTACAGGTGAAGATTATCTTGTTTGCTTGAATGATAATATCGTATTGCTTAGAGTTAGAGTTCTCCAAGGGAGAGAGGATGACGTTAGTTTTAAAATTCAGGTAGATCTTGTCTTGCAAGCCTTGAAATATTATCCCTAAAGTCCATTCAAACCTTTAGTGTTATGATGTACTGAACTGAATCCTAACTTGCCGCTATCCCCCCTTTCTCCTCCCTGCTCGACCCCCCCGGCGCTGCTGTCACGTGACGTGCAGCCGTTTAGCGAGATAGAGAAGGCGTACGGCTCGCTGGCTGCCTGGAGCTACGGCTTGGTGTTGCTGCTCCACATCATCTACATGACGGTTTTCACGTAAGGCGTCACTTGACACACACGCTCACACCGTGACAGGCCGCTGGTTTTTTGAATGACCTGTTTAGTGTCGGTTATTGATGATACGGTTATCATTTTCATTGTTTTTCTTCTCATCGCCATCATCATCATGATCATCGTCATTATTATCATCAGCAGCATAATTATCATAATCATTATAATTGTTATTATCATCATTATAATCAACTTTAACACCATCATCATCATCATCATCATCATCATCATCGTCATGATTATGATTATTAACGTCATCATCATCATCGTCATCCCCCTCCTCATTATCATTATCATCATCATCATCATCTTCATCATGATTCCCACCTCGTTATCATTATCATCATCATCACCATCACCATCATCAACTTTCAGTATTATCTACCTCCCTTAAAGAAAGCGCACATGTTCAACAATTTGAAATCAAGTGTATACTTTGACAGAATCCTTAAAAATGAATGTTTACGCCGCAAGAATGAATTTTTTTCTTGTTTCGAAAGGTCCAATCCAATGTAACAAGTAAGAACGCTGACCAAATTCAAAGTTCCGATAGAAATTTGCTACGTTTAATGATTTCGTAAACAAAACCAAGCCATCAAACACTAGAGTACAAATCACAATGAAATAACATCGGAAGATCTTTTATGCAACACCCATCCCAATAAGTAAACAAAACAAAACAAAACAATAAAAAAAACCATCATAATCCTCAAAACAACAACAACAACAGCGACAACAGCATCATCATCATCATCATCATCATCATCATCATCATCATCATCAGCATCATCAACAACAACAACAACAACAACAACAACAATAACAACAACAACAACAACAATAACAACAACAACAACAACAACAACAACATCAGCATCAACAACAACAACAATGGCAACAACAGCAAGAACAACAACAACATCAACAACAACAACAACAGCATCAACAATAATAACAACAACAACAACAAAATATCGTTTCTGTGCATATTTCTACCACACAATTTCATCCTTCCATACCCTCCCATTTTTCCCCCCAAACTTCCTCCCTTCCTCAGATGGTCCGGTATCACTCTACTAGGAAATTCCAGGAACCACCCGGGAGAGGACGGCGAGGACGGGCCGACCTACATGACCTACATCTTCTGCCAGATCGAGCCGCTCGCCATCTTGGTCTACTACTTGTACACTGTGGTGAAGCTCTGCTGTCTGGGAGAGATGTTTGTCACGTGAGTCCCGGTCCCGGCCGGGGCTGTAATATTCAGTTTGCCTGCGATCAGATTGGCTTTAAAGATTGTATTTATGTGAGAGGAAATAACAGTTTAAAATGTTGTTTAAGGCCTTATATTACTTATATAACAGTAACATCAACAACAATAAAATCAATAATTAAAAGAAAAGGAAACATAGCAAAAAAAAAAAGTAAGAGCACTTGTTATGGTCTAAGTACATTTTTGGCATGGCACTAGAAGCAATTTTCATGTGAACGAGGAGGTTACGATTGGTCACTTCACAAAAAAAAGCCAACACCGCACCCCTCCACCCAAAGTTTGCAATAAATGAAGGGGAAAAAAAAAAAAAAAAAAAACCAACAACAGCAAAACAATATGTACAATAAATTATAAAAAAAGAAAGAAAGCAAACAAGACTAAACTCACCCACAACCCGCCCTGAAAATACAAACAAAATACTTTGCAAAGCCTCAGTCGTATTCAAGTAACTTCCGCTTTTTCCGAAACCAACAGTTTAAAATTTTAAAATAATCTTACATGCAATGTGGCAGGTCAAAGCTGGCCGGTGGAGGAGTCCTGGCAATGGTGGACGCCTACCTGTACGTTGCCCGCGGTCTCCTCTTCGCTGTTGCGGTCATCGCCTGGACAATCGCGTATGCTGAGGACTACGAGTACAAGGACTATTTCTTGGCTGTGGCTCTGTGTCTCGGTAAGGCTTCTATCACACAGGTGTGGGGTTATGGTGAACTATTGTTAAGACCAGGACAAGACTATATCCTGGCAGTGGCTCTATGTCTCGGTAAGGCTTCTACCACACAGGTGTGGGGCTATGGTGAACTATTAATAACACCAAGACAAGACTATATCCTGGCAGTGGCTCTGTGTCTCGGTGAGGCTTCTATCACACAGGTGTGGGGCTATGGTGAACTATTGTTAAGACCAGGACAAGACTATATCCTGGCAGTGGCTCTGTGTCTCGGTAAGGCTTCTATCACACAGGTGTGGGGTTATGGTGAACTATTGTTAAGACCAGGACTGGTTACAATCAAAATACCTGGTGAAACCAAACCGGCTTTTGGTCCTCAAACTAGGAAACAATTTACTTTGGTTTAATAAAAATAGTTGTGTATAAAGCAGACGAATTGTTTGCGTTCTTAAAAGTTTGACTCAAAAAATTTCAGCTGTGTAAATAATTGTTGCTGCTAGTGTTATTGTAGTTGTTGTTGAAGTTCCTGCTGATGTTCGTAGTTGCTATGTTGCTTATAAATCTTGTGGAAGTACCTTAGTTATCTCACACCGTATGTTCAACAATGACGCCTAGAATCATGGCTGATGTTCGTAGTTGCTATGTTGCTTATAAATCTTGTGGAAGTACCTTAGTTATCTCACACCGTATGTTCAACAATGACGCCTAGAATCATGGCTGATGTTCGTAGTTGCTATGTTGCTTATAAATCTTGTGGAAGTACCTTAGTTATCTCACACCGTATGTTCAACAATGACGCCTAGAATCATGGCTGATGTTCGTAGTTGCTATGTTGCTTATAAATCTTGTGGAATTTCCTTAGTTATCTCACACCGTATGTTCAACAATGACGCCTAGAATCATGGCCGATGTTCGTAGTTGCTATGTTGCTTATAAATCTTGTGGAATTTCCTTAGTTATCTCACACCGTATGTTCAACAATGACGCCTAGAATCATGGCTGATGTTCGTAGTTGCTATGTTGCTTATAAATCTTGTGGAATTTCCTTAGTTATCTCACACCGTATGTTCAACAATGACGCCTAGAATCATGGCTGATGTTCGTAGTTGCTATGTTGCTTATAAATCTTGTGGAAGTACCTTAGTTATCTCACACCGTATGTTCAACAATGACGCCTAGAATCATGGCTGATGTTCGTAGTTGCTATGTTGCTTATAAATCTTGTGGAAGTACCTTAGTTATCTCACACCGTATGTTCAACAATGACGCCTAGAATCATGGCTGATGTTCGTAGTTGCTATGTTGCTTATAAATCTTGTGGAATTTCCTTAGTTATCTCACACCGTATGTTCAACAATGACGCCTAGAATCATGGCTGATGTTCGTAGTTGCTATGTTGCTTATAAATCTTGTGGAAGTACCTTAGTTATCTCACACCGTATGTTCAACAATGACGCCTAGAATCATGGCTGATGTTCGTAGTTGCTATGTTGCTTATAAATCTTGTGGAATTTCCTTAGTTATCTCACACCGTATGTTCAACAATGACGCCTAGAATCATGGCTGATGTTCGTAGTTGCTATGTTGCTTATAAATCTTGTGGAAGTACCTTAGTTATCTCACACCGTATGTTCAACAATGACGCCTAGAATCATGGCTGATGTTCGTAGTTGCTATGTTGCTTATAAATCTTGTGGAATTTCCTTAGTTATCTCACACCGTATGTTCAACAATGACGCCTAGAATCATGGCTGATGTTCGTAGTTGCTATGTTGCTTATAAATCTTGTGGAATTTCCTTAGTTATCTCACACCGTATGTTCAACAATGACGCCTAGAATCATGGCTGATGTTCGTAGTTGCTATGTTGCTTATAAATCTTGTGGAATTTCCTTAGTTATCTCACACCGTATGTTCAACAATGACGCCTAGAATCATGGCTGATGTTCGTAGTTGCTATGTTGCTTATAAATCTTGTGGAAGTACCTTAGTTATCTCACACCGTATGTTCAACAATCACGCCTAGAATCATGGCTGATGTTCGTAGTTGCTATGTTGCTTATAAATCTTGTGGAAGTACCTTAGTTATCTCACACCGTATGTTCAACAATGACGCCTAGAATCATGGCTGATGTTCGTAGTTGCTATGTTGCTTATAAATCTTGTGGAATTTCCTTAGTTATCTCACACCGTATGTTCAACAATGACGCCTAGAATCATGGCTGATGTTCGTAGTTGCTATGTTGCTTATAAATCTTGTGGAAGTACCTTAGTTATCTCACACCGTATGTTCAACAATGACGCCTAGAATCATGGCTGATGTTCGTAGTTGCTATGTTGCTTATAAATCTTGTGGAAGTACCTTAGTTATCTCACACCGTATGTTCAACAATGACGCCTAGAATCATGGCTGATGTTCGTAGTTGCTATGTTGCTTATAAATCTTGTGGAAGTACCTTAGTTATCTCACACCGTATGTTCAACAATGACGCCTAGAATCATGGCTGATGTTCGTAGTTGCTATGTTGCTTATAAATCTTGTGGAAGTACCTTAGTTATCTCACACCGTATGTTCAACAATGACGCCTAGAATCATGGCTGATGTTCGTAGTTGCTATGTTGCTTATAAATCTTGTGGAAGTACCTTAGTTATCTCACACCGTATGTTCAACAATGACGCCTAGAATCATGGCTGATGTTCGTAGTTGCTATGTTGCTTATAAATCTTGTGGAAGTACCTTAGTTATCTCACACCGTATGTTCAACAATGACGCCTAGAATCATGGCTGATGTTCGTAGTTGCTATGTTGCTTATAAATATTGTGGAAGTACCTTAGTTATCTCACACCGTATGTTCAACAATGACGCCTAGAATCATGGCTGATGTTCGTAGTTGCTATGTTGCTTATAAATCTTGTGGAAGTACCTTTGTTATCTCACACCGTATGTTCAACAATGACGCCTAGAATCATGGCTGATGTTCGTAGTTGCTATGTTGCTTATAAATCTTGTGGAATTTCCTTAGTTATCTCACACCATATGTTCAACAATGACGCCTAGAATCATGGCTGATGTTCGTAGTTGCTATGTTGCTTATAAATCTTGTGGAATTTCCTTAGTTATCTCACACCGTATGTTCAACAATGACGCCTAGAATCATGGCCGATGTTCGTAGTTGCTATGTTGCTTATAAATCTTGTGGAATTTCCTTAGTTATCTCACACCGTATGTTCAACAATGACGCCTAGAATCATGGCTGATGTTCGTAGTTGCTATGTTGCTTATAAATCTTGTGGAATTTCCTTAGTTATCTCACACCGTATGTTCAACAATGACGCCTAGAATCATGGCTGATGTTCGTAGTTGCTATGTTGCTTATAAATCTTGTGGAAGTACCTTAGTTATCTCACACCGTATGTTCAACAATGACGCCTAGAATCATGGCTGATGTTCGTAGTTGGTATGTTGCTTATAAATCTTGTGGAAGTACCTTAGTTATCTCACACCGTATGTTCAACAATGACGCCTAGAATCATGGCTGATGTTCGTAGTTGCTATGTTGCTTATAAATCTTGTGGAATTTCCTTAGTTATCTCACACCGTATGTTCAACAATGACGCCTAGAATCATGGCTGATGTTCGTAGTTGCTATGTTGCTTATAAATCTTGTGGAAGTACCTTAGTTATCTCACACCGTATGTTCAACAATGACGCCTAGAATCATGGCTGATGTTCGTAGTTGCTATGTTGCTTATAAATCTTGTGGAAGTACCTTAGTTATCTCACACCGTATGTTCAACAATGACGCCTAGAATCATGGCTGATGTTCGTAGTTGCTATGTTGCTTATAAATCTTGTGGAAGTACCTTAGTTATCTCACACCGTATGTTCAAAAATGACGCCTAGAATCATGGCTGATGTTCGTAGTTGCTATGTTGCTTATAAATCTTGTGGAAGTACCTTAGTTATCTCACACCGTATGTTCAACAATGACGCCTAGAATCATGGCTGATGTTCGTAGTTGCTATGTTGCTTATAAATCTTGTGGAAGTACCTTAGTTATCTCACACCGTATGTTCAACAATGACGCCTAGAATCATGGCTGATGTTCGTAGTTGCTATGTTGCTTATAAATCTTGTGGAATTTCCTTAGTTATCTCACACCGTATGTTCAACAATGACGCCTAGAATCATGGCTGATGTTCGTAGTTGCTATGTTGCTTATAAATCTTGTGGAAGTACCTTAGTTATCTCACACCGTATGTTCAACAATGACGCCTAGAATCATGGCTGATGTTCGTAGTTGCTATGTTGCTTATAAATCTTGTGGAAGTACCTTAGTTATCTCACACCGTATGTTCAACAATGACGCCTAGAATCATGGCTGATGTTCGTAGTTGCTATGTTGCTTATAAATCTTGTGGAAGTACCTTAGTTATCTCACACCGTATGTTCAACAATGACGCCTAGAATCATGGCTGATGTTCGTAGTTGCTATGTTGCTTATAAATCTTGTGGAAGTACCTTAGTTATCTCACACCGTATGTTCAACAATGACGCCTAGAATCATGGCTGATGTTCGTAGTTGCTATGTTGCTTATAAATCTTGTGGAATTTCCTTAGTTATCTCACACCGTATGTTCAACAATGACGCCTAGAATCATGGCTGATGTTCGTAGTTGCTATGTTGCTTATAAATCTTGTGGAAGTACCTTAGTTATCTCACACCGTATGTTCAACAATGACGCCTAGAATCATGGTTGATGTTCGTAGTTGCTATGTTGCTTATAAATCTTGTGGAATTTCCTTAGTTATCTCACACCGTATGTTCAACAATGACGCCTAGAATCATGGCTGATGTTCGTAGTTGCTATGTTGCTTATAAATCTTGTGGAAGTACCTTAGTTATCTCACACCGTATGTTCAACAATGACGCCTAGAATCATGGCTGATGTTCGTAGTTGCTATGTTGCTTATAAATCTTGTGGAATTTCCTTAGTTATCTCACACCGTATGTTCAACAATGACGCCTAGAATCATGGCTGATGTTCGTAGTTGCTATGTTGCTTATAAATCTTGTGGAAGTACCTTAGTTATCTCACACCGTATGTTCAACAATGACGCCTAGAATCATGGCTGATGTTCGTAGTTGCTATGTTGCTTATAAATCTTGTGGAATTTCCTTAGTTATCTCACACCGTATGTTCAACAATGACGCCTAGAATCATGGCTGATGTTCGTAGTTGCTATGTTGCTTATAAATCTTGTGGAAGTACCTTAGTTATCTCACACCGTATGTTCAACAATCACGCCTAGAATCATGGCTGATGTTCGTAGTTGCTATGTTGCTTATAAATCTTGTGGAAGTACCTTAGTTATCTCACACCGTATGTTCAACAATGACGCCTAGAATCATGGCTGATGTTCGTAGTTGCTATGTTGCTTATAAATCTTGTGGAATTTCCTTAGTTATCTCACACCGTATGTTCAACAATGACGCCTAGAATCATGGCTGATGTTCGTAGTTGCTATGTTGCTTATAAATCTTGTGGAAGTACCTTAGTTATCTCACACCGTATGTTCAACAATGACGCCTAGAATCATGGCTGATGTTCGTAGTTGCTATGTTGCTTATAAATCTTGTGGAATTTCCTTAGTTATCTCACACCGTATGTTCAACAATGACGTCTAGAATCATGGCTGATGTTCGTAGTTGCTATGTTGCTTATAAATCTTGTGGAATTTCCTTAGTTATCTCACACCGTATGTTCAACAATGACGCCTAGAATCATGGCTGATGTTCGAAGTTGCTATGTTGCTTATAAATCTTGTGGAAGTACCTTAGTTATCTCACACGGTATGTTCAACAATGACGCCTAGAATCATGGCTGATGTTCGTAGTTGCTATGTTGCTTATAAATCTTGTGGAAGTACCTTAGTTATCTCACACCGGATGTTGAACAATGACCCCTAGATTCATGGCTGATGTTCGTAGTTGCTATGTTGCTTATAAATCTTGTGGAATTTCCTTAGTTATCTCACACCGTATGTTCAACAATGACGCCTAGAATCATGGCTGATGTTCGTAGTTGCTATGTTGCTTATAAATCTTGTGGAAGTACCTTAGTTATCTCACACCGTATGTTCAACAATGACGCCTAGAATCATGGCTGATGTTCGTAGTTGCTATGTTGCTTATAAATTTTGTGGAAGTACCTTAGTTATCTCACACCGTATGTTCAACAATGACGCCTAGAATCATGGCTGATGTTCGTAGTTGCTATGTTGCTTATAAATCTTGTGGAAGTACCTTAGTTATCTCACACCGTATGTTCAACAATGACGCCTAGAATCATGGCTGATGTTCGTAGTTGCTATGTTGCTTATAAATCTTGTGGAAGTACCTTAGTTATCTCACACCGTATTTCAACAATGACGCCTAGAATCATGGCTGATGTTCGTAGTTGCTATGTTGCTTATAAATCTTGTGGAAGTACCTTAGTTATCTCACACCGTATGTTCAACAATGACGCCTAGAATCATGGCTGATGTTCGTAGTTGCTATGTTGCTTATAAATCTTCTGGAAGTCCCTAAGTTATCTTACACCGTATGTTCAACAATGACACCTAGAATCATTTTCTCTTTCATTTTTTTTGTTTTTGCCATTGCCGCTAATGTTGGCACTTGCTCTATGGGGAAATCTGTCACATTTTTACATTCAATAAATTATCTATTTTAAGATCTTTTTACACGTCTGTTAGAAGACTATGAACAATAGCAAAAAGTGCCGATCGGTGCACAGCCTTGCGGGAATTCATAGCAGGAAAAATTATTCAAACCTATAATAATGCATGTTTATAAGGGTCTATAAACAGATTTGGATTTTATAAAATTAGCTTACAATTTTTTAATCTTTTTGCGGTTGAAATTCTTGTTTTATAAAACTAGCTTTCAATTTTTTAATCTTTTTGCGGTTGAAATTCTTGTTTTATAAAACTAGCTTACAATTTTTTAATCTTTTTGCGGTTGAAATTTTTGTTTTATAAAACTAGCTTACAATTTTTTAATCTTTTTGCGGTTGAAATTCTTGTTTTATAAAACTAGCTTACAATTTTTTAATCTTTTTGCGGTTGAAATTCTTGTTTTATAAAACTAGCTTACAATTTTTTAATCTTTTTGTGGTTGAAATTCTTGTTTTATAAAACTAGCTTACAATTTTTTTAATCTTTTTGCGGTTGAAATTCTTGTTTAATCACCGCCAATTTCTAAAAACGATGAAAAAAAAACAAACAAAAAAACAAAACGTGTTAGGATGCTCGCTCTACGTAACGACGGGTAACTGTCACACATATATATTGCCACCAACAAATGATTGATATGACCTCACTACTTTATTCGTTCATTTTTCTGTCATATTCTTCCCAGGTTGGCTTTACTCGATAATCTACCTCCGCGGGTTCAAGTTTATGAACTACTTCTGGCGCCTCATCAAGATCATGGTGATGCGGGATGTTGTCAAGTTCCTCTTTGTCTTCCTCTTTGTCCTCCTCGGCTTCGGATTTGCTTTTCACGTGTTTTTTCAAGGTATGGGAGCAAAAGCGTCTGTTTCTTGCTAATAAGTTATTATCGCTTTTCTTTCTTTGATTAGTTTTAGAAGCTCTCAACCTAAGCCACACTTGCGTGAAATAATAACAGAAAAGAAAAGAAAACAATTATCGTTTTTAATCAAAAGAGAAAAAAAAAGCAAAACAAAAAAAAAGGCAAAAACGGATACCTCTTTTTTTGCTTTCGAGGGATATTTTCCCTGGCTTTTCTATGCTCTGTATGTTAATCCTGGGAATTTATACCAGCTGGTTTTAATTCCGTGTGTTTCGGTTACAGAATTTTACTAATGGGGGATTTTTGGGGGTTGTTGGTAATTTTTGTTTTGTTTTGATAAACATATGATTAACCTAGACACTTTTCAAGCTCGTATCTTTGACCCTAATACCAAGCACTATTTGTGTTTTTTTTTAGTTACTTCACCCTAGTCAACAGCGCTGTCTAAAAATGAAAATTGACTGGATCTCAAGGAGTATTTTGATGTGCAAAAGAAAGAAAGAGAGAGGAAGAGAGAGAGAGAGAGAGAGAGAGAGAGAGAGAGAGAGAGACACACACACACACACACAGAGGGATAGAGAGAGACAGAGAGGGATAGAGAGATATAGAGAAAGAGAGATAGATAGAGAGATAGAGAGAAAGAGATAGATAGACAGATAGATAGATAGATAGATTGATAGATAGATAGATAAATAGATAGATAGATAGATAGATAGATAGATAGATAGATAGATAGATAGATAGATAGATAGAGAGAGAGAGAGAAATTGAATAAAAATTATATCAATACTATATCATTTGTATTAAAAAGTAAAGAAACTTGCCACGGCTAAATCTCAAACTCTCATACTTAATCTCACCAAAAGCTGCTTAATAGTTTGATTGTTTTAAATAGCGTTTCCACTAGATCTCAGACCTATTCTGGATTAATAAACAAATGACTCTTGTTAGAAATGGCTCAGTCAAAAAGATGAGGCTCCAAATTCACACACAGACAGTGCGGGGTCGAATCCACTAAGAATGTCCCTCAAATGATATTTGTACTAGCAGTTTACTTCTAGGTTTGATGGATGTAGCAGCTTTAAAAGGAAACAAAAGACAAAAAAAAAAATAAAATATAAATTTAAAGACCAAGAACATGACTTTGGTACTCCCGTTTCTTAAGAACGGTTTAAAAATTATTGTGTTGGACATACATGTAGGGACTAAAAACAAAACAAAGCAAAGGAAAAACCAATTCTGTCTGCAAGACTTTAATGCGGCTATAGTTCTCCCCTTTAGATCAAGAGTAGGCAGACCTTTGCCTTAATTATAAGTAAGAATTATGAGAGCTAGAGCTTTAGGTAGTAACCAATGCTGACCACTAAAACTCTAGCTCTTATCATTCTTCTTTACTTTTCCTCCCCTGCCCATCCAGCATCTGCCACCGTAGTAAACCTGTACCCAAGCCCAGCAGACACCCTGTTCCTGATGTTCAACATGCTGATTGGTCAGGACTATGTCTTTGAGACAGGAGAGGTCGAGGCAGGCATGTCTGCTGCAGACAGATCAACCCTCTTTCTCAAAGTGAGTTGAACCCTAGGAAAGAGTTGGGAAGTTCGGGGGGAAAAACCCCCAAAAAACTAACGCTTAAAAAGGGAATGGAGAAGGGGTAACCCACATCATTAAAAGAAAGTAAAAAAAAAAAGTATTAGCAATTATTTGCTAAAAGTTCCTCATTACACTTACATACTATGCTTGATTAAACCGTTATGTTTTGTTTTCTTCCTATTTCCTACCATAATGCGACGTACAAACAACCGCATATAAAACTCTACAAGGAAACATAAAAGTAAACGAAGCATGTTCTGATTTTAACACACTTTTGCATCCTACTACAAAGTCAGTATTACTATCAAATAAAGAATAGCCAAGTTTACAAAATAACAGATTATAATTATACTGCGCAATCTTCTACCAACACATGTGAACATTTCTTGATATAAATTTGAATCTGTTGCCCCAAACGTGGAGCATCTATGTTGTTTTACCCTCTGTACCGACCCACCCATGTGGAACTGTTCTCTCTATCCTGTCCAGATCCTGTACGTGATGTACATGGTACTGGGCACCATCGTTCTGCTGAACTTACTCATAGCCATGATGAATGATTCCTACCACAAGACGCTCAAGGTACGCTTAGCAACGTTGGATTTCGGGGGTTCTTGATTGATTTCTTTCTTTAAACTCGATTGTTAAGACATTCTAAAACAACAACAAAAACATCAACAACGAATCAATTTTTACTCTTTTCATTCTTTTGTATGTGAATAAATGTAGATTTTATCCAACGTATAGGAACTTGTGATGCCATTCGAGGTTACTGCCCTTTGAAATTCTATACAGTGAAACTTGGAAACTGGAACGTTTTATAGTATTATACAGACAAGCTAGTGCTACCATACTTCAAAAGATGGGGGAGTTTATTTCAGCAACTCCTGTATCAAGACTCAGGCTTCATGGCTCAACCATCCATTAGTATTGCGTAGATAATATCTACATAATATAAAATAACTTTTATCGCTCAAAAAACTACAATAAAGCATTTGCCATTTGTCAGCAATGTCGTGATATGCTATTGACAAAAGAATAACAGTTTATAAAAAAAAAGTGAAATGTACAAATAACCGCAAATAAAACTCCACAAAAACGCAGCATGTTCTAACTGTAAGATACTTTCGCTCACAAAATATTATTCTATCATGCCACTTTCTGCGTACCCTACAGTTCTTTGGTTCTTTATAAACCTGGAATCCATTTATTATTATGTCCTCCATTTTAGTGCCATTTTTTAGTCATCATCAACAAATGGGTTGCTACTTCACAAAGAATGGCAATCCGTGACAAAGCATTGACTTAAGTTTGTCGTAAATCTGTTTTGATTTAATAGGTACTTGCTTTTTTTTTTAGTTATAACTAGTACAAACATGCCGATAATACCAAGCTGTGTGCTTTCAGAAACAAAAAGTGGTGTGGAGGATTGAATCTGTACAGCTTGGAGTGGACATTGAAAAAGTTTTCCCCAAAACCTTCCCGATTTTCAGCAAGGTGAAGGTCAATAAAGGGTGAGTAATGTGAAGGGGAAGATACTCTACTTCAGGAAGCATAAACATCTAGTTGCAGTTCATAGATACATAATTATGTCTAGTATAGTAATGCATGCATGTCATTTCAAACAGAAGTTAATGATTTCAAGAAACGTACCTAATCCTGAAACGGAAATATGAGCTTTTAATCCCCCTCTGTTTTAGATACTGTGCCATTATGCCATAGCCAGGACCACCATTAGCAGTGGGAAAAGGAGAGCAATAGAAGAAGAACTGAAATAAAGAATTTGAGGAGAATGACAATAAATACAAAAAAAGAATGTTATCAGATAATTTCGGGTTGGAAAGATAACGATAAAAACTCAATGGTGTTAACAAATTGTTTTTGTTTGTAGATGTCGATATATATATATATATATATATATATATATATATATATATATATATATATATATATATAGTTATAGAAGCTCTTACTTTAAATTCTCTTCATACGACACTTGAGCACTCTTGTCAATTGTTTCAACTTATCTTCAAACTATATATATATATATATATATATATATATATATATATATATATATATAGTTTTATACAAGAAAACTTTTAGTTTATCCCCTAAATTAGAGGCTTTTTTTCAATTCAGTGAAAGAAATTCTGGTGTTATTGATAAGTAGCTACCATGGAAAACCCGTTGGCACTTTAGGTTTAAGTGTTCAGTGAACGTTCATAAATACGTTAAATATAGAGCAAAGTTCAGCATCTCATTCCATGTACTTCATGAACAAACCAAATGTTACCTTTGATACAGCACAAGGCTTCAATTTTTTATACAAACAACAACAAGAATAACATTAACAACAACAACAACAACAACAACAACAACAACAACAACAACAACAACAACACAACAACAACAACAACAACAACACAACAACAACAACAACAACAACAAAACATACTTAGAGTGCAAATAATTGATAGAGACAAACACACACACACAAAAAAACCCAACAAAACCACAAATCTAAAATAGTATGCAAACTGGTAATAATCCATCCCACCACTGATGCCCACCTCAGGTTCATCTGCCCTGCCGACCGCGACCGTCACGTTGAGCGATGGTACATTGAGGTCACGCCCACCGACGGAAGTGAAAACATTCAGCTGGACGAGGCTGAGGACGCCATTGAGGAGAAAGTAGGTCATCTGACCACCAAGATGGCGGCTCTGGAGATCAAACTGGGCGAGCAGACGCGAGCTATTCAGGCCAATCTAGACGAGGTCCAGGCGGTGCTTCAACGACTGGAGCAGGCTGTGGTGACTTCCTCAAAATAACGGGTTTTATTCTGATATTAAATGGGTCGCAGTGCTTTATTACATTTTTAATACCAGCATAATGCTTGAGTGATCCTAGGAATAAATAATGTGTGAAAGGTAGAAGTTCAAACCGTGCATGACTGTTCTGAATGGCAAAATTACTACCAGCATAATTATTCAGTGATCTCAGAAGTAAGTTATGTATGAGAAATTCAAATTGTTTTGAATGGCATTTTTCGGAATCGTAAGGTTCATATTTATTGCTCTCCATTTTATTGTAACGATTATAACAACACCTGTGCCTATTTTTGTTTGTATATAAGTATAGCTAATATAATGAAAACTGAAGATGTAAATTGGACTCAACTGCGATTCTTAATTGACCGAATACTTTACTCTTCCATACATATTTCTTTTGATAATGACAGGATGATAGGAAGGAAACAATATTTCAAGATTACTTTCATCGGCTGATTGGTTAATTTTTTTTTTAACCATACCAGTAACTGTTATACCAATACGTTTGGAAAGCAAAGAGACACGGTTATCACCATTTCGTTATTCTGGTAATGATCATATACTTTCTTTAGGTTCGGCAAACCCTTGACGTGTTTGTCCCTATAAAAAGGATAAAAACTGAGATGCAGGTATAAAATACTTTCTCACACAACTATAAAAAAAGGTTTTGCTGATAGCCATAACCTCCACTTTACTGTCACGTTTTGTTTTTTTTTTTAGCAACTTTCCGATAGCTAACCATATCGCGGACACAAAAAGAAAAAAACAAATGTGAACCTATCACAGTCGCTTTAGAATACATAATAAAAGTTAAATTGAAGAAGTTTTTTTTTTGTTAAAGTATTTTGAAAGTTCTTTATCCACAGTTATGACGTGTACGAGGTTGCATTAACTGAAATTAAGGAGAAAATATTTGATGTCGGAAGTACTTACAAATAATCTGAGAATCCGGTTTTTTTAAACTTGGAACGAACGGTTGGTTTTGTTGCATGAAACACATGACGCCCGTCAGAGCAAGACTGTGCTAAATCTATTAATATTTTCAATACCCTTGGTACAGTCTTGTTTTTCAACTTCAGATTGTTTAAACCAATGCTTACACAATTTTCCTTTGGTAAGAACATCATGGATATTTCTTTCCTATCGATCTCAACACTTCTTTAACAGAGAATAGGACGCTAGAAAGCGCAACCCTTTTGCGGCTGTAAGAACAACCTAAACTGGGATTGTGCAGTCAATAAAGGAAATCGACTAATTCTGTTCTTTCCCAATCTGTTTTTAGACTCTTTAACGCTTATTAAAGAACTGTGAATTTTCGCATTAAGTGCTGAAAAGTGCACTGCCTTGCGGGAATTCTTACCCGCGCAGTTATTTAAACCTGCATGATAATGAATCTTTAAAAAAATATCTGTAAATAGATTTGAGATTTTATAAAGTTAATTTGCTATTCGTCTTCTTCTTTTTTGCCATTCATTGATACTATAATTGTGGTGCCTATTGAACATAAATCTATATGGTTTTTGTTTCAATATATTGATAAAATATCTGTGATTACTATACGACCCAAGTAATGTGTCTATGACACAAAAGAGTAAAACCACTATAGATTTAACTTCAAGATATAAAAATGTGCTCCAAATCCTTTAAATGTTATCCCAAATAGTGCGACAATCTTCTAAAAAATTTATGAGAAAGAAATAGTATGCATATCAGCAAAGACAAGGAATATCATATCGGTAGATTTTAAAATATTCTGTAAAATCACTTTCACATCTTTTTAAAGCTAAAACTGAGAGATCGTGTTGATAAGCAGAACAAATTAATCGTGCCTTAAAAAGATAACAGTCTAGAAAGGCCCATATATTGACGTGTACGAATATTGTGTGCTTTAAGGATAGTTCGCTAACTTGCAAAACTCAAATCTATTTTAAACCATTTTGTTCCTCCATTATCATGAAAGAAAAACGGGCAGCTATCATATACTTGCAAGGCAATGTTCTTTACTTTTTGCGCGAGTTCACAACCTTGTAATGAGCTTTTAAAAAGATCTTGAAATAAATTCGGAAAGTACAGAGTTACCTGTTTCCAAATACTTTGTGTATATAAAGTCTAACATGTTAAGTTATTCTGTTTTGAATTTACGGCCAAAAGTCAAAGCCAAAGTCTGGGATAAAACTTTTTGCCAGTAAGTATAAGATCTGAAAGTTCGAATCACAACGATTCCATTTCCTCTTTTGGATTTTTTTCAGTAGATGTTAACTCCTAACCACTGCTAACTGCTCCCAACAAGTGATAATTTATTTTGTTAAAAAAACTCAATTTTACAATACCTTATTTACTCATACTTATAACTGCTGATTATATGATATTATTTTACACTATTGTGCACAATCTGCTGATTGAGAAACATTAGTTCCACGCATGCCTTCAACACTAGCTTGGGATTATAATGAATTTAACTATACATTCCATCTACACATGTTCCAACGTATTTAGTTGGAAATTATGTTTGTGATTGTAACATTTATTTAAAGTATTTTTGTGACTACTCATTTCTGTTACTGTCAATGGTTAAATAAATAAATAAATAAACAAACAAATATCTACCTCTTCTCTTAGTTTTATTTCTGTCAGTGGTCATTATAATGAACATGCTGGTATCCCCATTTTACAAATGAGACCCTGGTGTCAATTGCCGAGGCTGGGGAGCGCGGGTGTATTAAATAGGCTTTTAATTAATAAACCCTTTACTTAAATGATCCCCATATATGTCTCCACCTATCTATCTTTACCTAAAAACAAAATATCTCTCTAGCTATGAGCGCAGAACCTACCTCTAGATCTTAAATTCTTTTGAAATTCTTAGCCTTAAAGTAAAATATAGATCTGTTTAGATCTCCTTCTTAAACTTTTTCATTTGAGTCTAGCTACTGTGAATATCTAGGCCCTAGATCAGCTGTTTTAGATCTGCCGCCGCCTACATTGTATGTGTACTTTCAGTTTCATTCCTGCCATCTCTGTCAAACTGTGCTTGCAAAAAGTAGTTCGCAAATTCACCTTTTTCTTTTAAGAAAACAATTATCTCATTTTTTTGCCTATAATTTTCCAAAAACAAGATGTTGGTGAAAATAATAAAACCACTTCAATCTTAAGGGCAGTTTACAGCTTTATGCCAAATTTGACGTCCTTAGGTGGTCTAGAAATGCTCGGGTAAATGGTCCTTATTTTTTGCCTAGCTCCATTACTAATCAATGCATCATTGATATAAACACACACACACATATATATATATATATATATATATATATATATATATATATATATACAAAGTTGGCAACCTGTTGCAATTGATCCCTAAAGCCATCATAACGAAAGGTTTAGAACTTAGGCCAACAGCCAACTTGTAAAAAAAGAAACTTTTGCCCAGCTCCATTATTAATAAATGTATCATTGATATATATATATATATATATATATATATATATATATATATATATACACACACAAAGTTGGCAACCTTTTTGATCCTTAAAGCCACCATAACGAAGGGTTTAGAACGTAGGACCAACAGCCAAGATGTAAAAAAAAAAGAAACTATCAAATGATTTTTTTTAAACTAGTCATGGAAAGAAATGGAAAACAAACTAGAGAAACAGTAAAAGTTGCGAATTAAAAAAGCAAGCAAACCCAAACCAAAAACAACAACCCAAAACAAAACAAAAACAACTGCTAACAGTATCAACGGGAACTAAAAAAAATCTGATCAACCGGGCCAGGGAGAGAGAGAGGGAGAGAGCCAGGAAAGGAATAAGGAAGATGAATAAATCTGTTTAACATAACTTTAGACTCGGAGATTATAAAAGGTTCAGAGATTAATTTGTAGTTGATTTTTTTTATTGTGATTGTTGTTGTTGTTGTTGTTGTTGTTGTTGTTGTTGTTGTTATTGATTTTGTTGTTGTTGATGATGATGTTTTTTGCGTGTGTCGTTTTCTGTACTGTCTGATCTCTCTCTCTCTCTCTCTTTCTCTCTCTCTCTCTCTCTCTCTCTCTCTCTCTATCAATCTATCTATCTATCTGTCTGTATCTCTCTTGGACTAGCGAAATGAAAAGTGGAGACAGAAGGAGGCCTAGTCTTCTGATAGCTCAGCTTTTTGTGATGTAAAATGTAAAATAATTCAACACTTTGAAAGTTAGATATAAATATCTATGGTAAATCCAATTTTTTTTACGCAACTCATTGAGTACTTGAACTCGTTTGTAATAACCGCGCAAGAGTCAGTCAAACTCAGAGGGAAAAATAAACAAACCCCAAGGCGTGTTGAAAACCTGAACACATTCACTCGTAAATACAAAGGACAGCTATTTCAAGTCAATCATTCAAGGCATAGAGTTACATATCTTTAAACCCATGCAACATAAAATCACGGTTTTAACTGATTTTTCTGAAAAATGAAAGATTTATCCCATGATAGAGAAATAGGTTTTTATTTCATCAATATCCGGTAAGAAGTGAAGTTTATAGTGAGATTTCACGGGTTTCGACCTTTTTTAAAAATATATATTGACAAAGAAATATGTAATACGCACAGCAGGTAAACCGCATAAAGAAAACGTAACACTGCTTACTTATATGAATCAGGAGAGATTGAACTTTTGCCTGGCAAGGCAACTTCGCCAGGAACTGGCTCCAAGCCCTAACGGTGGTAAGGTCCCGTAAAACGGCCAAGGTCCACATACTGTGACGGCCCGCGCCAGTCGTCATTTATGCTTTGGGTCTGATGTGGCTCCTCCCATAAAACACCGGGATGCACACTGCTCTTGTGTGCATCACTTTGGTGCTTGGAAGCTGGCAGGGAAGTTTTGTCGTGGGTTGTGTGATAAGCACAACCTGCTCAGAGGTACCGGCGACTTGGGTACTTTGTCGATGTGGTGTCGGTGGGCCGGCTATCCTGAGAGTGTCCATATGGCGGAGGTTCAGAGCTGAAACCCTTCACCCCCTGCAATCTTTTGGACATATCTCCCATTATGGGGAGTTGAATAACTTTCTTCATAGGAAGGTTCTTTTTGTTTCATTTGAAAGGGGCATTATCCTTTAAATATTCAACATCCTCCTTTTTCTTTGTTATCTTCCATGGTAGAGAAATTTCATATACTTTTCCATCTCTCAACTTGTCATTGTCCTGTGATTGGTTCGTCATACTTGTTTTTTCGTGGCGAGGTTCATGCAATGTCTGTTCTAAATTCATGATTCTGTAACCAATTGGCTACACGGTTTTAATCTAATTATTGGAGTTTTCTTTTTTGTTTGACTAAAAGTTAAAGTGAGAAAATAAGAAAAAAAACCCATTAAACTGGATCGAACATCAAAGACCTCAAAGTGAGGGTGAGAAAATGATAGAGAGAGAGAAAGAAAGAGAAGAGAGAGAGATAGAGGGAGAGAGATACAGAAAGAGATAGATCTAAATAGAAAGACTTAAAAAACCACACACACACACACACACACTTGGATGACGACATAATAATAATAACGATCTAAAAGGACGCGTGTGAACCTGTAAATAGTGCAATACAAAGACTAAAAGGGAACAGGCACTCAACTTTGTACCTAGTGGTACGCGACTAAAAAAAAAATTAAAAAAAGAGAGAACAAGTAATTGTACAGCCAATAAGTTAAGGTTTAAACATTTCACCTTTAATGCGGCTTCATCAGAAATGTACTAAAGAAAGTGACGTTCACAGTTCACGCATAGCCTAAAATTGGCAGAGCTTGGCTCAGACTAGACATAATTATGATTGGTTGGGGGAAGGGCAGTGCGCACAATGCTTCAAAGTTAGGTGCAATAGCTAGGGATGGTGAGTGCAGAGGGCGTGACCTATTTTGATACAGGGGTGAGATAATGCTATTGCTCATGTTTAGTATTAGAGATTTAAGCTAGTTTGTATAAAGGAATAAATAAAAAAATTTAAAAGAGAAATTAAAGGTGTTTGTTCTAGTTCTAATGGGGAAGCAAGGGCAACTGAGTGAGAATTGAGGAGGCGACATGTAAAGCGTCTCTGTTGAATAGGAAGATATGAAAATTATGCAATATGCAAAGGGGGTGACAATTTTTTTTTGTAAAATTATTTAGTAGTTCAAATTCTCTCTGATGAATTCTCTCATCTTATCCAGTTACCCTCTTTTTTCCATTCTCTTCTTTCTCGCTGCCTGATCTCCCCATCTCTCTCTCTCTCTCTCTCTCTTCATCTCTTTCTCCCTCTCTCTCTACCTCCATCTCTCTCTCCCCATCTTTCTCTCTCCATCTTTCTTTAATCTCATTCATGTAATCCTTCTCTCTGTTTTATTTGTCATCATCGATCCTTTATTTTCTTCTCTTAATCTCTGTCTGTCTGTCTATCTGTGTGTCTCCCGCTCTCTCTTTCTTCCTTGTTCTCTGCTTATAACTTTCACTTTACCTCTATTTGTCCTCTTTTAAAGATTCACACTTTCTTAATAATTATATGTATAAAAGCATTATTGCCCGCTCAAAAAAAACACATGGGAAAGACAACTACCTTGAAGAAATGCAAACTTCACAAAAATAATAGACTTATATTCTCGACAGCCATACAACTGCACTAAAAAAAAAAACGAACTTTACAGCAATTAAGAGGTGGGGAAGACTACAACAATAAAGAAAATCAAATTTTACAGCAATGACAGAATGATATATCACCTCCACAACCATACAATTACGTCAAAGAAAAGCAAACTTTACAACAATAATAGATATATCTCCTCCAGAGCCGCTCACGGTACAGTTTTAAAAGAGATACAACCTTTAGACATTGGAATTCTTTTCACGTTGTGATGAAGACATTCATTAAATGAAGGAGGAATATGAAGCAGACAAGTAAACTTAATTTTGATGCAATTTTTAAGCAGACCTCTTTCCATTTTATCTCTACACCGAGACCATAATTAGATGCCGATGACTCATTGCAGATATCACCTCACTGTCTGCATTTCCTCTTGACAGTATTTGCATTTGTCTCTTTTTGTCCCGTTCTCTCGATTCTTATATTTTCATTGTTAATTTCTTTTTATTTATGATTGTATATTTCTCTATCGTTCGTTTTTTTTACTTTCTTAAACTGTACATATGTATTGATTTATCCATCTTCACCAAACTCTCTCTCTCTCTCTCTCTCTCTCTCTCTCTCTCTCTCTCTCTCTCTCTCTCTGGAATAGAACAAAATCAATCACAGACCTAAATATAGCTCGAGACCGAGAAATAAGACTAAAGACGTGAAAACATAAGAACAGATAGAATGAACAGGGATCGAACCTGCACCTCGATGCGGCACCATCGCCTTGCCGAGACAAGACCAGGCATTTAATCAATGAGCTATCCGCATCTACAAAAATAGATACTTCAGGAACAGCGAGTTTCATGCTGGCTGGAACAGACTAAGAAGTTGAATCGCTAAGAACTATCAAGTCATTATTTTTACAGGACATAAAGAAAATAGCCTCTAACATATCTTAGTAAGATGCACATTTGACTGAAAGACATAATTTCAATACAGAAATAAAAAAGTCAGTCTATCAACGATAAAGGCTGAGACAGGCGAAGCTAGATCTAAGGATCTCAAGATCTTCTATGAATATTATTCATCTTCTTCTTCTTCTTCTTCTTCTTCTTCTTCTTCTTCTTCTTCTTCTTCTTCTTCTTCTTCTTCTTCTTCTTCTTCTTCTTCTTATTATTATTATTATTATTATTATTATTATTATTATTACTATATTACTTTTGATGTTTCTTTTATAATCTTTCATGCCTCATTATCTCTTTCTGTCTCACTAGCTCTGCATTTTCTTTTCACCAAGCTGCCTCTTCTTCTGCTATCCTTCTGTCTACAATTCCTCACTCTCTATCTTTCTTTAGCTCTCTTCCTTTCTCTCTGTCTGTCTGTCTGTTTCTCTCTCTCTCTCTCTCTCTCTCTCTCTCTCTCTCTCTCTCTCTCTCTCTCTCCAGACTCCTCACATCCATTAGAGCTCTTCTGAAAATTGGATGAGCATTCATTTCTATTGTGATGCATGGTGCGGGAAACACAGATACATAAAAATCTTACACATTCGCATAAAAAACTGTATCAATTTTTAAGAGCCTGTACCGTGTGTGTATGTGTGTGTGTCGTGCACCTCCCCCCACTTTTTTTTCCCACGCTATATATGGATAACATCATATTTTTAGAAGGGTTATATCGGTATTTCGGTCAAAACTCAGGCATGAATTTTCCCCACTTTCCCCCTGAATGTTCGGTTCAGTGGAGTAATTTTCTATCACCGTAAACCGTTAAAAAAATTTCAAACCGAACATTCCTAAAAACAACTAGGTGGAGAAATTGAAGTAGGACTCCTTGTCCTTTTTTCCATATCGACTTCAAAAGGTTTGAATAAGTCATTAATTTGTTCCTTTACTGAGAGCTGGCTGCGCAAAATTGATATAGAGATCTAATATTATTGAAGCTTACTAGGGTTTCAGCGTAGCAAGTTTTTTCCATCACGATAAATACAAAAGCAGGAAAAAAATGACCTCCCCCCAACAAAAAAAAAACAAACAAAAAACTTAGCCTTTTCAGTTTACGAAAATTAACTTCTAGAGATACTCTCAAACCTTTTCGTCTTAAGAAGAACACGATTTCAAACCTCAATGACGTCACTAAAGCTCAAGAACGATTACGTCATTATACATTTTTATGTTTTGTTTTTTTCCTTTGAGGATCAAAGACAAGTTGGGGACTTTTGCTAAGAATATTGAACTGTAATAAGAATGGAAGCTGATTTTGCAAAATCCAGTCATTTTAAATGCTCAGAATCATTTTTGGGTACGATGTAACAGCAGATAAATTTTTAGTTAGAATTTCCATTGAAAATTAACGCCCTTCTAGGCATTTTTGTCCATACGTCATAGATTCATTAACATATAGAAGTCTCTTAAAATAGGAGCCGTTTCCACGGCGAGTTATATGAAACAAAAGTGATAGTAATCTGTTGTTTACGATAAGAATTAGATTGATTTTACACCTTGTAGCGTTAAGAAATATTCCGCAGAAAGCTTGGTTTTTTGTTGCGTTATTTAAGCCTTAAAGTTCTCCCAAAATCTTATGCGGAGTCGGGAGACATCCGTCAAGCCACATATTGGGCTGGATGAACGGGGTCCCTCGCCACCACCATCAAACTGAACATGATGTATTTTTCTATCCCCGTCTAGAAAATTCAAAATATAATGTGGAGAATCAGCTTTATATATATATATATATATATATATATATATATATATATATATATATATATATATATTTATCCAAAAGTAATAAAAATTCTTTGAGTTAGGAATAAAAGTCTAAGCATACCAGAAAAAAGTGCCTTAAGATGAACTTTATTGCAGGAATTCTAAGTGTCCATCCATGTAAGGTACATGATATTGTTGATGCAATATTTAGAACTATTAAAATTGGTAGATTTTTCTTATCAATCGGAACTTTTTATCAGATAGAAAACGATACCAATACCCCGATGCAAAGATCAAGATTATAATAATAAAAATAACCACTTGAGATGCGATATGCTGGTTTTGTGGCAGGTCTTCTTTTAAATGGTGCTTATTTGAATTCGTTTGAAATTGTGCGAAATATCAGAAGAATTTCCATCTATAGGAAAAATCAAAGAAGTCAATTTTATATGTCCATATTCCATATCCTTTGTTGCACTATGGTTTATTCCGTGAAAAATGTCCGCCTGTACGCAGTGGTGTCACAGATCTCCTAACCTCTCAAGGTACGGGCACCACACAGCTTTGTCGTCAGAAAGTTATAATACATTTTGCTGCAATTTAGTGGCGCCTGGGAAAGCTCAAACTTACGGTACATGAATTTCTTTAAATGCAACATTGCATTGATTAATGTTGCATAAATATTGACAACAGGGCAACTAAATTTTGGTGTTATTAAGATAACTTTCTACGTTTAAACAAAATGAAATCGATGCACGGGCTGATGCAATCTTAGATATTGTTCTGTATCAGTTGAGAAATTAGACCGACTAGCGAGTACAATTACTCATTTACAATTTATTTTGTATATATTGCATAGTCATACAATACAATGCTATTTTGCCTTTTTACATTTTCCTGCTTTAAGAGTTAATGCCTTTAGCTAAATTTCTATGAAAATGACGTCCCTCAATTTAACGCAACAGCTTACTGTGAACAGCCAAGAAGCAGTGCTATATTTACGCTCTTTTTTCACGATTTATCGTGCAACCTTCAAATGTAATGCTGCAGAGTATCCATGTTAGCTTCCGTTCCCTTCAACTTTCTCAGATTTTATTTATTTATTTTTTATTGCTTCGCCCTTTTTACGCGACTTTTATCTACAAGGACCAATGTTAAATTTTAATCTGGGGGAAAATGGATTTCGAAGCAAATTTTAATTGGATATAAAGTTTATCTGTTGTTATATAAAAATAAATGGCAATTTACCAAAAAAAGTTACATTATGCTGAGCTTCTCTGCTTTGTATTTTCCAGCTTTTGAGGCCATGTCTCCTCCTCAGCGTCGAAATCCAGAATCTAATTGTCCGAGTCCATGGACCATGGAGTGATTTCAGAAAGAAGAGCCATAACGTGCACGCTGAGAACGTTGCCATTTTGGTGCCGTTTTCAAAGTGAAAGTACAATGTGGGCATCTGGATGTTTAATGGCGGATGAATCTATACGGCGTTAGGAACAAGTTTGTAAGATATCGTAAAAATATTCTTGATAGACTATAACAATAAACTCAAAACGTGTTGATTCTTGATATAGTCAATACTCAAAAAATTGAAATTGCAATTTTAACCCTATTTTTTTTTCTCCATGAGTCAAAATTCAAAGACACCGGGGCTACTAAAATACGAGGGGAGTTCAATAAGTCTTTACCCTAACTATGAAGAAATTAAGCTAGAGAGCTGAAACTTACATCACATTTTGTTACTTCTCCACATAGTCACCCTGCATATCGACACATTTCTGCCACCTTTCTTTGACCTTCAAAAGTCCTTGAGCGTAATATGACTTCGGATGGGACTCAAACCATTCTTCTCCTGCAGATATGACATCTTCATTGCTATGGAAACGCTGTCCCTTCAGATGTTTTTTCAGACTTGGGAAAAGGAAAAAGTCAGATGGTGCTAGATCTGGTGAATACGGCGGATGAAGGAGAATTTTGAACCCACACTGCATCGATGTGTGAACTGTCATCATTGATCTGTGCGCTGGAGCATTGTCATGAAGCAAAAGAATTCCTTTTTGCAGCTTCCCACGGCTTTTCTTGGCCAAAGTTGATCGCAATTTTGCCAACAAAGCTGAATAATAGTTTCCAGTGGTTGTATGGCCCTGTTCTAAATAGTCTGTCATGATAATGCCATCTCCGTCCCAGAAGCAGGACAGCATAACCTTTCCCATCCAAGAAAAGCCGTAGGAAGCTGCAAAAAGGAAATCTCCTGTTCATGGTTCAGTTCTGACCTATCCCGCTCATGATTCAGTTCTGACCTATTCTGTTCATGGTTCAGTTCTGACCTATTCTGTTCATGGTTCAGTCCTGACCTATCCCGTTCATGATTCAGTTCTGACTAATTTTGTTCATGGTTCAGTTCTGACCTATCCCGTTCATGATTCAGTTCTGACCTATTCTGTTCATGATTCAGTTCTGACCTATTCTGTTCATGTTTCAGTTCTGACCTATTCTGTTCATGTTTCAGTTCTGACCTATTCTGTTCATGATTCAGTTCTGACTAATTTTGTTCATGGGTCAGTTTTGACCTATTCTGTTCATGGTTCAGTTTTGATCGATTCTGTTCATGATTCAGTTCTGACCTATTCTGTTCATGGTTCAGTTTTGACCTATTCTGTTCATGCTTCAGTTTTGATCGATTCTGTTCATGGTTCAGTTCTGACCTATCCTGTTCATGGTTCAGTTCTGACCTATTCTGTTCATGGTTCAGTTTTGATCGATTCTGTTCATGGGTCAGTTTTGATCGATTCTGTTCATGGTTCAGTTTTGATCGATTCTGTTCATCGGTCAGTTTTGATCGATTCTGTTCATGGTTCAGTTTTGATCGATTCTGTTCATGGTTCAGTTCTGACCTATTCTGTTCTTGGTTCAGTTCTGACCTGTTCTGTTCATGTTTCAGTTCTGACCTATTCTGTTCATGGTTCAGTTCTGACCTATTCTGTTTATGGTTCAGTTCTGACCTATTCTGTTCATGGTTCAGTTCTGACCTATTCTGTTCATGTTTCAGTTCTGACCTGTTCTGTTCATGGTTCAGTTCTGACCTATTCTGTTCATGGTTCAGTTCTGACCTGTTCTGTTCATGTTTCAGGTCTGACCTATTCTGTTCATGGTTCAGTTCTGACCGATTCTGTTCATGGTTCAGTTTTGATCGATTCCGTTCATGATTCAGTTCTGACCTATTCTGTTCATGTTTCAGTTTTGACCTATTCTGTTCTTGGTTCAGTTCTGACCTGTTCTGTTCATGGTTCAGTTCTGACCTATTCTGTTCATGGTTCAGTTCTGACCTGTTCTGTTCATGTTTCAGTTTTGACCTATTCTGTTCTTGGTTCAGTTCTGACCTGTTCTGTTCATGTTTCAGTTTTGACCAATTCTGTTCATGGGTCAGTTTTGACCTATTCTGTTCATGGTTCAGTTTTGATCGATTCTGTTCATGGTTCAGTTCTGACCTATTCTGTTCATGGTTCAGTTCTGACCTATTCTGTTCATGGTTCAGTTTTGACCTATTCTGTTCATGGTTCAGTTCTGACCTATTCTGTTCATGGTTCAGTTTTGACCTATTCTGTTCTTGGTTCAGTTTTGACCTATTCTGTTCATGTTTCAGTTTTGACCTATTCTGTTCATGGTTCAGTTCTGACCTATTCTGTTCATGGTTCAGTTCTGACCTATTCTGTTCATGGTTCAGTTCTGACCTATTCTGTTCATGGTTCAGTTCTGACCTATTCTGTTCATGGTTCAGTTCTGACCTATTCTGTTCATGGTTCAGTTCTGACCTATTCTGTTCATGGTTCAGTTCTGACCTGTTCTGTTCATGGTTCAGTTTTGACCTATTCTGTTCATGGTTCACTTCTGACTTATTCTGTTCATGATCTGAATTAGTCGGTGCCTTGAGCCTCTTTCACAACGTTACTTTTTTTTTCTTCCGAGGCCTAGCCTCTAGTCTACACACACATACGAAGTCTACGTATCTTTCACACAGATTGTTTTCTTAGGATCTATGTTTAAATCTGTATTTAGTCAGCCCACTCTAGAGCGGTAACACGGACAGAACGTCGGATGTTTGGTTGCCGGCGTGGTTGTCTGGTTGGAAGGGTGGAATCTAATCCATCCATCGTTAGCCTTGGTTTAATGGAGGGGCGCTCTGTACGTTCTAGAATCTTAGGAAACTTAGGGCAGGAAAACTTACTTAAGAACAGTGCGGTCGTGCTGGACCTCTTCTCTTTGCCTGTGATTCCTTCTTCAGCATAATCAAGTTTACTTAGGGGAGGTAATTTTCATATCCAAATAAACGAGTCATTATTGATTTGTTTTTTTTAGTAACGTCCCCTTAACCTCTCTCATAGTCTGGAGAGAGCATTAAGCGACGCGATAATTGTTACTTTGGTTAAGAAGAAGTTACCTGATACAAGCTTATCGTTGCGAAAGGCATTTCAAGTTAGAAGCTTCGCACACATTTCCGGGCTTTCATTTAATGATTATATAACACTAGCAAAGAAGGACAAATTAACAAAAAAGTGTTTTCGATGGATAATTGTGACTTGTAATAAAAAAACAACAACAACCCAACAGCACACAATAAAACGGTAATCTTGGTATATTTTATATCGTCTATCTTTTGTTCAGCAGTGAGCAGCGTATTTTACTGTGTGGTGGTACAATGACCTTACTGTTAAGTGAAAACCAGAAATGCTGTTTACTCTATTTAACTTTATCTGCTCAATTTGCCTAAGTAGGTTATGCGGAGAAAAAATTTATCAAACTGTCCTCTATTGTAAACATCCCTAGTTCATTATTCTCTTGGTAAGACAACACTTAAAATTAAAAAAAAAAAAAACTTATCAAATTATCCTTTTTCCAAAACATCCCTAAGTTTCTCCACAGCATCCTTCAATTTTTCCCAATTGAAAAACCTAAAAAAAAAAAAAAAGATAAATAAATAAAATAAAATAAAATAAGTCGATCCGTTCAAAAACTACAGCACAAGAGTAGATTTTAATAGAATAAGGCAAACATTTCAAGAGATGGTTGGCAGTTTTAGTAGTATAGCGTCTGTGTTTACAATGGTGTAACAACGTCGGTTAGAGATACCACCCGTCAGCCCGTTAAGCCTAGCTAGTGCTCAGGTCTGGCCCCAGGACTAGCAGCAGATCTACCACTCCCGCCTCTGGCTGGTGTGTCCTTCCCGTGGAGGCTCCAGAGGACGACGCAACTGACCGGAAGGAAGTCCCCGGGCTCCGCTTGCCGACCATCCTGTCAGGGTCCATGGCGCGGCCGTCCTGCCTCAGCCGGGCGTACACTCTGAGATACACGTAAAAACAATCCACCTGTGGGGGGGGGGGGAGACAAGGTGGCGGTTTGTTATTGTTGTTGTTGTTGTTGGTGGGGATGGTGGTGGTGGTGGTGGTGCTTTACAATAATAATAATAATAATAATAATAATAATAATAATAATAATAATAATAATAATAATAATAATAATAATAATAATAATAATAATAATAATAATAATAATTAGTATTATTATTATTATTATTATTATTATTATTATTAGTATTATTAGTATTATTATTATTATTATTATTATTATTATTATTATTATTATTATTATTATTATTATTATTATTATTATTATTATTATTATTATTATTATCATAATCATCATCATCATTATTATGCTTGGCACGCAAAAGCACGATATCGAAACAAAAAAAAAAAAAACAACAAAAAAAAAACAATGAAATGAAATGCGATACTTGCTAATCAAGCTACAGCAATTATATCAAAACTGAGCCTGGATTCAACATGACATAAAGTCCAGGGAACGAATTTTACTTCTGATTGCAAAAGCGTCGACATGATAAAGTAAAATTCTCAATACGAGCTTGTATTTTTTCTCTGGCTCTACACAGTCTGATATATGAATTGTTGACAGATAACTAGCAAATGCTATATTCTTTGAAATGAGTGGAATAGAAAATTGAAAATTATCTCTTATGATATGCTTTATCCTTTATTCATTTTTCATGAGGTCAAAATTTGGAGATAGCCTTTCCTTCTGTCTCATCACATATTTCTTTCGGTTCATTTCAATTATTCTTTCTCGTTGTTTTTTTTTTTGCTCCGACCATTTAATTTGTTTAATTTGTACCCGTTCTCCTCCTAACGCACTCATTGAAAACTATATATATATATACATACATATATAAATAAATATATAAATATATATATATATACATCTATATATATATATATATATATATATATATATATATATATATACATACATATATAAATAAATATATAAATATATATATATATATATATATACATCTATATATAAACTAGATGCATTCATATTTCTATATATAGAGCTAGTATATCATATAAAGTAAGTTTAGTGACACGGAGAGCACTCAGAGAGTATGATAATGGTATTAATTATTATGTAATGTTATTATAAGGTATCTAACAACGACAATAATCTTACGCTGGTCATTTCTCGTGGACAGAGGTTCCATGGATCGTGATGTTGTCGTTTACTGATTTGTCTCGACAGGTATTGGCCTGAAAAAAAAAAAGATTTTAAAGAGTACAATATAAGGTCTAGTAACAACAGGACTGAGATGAGAGATTTGAAATATGAATCAAGCAAAGGAATTGAAAATGCTGAAAATTGCAAGTAATAAAATTTATTTGAACGCGGCACTTTGTGATTCAAACACCAGCTAGCTTTGATGAAAATTGAAAATAAATTTATTGAAACTTATGAAGCATCAATCTTCCATGTAATCATCCATCACCAAATGGATGTGAGGATGTATCCTTCTAACCTGCTTTTCTTTTTCCATCTTTGTCTGTTCTGATTTTTTTTTCTGCTTAAGTTTTCAATCATTATATTAATACAAACTGTATTAACGCAAGGGAGTGCCCAGGTGAAATTTCCCATTGACCAGTGGTCAGTAATACGATATTCTTTCGATATTCATAAATTAATATTTTTAATCAAAACGATAATAGCTTCATAAAACAACAGGCCTTGTACAGGTTGTGGTAATACAGAGTCAAATTAATACTAAGGAAAACAACAACAACAACAACAACAACAACAACAACAACTAAGAATTTGATCTGGCTATTTGAGAGTTACTCCGCTTGAGCTGATCTGTTAATGAAACATGGCAGGCGCAATGTTGGAAGCTTCAGATTATCGTTATGTCGTCGGCCTCCTTATAGCCTCATTGATAAACTTCTCTATTACCCAGGGATAGACTGGGAACTGAGAAATGAGAATGATTAAAAACCGTTTAAATGTATGGATAACCTTGGCAATATCATGCTCAAATTCAAGCACAAAAAACCGAAGAAACATAAAAACTACCTACCACCGAAAAAAAAACCAAACTACAAAACAAAAAACAAAAAAACAAAACGAAAACAACAAAAAACAACAAAAAACCACACACATACAAACAGAAACAATAATCCTAATACGCATTTTTCTTGCTTTAGGCTGTGACTATGAGCTGTCATAAGTGTCAAGAAAATATTTCATGGAAATGTGATTGTTAAAAATAAACAGTACAACTACAAAGATATGCAAATGATTTCGGTCCTTTTATTGTTTTATTTTTTTTTAAAGAATTTAGTTTTAATCTTAATGCAGCCTTTTTTCATTTTCATAAATTTATAAATCAATAAATCAATGTTTCGAGATACGGAAAGAATGTATATGACCGAAAAGAACCGATAATTAAAAAAAAAAAGTCCTCTCAGTTCTTAAGAAGAATGTAAGAGCTCTAGATGTTAAGACTAAATAAGTAACATTGTAGCACTGCGGTATATGTGAAAGATAACAACCTTACCATCTGAAGCGAAAAAGAGGATGAAGAAGAAAAAGAAAAAGAGAGATAGACAGGAAGAGAATGAGAGAAAGAGAAAGAGAGAGAGAGAAAGAAGAGAGAGAAAGAGAGCGAGAAAGAGAGAGAGATAGAGACAGAGAGACAGAGACAGAAACAGAAAGAAAGAGAAAGAGAGAGAGAGAAAGAGAGAGAGAGAGAGAGAGAGAGAGAGAGAGAGAGAGAGAGAGAGAGAGAGAGAGAGAGAGAGAGAGACAGACAGACAGACAGACAGACAGACAGACAGAGAGACAGACAGAGAGTGAGTGAGAGATAGATCGATAGATGGAGAAGCTTTGTTAACCCCTTTTTTTTTTGTAGGAAAAGCATAACAAAAATTAAAATAAAACAAAAAAAAAAAATAAAGTAAGGCAGAAAAAAAAGGGAATGACAACAAAGTCTGATGAGAAACCATTAATACATTAATTTTCTGACGCTTTAATTTGATTTTGTTTTCAAAGTGTCAGAGAACGAATTTTCATTGTTGTTTCTTCATTGCATTTCTCTTCATAAATGGGTTTTCGTCAATAATCCCTTTTTTTTACGGTGTTTTATTTTGGTTTGATTTCAATCTTGATTAATAATAGATTCTCCAAGCTTCTTCCTTTACACGATACTCACGATCGTCGTCCAAGTGTACCTCACCAGGAGTTCGGTTGGTCACGAGTGATCAATTCAGTATTAAAATCTTTTTATATATATATATATAGTTTGAAGATAAGTTGGAATAATTGAGTGCTCAACTGTGGGAGCATTCTATAAATATAGGAGATCTTACCTTAATTCTCTTCATATGACACTGGTGTTTCAAGCGGAGGACAAAGTTATCGCTTGTCCACCGCTCTCTTCTGAAACACCAGTGTAGTATGGAGAGAACTTAAGGTAAGATCTTCTATAGCTATATCTATCTATCTATCTATCTATCTATCTATCTATCTATCTATCTATCTCTCTCTCTCTCTATATATATATATATATATATATATTATGTCTCCTTTGTTGATGTTTCTATATTGAAATGTTTTCTATTTCCTTTCTTGCTTTAAAACTGTCCATTGTCTCGTTTGTTTCACTGGCTTCATTATTTTTTTTTCTAGCAAAAAGCATTAAGCCTGAGATTTGTTATCCCATTTTCTCTCTATTTTTAGGTTCACGACATTCCTGACCTTAAATGTGTGCATGCCCGTTCTCCCATATTCGAAGTCACTATATAGAGTGTCACTCTACATAGACTGATAGAGCTGTGCACACTATTCAGAGTAACAGCTGAGCTCTTCTGTGACAGAAACAAAAGACTACGAGACAAAGACCAGTTTTGCGCCACTCAGCGCCAGCCTCAGCCTGCCACTGCCAGTAGCCTACTATCCATACGAATGCACATCCAGCGAGAGTAGATTTAGATCGAGAGCTAACGTTGCCATCTTAAAAGCTATTTGAAAAGTAAAAAGAGTAGATTCGAATAAATTTAGATTACCGTAGCTGAAAGTGAAGTTAAATGGAGCGTTTTGGCGTTGGGTCGTTTTTGCCACTCTAGACAGCTTTGAACTACAGTTTAAATCGTACCAAAAAGAACAAGGGTTCTACTACTAAAGTAATATCATCCTCAAGGTGTATAAAGCCAAGAAACACTACGTTCCTTGATTTTGCCTCGACTAGACCTCTCTTTAGTATGTTTATAAGAAACTATATGTACATGTAAAATATTACAGTAGTAATTAATATTCCATCATTAACCATGTAGCATATTATGAACATAATCAATAAACATAGACTGTGAAACCATATTCACTTTTTTAAATTTTTTTTTATTTCTGTCTAGTCATATTTGCTTGCTTTAAAAGTGGTTGCGGAATATTTAAACCAAACTTTAACATATCATTTCTTACTTGATTTTACGGTTAAAGGAACAAAAGTCTTTACTTTTCAACAAAACAGTTGCTAAACAAAATGATACACTTCACTTGAATGGTTAAAACAGCTAAAGTTGGTTCATGGTATCTTAAGATTTGATACTTGGAAACTGATTCATTGGCTTTTCTCATCAACATAGTGATATCAAGGGCAATAACCCATGTTTTGAGTATTAAAAATCTCAGACTGTGACATCCTTTTTAGATCATCAACTAAGCATGACTTTTTCTTCTATTCAACTCAACTCAAAATATGCATTCACAAGCGGTAAATACATGTAGTTTAGTTTAATGAAAAGAACGATAACTAAAAATAAAGGGCAATAACTCTGTCAATACTTTTGTAACGGGCAAGAAATCTATTTTGAATAATGTTCACAAAAGGCCTAACTACTTTCCTTCTTTAAAGTATATAAAATTATTTGTAAATAAGGAGTTACAGGCACTTAAATATTGGCCTACTGAGCCTCATGATATGCTTGATAGTTTTTGAGTTTCCTTACTTGGCAATGCACCATATGTAAATTAAATTTAAAAATTGATTTATTATTTGATTTTGAATTTGGAAACCTAACAACCATAGTCAAACTCTTATAGAAGGAGTAAGTAAAACACACTTTAAAAAACATTACGGTTATGAAAGTTTCACTTTCTTCACCTATTTACGTACATGTACTGCATCGTACATCCTAACCCAGCCGATTACAAATCTTCTTAGAGTGTTACTCTACATAGTGTCGCGGTCTATGAAGACTTACATGTATGTTATGTTTGGCTCTATGTAGAGTATGTAGAGTGTGACTCTAAATAGTGTCCGGCTTTATGTAGAGTGTGACTCTAAATAGTGTCTGGCTCTATGTAGAGTGTGACTCTGAATAGTGTCCGGCACTATGTAGAGTGTGACTCTAAATAGTGTCCGGCTCTATGTAGAGTGTGACTCTATATAAAGCCTTCCTCCCATATTACCGTAAAATGGGAGTGCGAGTGAACTGGACTATCAGTTTGAATGTTTTTTTTTTCCTCCCAACAAAGCGTCTTAAGAGATCTATTAAAATCAGATGAGCTCTTTTATTTCTTTTCGTGTGTTGGTTTTTTTTTACGCCCATCATTAGAATTTCGCGTGACTCTACTTACTCATCGTGAAGAAACGTTTCTGCTAAAATTCGATATTAATAGAATGAAATAATAGTACAATTCCCATATTAATTGCCCCTATCAAAGCACACAAAGAAATCGAAAATAGAAATCGATCTTCATATTTTTTTTTTCTTTTCACTGAAGCGTTACTATTTCAATATTCGGCTCACAGGCAACGGGGAAAAAATCCTTTATAATAGCCGTAAAAGTGCCATAAAATGTTTGTATTTAGAAACTACAAAGTGGTATGTTGTGAGCACCACACTCTGAACGCCTCAAAGGTTATGGTAGAGAAAGCCTTGCCAGGGCTCCGCACTGATAGGAAATTCAACATAAATAATTAATGTGGTCGGTGCTCTCCTGTCATGATTATCTCGAGAGAGGCTCAAACTAATTTGCCGAGCCTCCACCTGCTCGAAGCAGTGGGTCTTAAAAATAGGTCAGAGAGCCCGATGTTGTTGTTGTTGTTGTTGTTGCTGTTGTTGTTGTTGTTGTTGTTGTTGCTGTTGTTGTTGTTGTTGTTGATACTGTTGTTGTTGTTAATAACTGTTGTTGTTGTTGATACTGTTGTTGTTGTTGTTGTTGTTGCTGATACTGTTGTTGTTGTTGCTGTTGTTGTTGTTGTTACTGTTGTTGTTGTTGATACTGATGTGTTGTTGATACTGTTGTTGTTGATGTTGTTGTTGTTGCTGTTGTTTTTGTTGTTGCTGTTGTTGATACTGTTGTGGTTGCTGTTGTTGGTTGTTGTTGTTGTTACTGTTGTTGATACTGTTGTTGTTGCTGTTGTTGTTGCTGTTGTTGATACTGTTGTTCTTGCTGTTGTTCTTGTTGTTGTTGTTGCTGTTGTTGATACTGCTGTGGTTGCTGTTGTTGGTTGTTGTTGTTGTTGCTGTTGTTGATACTGTTGTTGTTGCTGTTGTTGATACTGTTGTTGTTGCTGTTGTTATTGCTGTTGTTGATACTGTTGTTGTTGTTGTTGTTGTTGCTATTGTTGTTGTTGCTGTTGTTGATACTGTTTTTGTTGTTGTTGTTGTTGATACTGTTGTTGTTGTTGATACTGTTGTTGTTGTTGTTGTTGTTGTTGTTGATACTGTTGTTGTTGTTGTTGTTGTTGTTGTTGATACTGTTGTTGTTGTTGTTGCTGCTGTAGATACTGTTGTTGCTCTCCTAAAATGCAGAAAGAACAAGCATAGATATCCAGCACGTAATCACAAATCGATTGATGAATTGAGTGTTCGATTGTTTTAAGCCTGAGAACAGAAAGTTTAATCCTGATATTTTTTTGTCCTATTAGAAGAAAAAAAAACTCAGTACTGACTGGGCAAAATGAGTTTCTATACGAGCTAAGGTCACGATGCACCGGAACCAAAAAGAAATGACTTTCACCATTTAATGGTAACAAACACACCAAATTAGAATGATAGCTCCACCAAGGGAACAGTTTAAAATTAATAGAAGAAAATGAATTAGTAATTCTTTTACCTGAAAAAAAAAAAGAAAAAAGATATGTGTGAAAAATATGCCTAAAAAAAAACTGGCAATCTCTACCCTTCAATCTGCGCTATATAAACTACTCCACCGAATTATTAGGTTAAAAATTTACCGATACTGTTTTATATTTATAAAATGCCATCAAACTTTTCTGATAAAATACTGCTACATACACACCACCACTATCACTACTAGTATTACTACTTCTACTACTGCTATAACTACTACTACTACTACCACTACTACTACTACTACTACTACTACTACTACTACTACTACTACTACTACTACTACTACTACTACTACTACTGCTGCTGCTGCTGCTGCTGCTGCTGCTACTATTACTACAACAATTAAAACTACTACTTCTTCTTCTTCTTCTACTACTACTACTACTACTACTACTACTACTACTACTACTACTACTACTACTACTACTACTACTACTACTACTACGACTACTACGACTACTACGACTACTACGACTACTACGACTACTACTACTACTACTATTACTACTTCTACTACTACTACTACTACTACTACTACTACTACTACTACTACTACTACTACTACTACTGCTGCTGCTGCTGCTGCTACTTCTACTACTACTACAACTAAAACTACTACTTCTTCTTCTTCTTCTACTACTTCTACTACTACTACTACTACTACTACTACTACTACTACTACTACTACTACTACTACTACTACGACTACTACGACTACTACGACTACTACGACTACTACGACTACTACGACTACTACTACTACTACTACTACTACTACTACTACTACTACTACTACTACTACTACTACTACTACTACTACTGCTACTACTACTACTCCTACTAGTACTACTACTTCTGCCTCTGCATTAATACTTTTGTTACTCCTGGTGTTAATGATGTATATTTCTATAATGCCTTTGCTGCTGTTGGAATTTCCCCCCGATACATCCTCTTCTACATGAGCACCACATAGCTCAGTCGGTAGAGAGTTAAATCGAGCACCAATTTTTATCTCCGTTTGATATATCTGGCAGGGTCGCCCCGTTAAACAACACCTCCCTTTGGATATTGAGAAGCTGTGTTAGTATAGAACACTTTTGGCATCCATAGATGAAATTTAATTGCTAAAGAAAAAAAAGTTCGACAATTTTTATTTATTTTTCACCTTAGTATTTTCCGCCCTTCATATAACTTACAATAAAATATCCCACAACCGTGTGTTCCCAACGCCAGCAGATTCAAAGCATACGTACTGAAACAGTATGTTTACGAACTGTAAAAAATCTATCAAGATTATGGAATAAAGTGAGGAGTGGACACTAGTCCGTCAACAGTTTAAGATCTTTCCTATCGATATTTTGCATTTTCCTGCCGCAAAAAGCCCCTTCTTGAGCCAAAACTATAACGCATTTTTTTAAACTTAATTAAATGAGAAAAGAGTAGATATCAATATCATTGCATTACGACCTAACCTCACTTGCACTGTTTTTTTTTATATTACAACAATTTTATATTACTTTTCTTTATCGCCTTTAATTAAGGCCTTAACAATAGAACAAGCAATGGCCTTAAAAGATTTTAAAAAACGAAAGCAAAAAAATTCACTTGAAAACAACGTGTCCATCTAGAACAAAAAGTTCAAATTACGATTCAGACGTTATTGATTTCTAGCACCACTTCGAGGAATTAAAGGGGTTAAAGTCTTAGAACACTACAGAATTTCAATTGCAAAAGGGAAATGGAAATAACATTTTTTATTAAAAAAAAAAGACACATTTTATCTCCGCCCTTTTAAACCATTCTTTGAAGAATAAAAAAAGGAAAATCTGGGCCATACAATCTTTGGTTTGCCACTTTTTTTCTTTTGTCAACTGAAAGTTATCCCGGAAAAAGCCTTAAAGTACCTGGCTTTGTGTTTTTAGATAAAGTGGGAGGGGAACTGGCGGCCAGGCATTCTAATCTGAGCTAAAATCATTAGTGAATGAAGGGGAGGTAAGTCGATTCCGAGGAACCGTCTCGTTGGAACAATTAAAAAAATAACAAAAACAAAACAAAAAAAATCTGAAAACAATTAAAAAAAAAAGAAGAAAAAGGAGAAAAAAAAAAGTAACTTCTAACTTTACACGAAAGAAACATTAAGGGTAGAAATTTCGTTATGAATAAATCTTTAGAAACCCGCTAGAGGGAGAAAAAAAAAGTGCGTTAAAAACGTTAACGTTTAAAACATCTTTGCTATATCGGGCTTTTCCAGCCACAGCTAAGAACTCGCTAGTTGATGCAGCACCTGAAATAGATTAGAGGGCACAAAACAACGCACCTATAATTATTCTCACATTTTTTTTTAAGAACCGGCTTAGTTTTCAAACTTTCATCTCTATGTGAAGAAAAATGTCGTGAACAGAGACCATAAAACATGACACCTGTTCTCACATTTTTTTTATAAAAAACCGGCAGGGATTTCAAACTTTTATCTCTATTTGAAGGGGAAAAAAGTCATGGCCATATCGCCCCACCATCCACCCTCTGTATAGTTTTCAATGTTTCTGTCTACATGTAATCAGCAAGTCGGAAAGAAGCCACACGCCTCTCGAGAAAACGTTTAATGAAAACATGGCATCAAACTCTACCCGCCCAAAAATCAACAATTCTCTTCGAATGTTTAATTGTTTGCTTGTAGCTTGATTAACAGAAAGTTAATCATAAGCATCTTGTCAGTAAAGTAGGAACTCATTAGTGAGCCAGATAACAGAGAGTTTCCAGAAAAGAACACCCCCCCGCCCCCCCTTTTTTTCCAACCCCTCGTAGCAAGTGTTTCGGCCCTGAACTTCTAACACTCTACGGTCATGACTCTCAGGTAACTCCCTGTTATCTTTTCCTTTTATGAGTTTTTTTTTCGCACACCCTCATCTTGGTTGGACTGCTAATCCACGCATTAGATCTATACCACTTCGCCAACTGGTCTCACGAAAAAATAAAGAACATTTTTAATCCTTAAGAAGAAACCTCCCCCGCTCCAGATCCAGCGGGAACTGGTTTCGGCTAGTAGGTTGAGAGCTTTTGTTCTATTGCTGCCACTTATTGTGAGATTAGTCAGAAGTTCGAAGACTGATGATCTTGCCGTATCAGACTTATGCCTTTGTTTGGCCGGGATGAAATAATCCGTTGATAATTTAGGTTCTCAACCAGCGAAGAATGTCGCTGTAGGATATCAGGTCAGAAGCTCTTACCCCCAGCGCCATCGGTGCACTCCATTCGGGTGTTTCCGACAAACGAAACCGACATTTTTCGTAAATTTGGCGAAAGAATCGGAAAAAAAAAACCTTAAAAAAAAGAAAACAAATTTTACCAAGACCAAAAGTCTTGATTTGACTTCTGCATACTAAAGTTTAGTTACTGATTGTAAACTATGAATCACCCATGGACGTTCAGCTGTACTTGTACTTGTTCCAAGTTTTTTGAAAACCGCATTAAAGACTTGGACCAGGTTTGCTCTGATTGGAAGATATGTGAGTTTAATACCGATTGCTTGATGTATCACTTGAGGTGAGGATAAAGGCCTGCTCTATAATTATGCTCACAAATTGTTTAAAACTAGCTGTCACGACCTTACAGTTTTTTTCCCCGTTCATGTTACTTTTTGTAACTAAATCCTAGGACTCGATGTACCAAATACGACGGGTTTGTGCGTATGTTATTTGATCTAACCCGTCCACAAAACGGTGATTTCAGTATGTTTTGCATATATCAAACTTAACCAGTAACCAGGCAGGGAAAGATGAAGGTCTAAACTCCCCTACTGACGGTGTTGTTTGTGCGTATGTTAATTGATCTAACCCATCCACAATACGATGATCCCAGTATGTTTTGCATATATCAAACTTAACCAGTAACCAGGCAGGGAAAGATGAAGTCTAAACTCCCCTACCGACGGTGTTGTGGTCGAACCCATGAACAAATGTCCTGACGGATATCAGGGCGGAAGCTCTAATCCCACAGCCACATGAAGACCTGTGAACCACACTCAGGTTACTGTTCAAACCACCAGTACTGTAGTACAGTACTTGAGCAGACATGATCGTATAACCGGCGAGACACGTCAGGAAACTAAACAAACTCTCGCTTGTTTTAAAATGATCAATTTACTATTGAGATCAGTAGCTGAGCTAGAAAACAGGGCAATGTGTGGGGGTAAAACCCAACCTTCAGCCAGGTACCGTCGTCGATCCAGAGAAAACTATTCCCTAAGTCCTTATAACCGTTTCTACCCAACTCTGAAATTCGAGGTCTGGAGAACTGTCTGGCTATGATACGATCTCCTAGATCCAAGCCATTGAGATGAATGATGATTTTAAGATAGTAGGAACAGATCAAAGCTTTCTCCAATTTTTCTTTGAAATAAGTTTTGAATTGCAAAAAAGAAATGTTTTTACATAGACAGAAGGGCTCCATGACAAACCGCGCTATGCGCCAAAATTCAAAATTTTGAAATATGCTGCTTTTTCTCTTGCCCAAAGGCATTCTATTACGATGATCAAATATTTGTTCCACAGAACGCGCTAAATCCCTCTCAAATGTCTTGGAAATGTTCGTCTTTTTTTACAAACACCGTTATGCGCCATGGCTTTTTTTCGGCAACTTGCGCTATATCCGACCGGCCAATCAGATCGACGGAAATCAGACACACACCCCCGACTTCCGCTAGCTTGTTTACATCTGATTTCTCACATCGTGTCAGTCTCAGTTCACGAATTCGACAAGCTATTGTGCAATTCCGCGACAAATTTTTGATAGAACAACCATGAACAACTTCGACGAAAGTTATGAAGATGTCACTTTGACAGTTGGAGGGAGGAGAAAACGTGCGGATAAGACGCAACACGCCAAAGAAGTGGCGAAGCGAGCTCGGCATTCTGGTGGTGGTAAAGTGCCGGCTATAAAGTGCACTCACACTTCGGAAAAGGGATGCTGCATGGCCGAGCTACTGACCGGAGGGGACCTTGCAATGAACATGGAGAAGTTCTATGCTTCTGCAAACAAGGTGAGGCCAATAAAGATTAGAATAGATCTAGAGTACACACAATACAACCAATGTTTTGATCAGAAAGATTTCCGTAACAGGCGACCATAAGCCTATGAAATTCTAGATCTAGATCTAGAGATTTGGGGTTCGGTTTGGGTGAAGGCTAGGATTAGGCTTGGAGTTAGGGCTAGGGGTATGGGTGGTTTTGGGTTAAGTCTAAATCTAGATTTAGATTTCTAGTTTAATCTGTAATTGTGATTGTTGGGGTGGTAGCTCGTTATGGAAGTCCTTCCCTTTGATCAGATTGTCGGATGCTGAGTTGTGGAGTTGACCTAGACGAGATAATAATGTCTAGGGTCTTGCATGAAGCCTTACTAGTCTGTTCTATACTTACATAGCTCTAAGTTTAGAGCTAATTCCCGGCTTGTGCAGGTTCTTGTCAATTTCATTTATTTACTGTTTTATGGCATAGTACACCCTTGTCGTGTTCTGAACATAAAATTCTTGCTTCAGTTCAGAACTGAATAATTAAAGCACTCGAACCGCACTCCTATGGACTGGAAAAGTACTGTTGTAGATTGATATTTAAAACACAGTGCCATCTCTTACCTGATATAATTCCCTTTTGTGTTCGCGTTTTGATTCCATGATGTTGAACTGAGTCGTGTTAGAGTTATTGTACTGTATGATCTCATTCTGTTCACAGATACATTTGAATTCTTGCTCAGTATCCTAATGTGCCACTCATATACATTTTACAGGTTGAACAGGATGCTTACCTGTTGCGATTGATCCGTGTTGAACAACCTAAGAGGCTACGGACAAAAGACGAGGACCGCAAGAGGAGTCGGAACAATATGAGCTCTTTCTTTCTTTTGACAAACCAAGGGAAAGGACATCTGAGAGTGTGCAAGGCCACCTTCTGCAGTGTTCTTGGTAAGCTAGCGGGTGGTTGGAGGGCGCCACTGGAAGGTCCTACTTCTTTACTTTCCTTCTGTTATTTCTGTCTGTCTGTCTTACTTTTTCCAGCACTAAATGACCATTATTGTGTCGATGTGCTTCTCTTTACTCAAACTCTTACTCAAACTTGGTAAGTTCGCTGATTGAATTTCTTATGAATGCAATGAATGTCAATGTTTACAGGGATGGCAAGTAATTGAGGTTGGTACCGGTATTTAAACTTTTATTTCATATCACTTTTTTGTGTGAGCCTGGTTTGTGCTTCCTTGTGATACATGGCAATGTGCCATCGATGTGCTGGTTTGATACACACAACACCATGTAGTGAAAGCAAATTGGAGCTGATGCCAGCTTTGAATATCTTGTTGTGACAGGATAATCCATATTGTTTTTGGCATTTGTATCTAAGAAAGTCCCTTAACGGTTATTCCCCAGGCATATCTTTGGACCTTGTGACCCGTGTCGCAAAACACTTTGGGGAGCACAAAGAAGCCCGTCCTGAAGCCAGAGGTGGACGTCGTTGCACTGAACTGGACGAGAGGAAGCGGAATGCTGTGGTAGATCACATTCAGTCGTTCAAGTGCAAGGCTAGTCATTATTCAAGAAAAGACTCCCCAGGACGAAAATATCTTCCGTATGAGCTCTCCGTGGCCAAAATGTACAGGATGTTCAGGGAACACAACCACCTCCAGGTATCGTACTCCCTGTACCATAGTGTCTTCAGTCATAAATTCAACTTGGGGTTTGGCAGTCCGGCAACTGACGTTTGTGCAACGTGCACACAGTTCAGGCACCAGGTCCGAAATGATACCCTGACCGAGGACGAGAAAAAGTCATCGCAGCAGAGTTCATTCTGCACCGTCGGAGACAACGCCAGTTCTACGACATTATGAACAGGGTCGGAGACACTACGACAGTGTGATTCGACATGATGGAGAACCTTGTTCTTCCTCGTACACCCATAGGCCAGGCCTATTACAGCAGGCAACTCTACCTTCATGTATTTGGAGTTGTGGTGCACCGGGCAGACGGTTCGCAGAGGAAAGAGGACATCCATCTCTTCACCTGGCTTGAGTCTGAGAACGGTAAGGACTCGAACATGATTGCCTCTGCGTTATGGCACTTCTTGAGGATGGTACTGAAAGATGAACTTTCAACGAGGCGTGAACTGAGGCTGTTCTCAGACTCGTGCTATGGCCAAAATAAGAACATGAATGTGCTGGCAATGCTGATGGCCTTTCGCAAACAGGAATGCCCTCAGCTCAAAATTTCGTACACCTTCCCCATCAGAGGTCACAGTTTCCTGCCTGCTGATCGTGTCTTTGGTCGGGTGGAGCAGGAGATCCGTAAGAATCCAACGATCCTCCTGCCAGATGACTACCTGGCTATTCTGTCCAACCATGGACACGTACATCAGTACGGCAACGACTGGGACAGCCTAGACTTCAAGGCAGCGGCTTCCAAGTGCTTGAAGAAGGCCAGGCCTTTCAAAATTAGTGAAGTTCGTGTGATGGAGATAACGGACTCAGCTGTTGGGGTGAAAGACACATACTCTGGGGAGTTCACTAAGCACACAATATTGAAGAAGGGGTGCAGGTGGGACACCTTCGCCCCGGAGCCCCTTCCTCATGTGTCTCATGTCAAACCAGCTAAGCGAGAAGACACATTGAAGCTGCTGATGGAACTGAAACCTCCACAGCCTGTTGTTGACTGGTACAACGAGGCCCTTGGTGGTGATGGCCCTGTTGTCAACGTTCGCAACAGCAGTGATGAGGATAGTAATTAATTTAATGGACTTGCCTGATTATTTCCTGCTTGCTCTTAAAAACTTTCTTGTATTTACATTCATTTTTCTCTTCTTTATTTCTTGTACCGTATTCACTTATGTTTTTATCATGCAGAATATCTGCGGTTCAGTTTCAAAATTGGATTACTTTGTCATTTTGTTTTTATTATAGTTCCAGGATTTTGATTATGCCTAAATCAGTGCCACACTCTTTCTTTCCTGTATTCTATACACTATGGATACATTTTGTATACTTTATCATAGTTTGTGTAGAAAAATGTATTTTACATCGTGAGAGAAAAGAAATGTGTAAAATTCGAGTGCCTGTCAGAAAGACTTGGAAGGTGAGAGACAGGAGGAGAGGAAGGAAGAATGTGGGGGGATGGAGAGAGAGAGAGGGGGGGGGGGGAGATTTTGGACATGCTATTCCACTATGGCTATTTGATCTTTACCAATACATTTATTATTATTATTACAATCTAGGATTTTGATTATGGCTAAATAGGTGCCACACTTATTTTTTTTCTGTATTCTATACGCTATGGCTACTCTTGTGGCTGTTTTTTCAGTCCGTTTGGTTTGATTTTTATGTGAAATTTTGAAGAATTTTTGAGAATTTCATTGTTTTGTTGGATATAATGCCCTTTGTCAAAAAACATTCTAAATCACCGTTAAGTTAAAAAAAATTTATTTCATGACTTTATCTCATATATAATATGTGTATAGAGTCATTACAATAGCTTGTTCAACTTTAGACATCTGTTACTCAATTTTATATTGGTTTTTGTTTTTTGATGGATATAATGGGTTTTGTGAAAATAGCGTCAGGTGGATATGAAGCATTTTGTCAAAAAGTGCAGAATTAAAAGTGGTACTGAAGTCACAAAATCAAACATTGATTTATTTCCATTTGCATGATAAATTGTTTTTATGTTGTCTTTCACTATGGCTATTTAGAATTAATGGGTATGCATCAGTTTCACTGTGACTGGTTTTTATCAAATATCACAAAATGACCCAATGCGGATATAGAGCATTTTGTCATGGAGCCCTTCCTATTCTAATTTGAACTTTACATTAAGACGTTTTAAAGAAAGGACGGCTGGATACGTTAAGTTCTATTCTAGCGCGAATGGTCGTAAACAAAGATAATTCTCGGAGTAGGGACCTCAGATGATTAAGTCAGCAAATCAATCCGTTGTGAGGATAAGACGGGCTGTTTAAAATGATTCGGCGCCCTTTCATCGCTCTGGCATTGTGTTGAATCTTAATCAAGAACTCGGTAAAAATGATGTTTTCTTGGAAGCGCCCTTCTTTTCTTAGAAAGTTTCCACTAGAAGCTAAGGTGAGGTCAACCTCTTGGATTATCAGGAACTTTTCAATATAAAGCCTCGCCTAGAGGATGGGAAAGTCGGTGAAGAAAAGCTTGCGGTCAAAGCGCCAGTTTGTTGACGCATGTTGAAGGCCGCAAACGACGGTGTCGCCCGAAAAATAGAGCCTTCAGTTTGGCTGCCAGTGCTAAAACTTTGCGTTACTCTTGTTCATCGAAATTAGGACATACTCTTTAATCATAATCTTACGGCGTATTGTTTACGGTTCAAAGCTCTCTATGCTTTCTAAATTCTAAATGAAATAATACTCGGAAAGAGTTCCTTTTAGGTACGGACTAATTTACACACCAAAGAGGGCTTCGTTTGATCGAGACCATAGAAAAAGATTGGGCTTGGTTCTTGCTTGGGGTTACACAAAGAAGAAAAATTAATTTATTTCAGCTCTGCCTCTTATCTAACTTATTCCACATTTTATAACAGTAAGTTCCAAATAGGAAACACGCTATAAGGTTGCCACTGTTTCTTCTATGTAAAAAAAACAAAACGTCCGTACCTAAAAAGTACTCTTTCCTAATACTCTCGCAATTCAATTCATTCCCTCCTCTGATTAAAACAAACCTGTGCCAAAATGAAGATAATTGTCAAGATCTAGAAATGATCTTACATGGAAAAAAAAAATTTTAGCGGGCAGAGTGACCTCCCTTTGCTCCAGTGACTGTTAAAGCCCAGTTAGCCTAGTGAGTGTCCACTTACACTTTGGGAAGTGATGAACTCTGTCAAAATAGTTTGACATGTTTAACACAAACTTTCAATGAAACTTTCATTGATCGTTTGTGTTACCTAGATCTAGACATAAGTCTTTGTGATTTAATTAACTCCAAACGGTCATCAACAAAGACTTCATTCGCATACCAGCTGGAGAGGTAAAAGTCAAAAACAAGAACGACCTCGACCATCTGAGATCAAAAGCAGAAAACAAAACACAGTGGAGGAGACTATCAGTTAGCATCCGAGAGGCAGCCAGGGCGTCCAAGTCAGAGCACTGGGATGTGCAGGGCGATATATATATATATATGTATATATGGATAAAAAATTTTAACCTGCTTCCGTTATATTAGAACCACGGTCCAGTGGTCGCCAGAGCGAGAGAGAGGCAAATTGAAAACATTCTCGGACCGCAAGTTTGGTACAGGCTTCACAATAACTGCTAGGATTTACGATAAAACCCTGTTATTGCGTCTTATTTTATTATTTTAAATTTATACACCATCAAAAAATCGTGTGTTGTTTAAAAAACCCAAGAAAAAATCTGAATTCGTCAATGTCCACTGATCTAAAAGAAAGTGACAATATTTTAGATTGGAGATTGCTCACAATGCTTTCCTTTCAGGTTGTGGCGTTTTGCTTCATTTAATTTTTGTTTTTATGCAGAGTTACGGTCTTATAAATCTGAGGAAATACGGAGTAACATTTTTCCTCCCTTCTTCCCCTCCCCCCCCCTCTCCCCCTTTTCTCCTACAAAAAACCCCACTAACCTAACGCATAAATACCACACATATAAACACACTATTACTTAACTTTACTAACTGCGATTTAAAAGTTAAATTGCGAAGGTTTTCATAACGTTTCGGGCATTTTGGACGTCTCTAAGATTACCACCAAACAAACCTACTCATATGATAAACACAAAACAGTTTTTGGTGATTTACTGCTTTCTTGCACTCGGAATCAGGCCTGAGTATCGACATAGAGAACGCTGTTGGAAAGGTAAGAAACATAATGGAAGTTGTAGTTTTACACGATTTACTGTTTCACTTACCATCTGAATCAAGCCTGAGTATGGACATAGAGAACGCTGTTGGAAGGGTAAGAAACATAATGGAAGTTGCAGTTTTACACGATTTACTGTTTAACTTACCATCTGAATCAGCCCCGAGTATGGACATAGAGAACGCTGTTGGAAGGGTAAGAAACATAATGGAAGTTGCAGTTTTACACGATTTACTGTTTAACTTACCATCTGAATCAAGCCTGAGTATGGACATAGAGAACGCTGTTGGAAGGGTAAGAAACATAATGGAAGTTGCAGTTTTACACGATTTACTGTTTAACTTACCATCTGAATCAAGCCTGAGTATGGACATAGAGAACGCTGTTGGAAGGTTAAGGAACATAATGAAAGTTACAGTTTTACACGATTTACTGTTTAACTTACCATCTGAATCAAGCCTGAGTATGGACATAGAGAACGCTGTTGGAAGGTTAAGGAACATAATGGAAGTTACAGTTTTACACGATTTACTGTTTAACTTACCATCTGAATCAGCCCCGAGTATGGACATAGAGAACGCTGTTGGAAGGGTAAGGAACATAATGGCAGAGGCAGCTAAAATATCGCGACACCAGACGGGCAGTCTCTTCATCTTTGGCGTTATAGCTTTGAAAGTTATTGCTTGTAGAGTATGAGACCCGCAAGTTTGTAGAGCACTGCGCAGCTAGTGGTGGTAAAGAGCCGCAGTGGTCTTGATTGGTATATCCGCGAGTTTGTTAGTGAAGTAGTTTAAAATCTCACTCCACGTCCTATCTAAAGCTTGCTTCTCCACACTGTTTCTCTCTTTTGTATGATGCGAAGTAAACAACAATTCTCAGTGCTGCGACTCAGGTTTTTGGCGATGATACGTCAGTTTGTCCAGTGAGACTGTCTATTTTCATTTACCTCCAAGTCGGATTTCTGTCTGAAATGTTGAACTGTTCTGAGTGTTGGCGTGAGACCAGAATATTCAAAACCTGTTGACTTCCGGTCTATGGGTCTGGAGCGGTAGGTCTGGTGCTACAGGCGCTGGGGCTGACCAATCGTAGCAGCTCAATGGCTGACCCTATGTTGACCTCTAAACTCCGTGGCTGCTGAGTTGGGTGTTTCACAGTATACAGACCTGTTGAAGAGAGTGGCATTATCGATGTTTCATGTAGTTATTCAAGGTAAAAAAAAAAAGAAGAAGATAAGTAATGGTAAATTACTCTGTGTGTGTGTGTGTGTGTATTAACTAGGTAGAAGGGCTGAATTTTACAGAGGTATACTGCAAAGTGGCATTTCGTCATTTTTTTTAATTTTAGTCCTTTCTTTAATTTATTATGGACTTTTTCATCATCTGTCTACCTACTCTCTCTCTCTCTCTCTCTCTCTCTCTCTCTCTCTCTCTCTCTCTCTCTCTCTCTCTCTCTCTTTCCCGTTGCTTCTCTTACCCTATTTGGATTTCTTCTTTAACCAAAAAAAAAAAAAAAACACAAGTTACTATAATATTTTCTTCTATAATATTAGTAATTTGACATAAAACAAGACTACGTGTCGATAAATAAAATCTTGAAAATCTGAGGGAAGAGAGAGAGAGAAAGAGAGAGAGAGAAAGAGAGAGAGAGAGAGAGAGAGAGAGAGAGAGAGAGAGAGAGAGAGAGCGGGAGACAGAAAGAGAGAGAGAGCGAGAGAGATAGAGATAGATAGATAGAATAGATAGAGACACAGAGAGAGAGAGAGAAACAGAGATAGATAGATAGAATAGGTAGAGACACAGAGAGAGAGAGAGAGAGAGAGAGAGAGAGAGAGAGAGAGAGAGCGGGAGACAGAAAGAGAGAGAGCGAGAGAGATAGAGATAGACAGATAGAATAGATAGAGACACAGAGAGAGAGAGAGAGAGAGAGAGAGAGAGAGAGAGAGAGAGAGAGAGAGAGAGAGAGAGAGAGAGAGAGAGACAGACAGACAGACAGACAGACAGACAGAGAAAAGATAGGAACAAGATTTTAGAACTTCTTTTTTTCATTAATTTTTTTCTTTTACCTCAAAAAAAGTTTTGTGAATCTGCAAAAAAAAACAAACAACTGGAGCAAAGTGATGGAAAGAATACAGAGTGATGTTATGATGTTATGATGTTATTCGGTAAAAACTGCCGAGAATGATGGCAAAAGGAAAATAAAAACACAAGTTACTATAATTATTTCCTTCTATAATATTAGTAATTTGGCATAAAACAAGATCACGTGTCGATAAATAAAATCTGTGAGTTTTGAATGAATGATGTTCTTCTTCAATTTTTTTTTAATGAAATAATAGGAATAGTTAAAAAAAATTTGCAAAATTCCAATCTACTTACGGATTATTTAAATAACTGCGCGGCTAAGAATTCCCACAAGGCAGTACACTTTTACTCAATAATTAGCGCGAACATTCGCAGCTTTCTAATAAGCGTTCAAAATGATCTTAAAACACAAATGAGGTAAGTTCAGAATTAGTCGATTTTAATATCCAAAACTATGTACGCTCAACGCTTTATAGCGTGAGAGTCTGAAGACTACTTCCACACGAAGCAGAATCATCAAAATGTTGCCGCTGTCTGCAATAAATTAGTGAGAAATTAATCTCATTTAGGAGAATCATGGGGGGGGGGGGGGGTGGCTCTACCCATTCCGGCTAATCACAGCGGCCGCAACAGGCTGTGTTTAGGTTGTTCCTTCTTCTTAAGTCGCACTAATCCCATGTTATAAGCAACGGTCCAAGATTGTCGACTCATGTTCCACCCACAGCTTGGCCCTTGTCATACCGGTAAATGCTTTCACTGAACAACGGTTCAACTTGAAGCACTCAATCCCTTTCGAGGATCACGTGGGTCAGCAATACATCCAGATAATTACTTCATCACAGCAAATCTTCTTAAACGACAGTTTATCACTATTTTTAACAATTTAATAAATCTTTTTTTTTTTATTGTTTCCCTTCCATGACAGTATTCTTTGATAGATTGAAGTATTCTTTAGTTTTGCTTTTTTTTTTCTTAAATGGACGCCCCCGGAGTAATCATGTTAAAAAAATGATTGGGTAATTTGCATAATTCCAAATTCTAAATCCTATCAACTGTTCATTGTCATTAAGGCTTCAGTGAATGGACATCTTTTAACTACCACGAATTAGCGATGCTACTTTAGGCACCCTCTGTTTATTAATTCTGCGAAGCAAAGCATGAAGTCCTTGAAGAGAAAAATAAGTAAATAAATAAATAAGGCAACTACAGATTAAGCTGTTTTTCAGTATTTCCTAATGCAAGCTGAAAATGCCGTTCTACAAACGGGGCCCTGGTGTCAATTTGCCGAGGCTTGGGTGCGTGTATGTATTTATAGAGGCTTATAAATGCGCTTCATATCTCTCCTTTCACACACATGATCCAGATAAAATTATATGCCTTCATCTATCCACCTTCATTTCGAATCTAGATATCTCCATAACTCAAATTCTAAACACGAACATTAGATAGAGAGCTTAATTCCATTAAATTAAAACAAACGTAGTGTTCGTTTCGCGTTAAAAACAAATACAAATTTGTACAAAGTAGATCTAAATTAGATCTAGATCTAGATCCCTCTAAATCTAATATTCTACTTGAGAATAAGGCTAACCTCCTAGATCTAGTTTCGACGGTCCAACTTATTCCAACCGCCACGGAATTTAAAAATCAAAACAAACGTGCTCGTTTCGCATTGACAACAAGCACATAATGTCTGTCTAGCACAATGGTTTGTCTCACAAAGAGAATTATTACTAGCTTCTACAGAGAATAATTGACGCAATGCGTCGAGTCGACTAGGAGAACATTTTCATTCCAAAAGAATTTATAATAACTAGAGACACAAACCGATGAATTTTAAAATTGCCGGGAAATATGTTTAAGGAATTATACTTTTTGATTATTTTCTTAGTTTCGTCTTGGTGAAAAACGGCCTAATCAATTTTTTTTAAAAATATTTTTATAATAAAAGTCTTGAAAGTGAAAATATCTAAAAAA
>JAWDGP010005062.1:97500-140000 GCA_033675545.1 Elysia crispata | reverse complement strand
ACCAACTTTCACTGTCTGTTCTCATAATATGGTTGCAATGTTGTGATCATGTGTCGAGCAACGTTTGACATTTTTTGTCGACATCTATGACAATATCTATGACAACATCTATGACAATAAAGCCATCATGCTAAATTATTTTGACTTCTATATCTGAAAATATTCAAAAGTCGTTTTGGTTAAAATTAAAACTAGCAAAGGATTCATCTGAAACTGGCCTTTATGTTTAGCAGCGAATGAAAAAAAAAAACCACCTTTCTACCAATCCATGTGTGACATTATGGCCCAAGAGCTCATTCTGACCTCTCCATTTCTTAATTTAAAGATAACACGAAAAGACCCAAGGGGTGACAAACCGTGCAGGTATTTATGTAAGCTGTACCCGCATGATGGTGAGGAAAGATTGGCAATTAGAAAGGGTTTTACAAAGTTAGATATCACCTCTTATTGGACTTTTTTTCCCGGCATACTTCATTGCAGCATCACCACTTGGCGAATGCATAACTTACAGAATCAAAAATGGGCTTAGTTTAAGAGCCTTTGATAATATTTTACAAAAAAACTTGGTACATAACTTTTAGACTGCTGGTTTTGATGTAAAAAGAATTCTTAGGATCGTATACATTAACTTCACTTTGGCGAATTGTTTATAAACGGTTATAGTTAGAATAGAAATCATTGTGTTTAGAGACAAAAATGTGTCTAAGTCTAAATTCAGTCCGAGCTTTATCGGAAGATAGCACACACTGAATTGACCGAACCATCCTCTTCACTTCACCCAATATTTATTTTTCTCTCTCATTCTCTGCATACCTGCACGTGACCCGATGCCTCGCCATGATGGCGGTGAAGAGTACTCAAAGTTTGATATAGATCTAGATTTTGTATCTTGTCGCAAAATATAAATACTCTTTCAAAGTTGAACTTATCGATATTAATCCTTACAAAATTTTCCCAGAATATTGTCACGATGGTTTCCCGTTGAAAACACGGCAGTATTAAGGGGTCTTTTGTTAAATTTATTTTAAAATGCGAATGTGAAATTGCTAGGCCTTACGGATAGATTACATTCGTCGTAGATGTCCACTTTCGGCGCCCAATATGGGACTGGTTAATATACTGTATGAAAAAGGGATCTAATACAAAAGGTCGACCATTCTCTACCCCTGTGGAGTCTTTGCTTGAACTGTTTACAACTTGTGATAAAGAAAGGGCATTTACAGGTTATCTATTTGACTATTCACAAAGCGATCCTCGGTGGAGATAGAAATCCATATTCTTTTTATTGCTGCTAAAGATTCTTATGTTCGTTTCATTCTTGATGATGGTGATGATGATGATGATGATGATTGATTATAATGGTGATGATAATGATGATCATGATGAGGAGCATGGTGGCGGCCATAGTGTTGGTGATGATGATGATGATGATGGTGGTGGCAATAGTGATGATGATGATGATGATGATATTGATGGTGGGTGGCCATAGTGGTGGTGGTGGTGGTGATGATGATGACGGTGATGCCGATATTGAGGTTGGCTGGCCATAGTGCTGCTGCTGCTGCTGCTGATGATGATGATGGTGGGTGGCCATAGTGCTGATGATTATAAGGATGATTAAAGTAATGATTATGTAGATAATGGTGGTAATGATGATATTTATGATGATGATGATGATGATGATGATGATGATGATGATGATGATGATGATGATGATGATGATGATGATGATGATGATGATGATTAAGATGATGAAGATGATGATGATAATGATGTTGAAAAAGCTGCTGAGCATTTCTTTTAGCTTTTCTCCATTTAAGGTGTGCGATTAGGCTTTAGGCAAACAAATCATTATTAGAAAAATAATCGAGTAATAACGAGATAGCATCGTGATCGTATCCATTTCTGTTCCTGTTCCTGATGAGTTCTGCTGTGGGCGATTGTAATAACGCCCTGTCACAGGAACTAATGAGTCCGCAGATGGTAGAAGATCTTGCTCTTGATCTGTATGTTTGTTCTCAAGCATTTCTGGAGCGGTACTCGACAAATGTGACGTTCATCATTGGTAATTAGCATTGAACATGAATTTCTCAATAGGGGTAAAATACATTAGCATTAGTACTGTAGCGGAATGACTGGAACCATTGGACATAAATGGTATTTGTAAGTAGAGTGTCTAGCAATTGTTTCGGTGAGATTTGTTAATATCTGTGATATATGTATATGTATATATATATATAAAGATCTTTCTTAAGGTAAGATAAGAAAGCAGAGAAATATTTCATTCTAAAAACGAAACCAAGCCTCAACAAAAGAAGGGAAATATTTTCATCGTGCCCCCACAAAAAGAAACATTTACTACAAAACTACCAGTGGCCCGGAAACGAAAAGAAAACAACAACACAAGGTCGGAACGGCAACCGAACACACCTCAGTCATACCCGAAGAGAGCGGAGGACAGGCGACCCTTGTCCTCTGCTTGAAACACCAGTGCCGTATGAAGAGAAGTTAAGGTAAGATCTTCTATATCTATATATTTATATATAATATACATCCCTGCATTTTAGGACACAAGTAAATTATATGTTTGTTTGGATTATATGGAAGTTGTTGAAAGAAATCTCGGGTTACTTGGTATTTACAACTTTTTAAAGTTTTGTTACCCTACAATTATATTTTTTACAACTGTCTAAAATTTGGATGATGAATCTAAAAGACTTTGTGTTCCCTTGGAATCGGCAAAGTCTGATTTCATTTTTAGTTTTTTTGGAACCATTAAACAGTAGGTAGTTGTAAAGAGGAATTGAGTTGGCTGGGTTATATTGGAATTTTTTTTAAAATTCTGAAACAGATTAAAGTAATAGGGACAAGTAAACATTTATAAGTCATGAGCAAACTTCTGAAGATATAAACAGCTTTATAACGAAAAAAGGGGGGTGGGTGTGTGAAAATGAAACGCCTTTGTAATTTCAAAAGCCATCTATGTTAGGTTAAAAAGTTAAAAAAAAAAAAAGAATGCATGAAATTTCTGGAAAAATGGATATAAGGGCAATAAATTAGTTCTCTGCCGCGAGAGAGATACATAAAAGCCGGGATGTTTTGTAAATATTTATAATCCAAATTGATTGTTTTGGCTGAGATGTCTTGTAAATATTTATGATACATTTGCGATGGTTTCAATTGAGATGCCTTGTAGATATTTATGAAACAATGTGATTGAATTGTCTGAGAGGTCTTATGGATAATTTCATATATGATACAATTCGATGGTTTCAGATCCACAGACACAAAGGCGACTTGTTATCGAACGCACATTTAAATATGATTCCAATAAATAAAAGTTTGTACAAAAGAAAGAAAAGATTAAAAAATACATTAGCACAAATGAGCTTGATACAAGTTGACGGTTATGGATGCTAAGATGAAACTTACATTCTAGTAAACATTATAACAGCCTTTTAAAAGCAAGCAAAGAAATTCTATTAAATACGAAGAATTTTCAAGGAAATCGAGAGGAAAAAAAATAACCGAAAACCTGTTAAATCTCTGTGGGAGAAGCTGTGAGGACATTGCTAGAAAATCGCAGATTTTTGGCCTCTCGAACTTGTTTAAAGTTCAAGTACAAGAGAAAGAAAAAAGAAGATTAAAGCGTGAGGAAGAAGCAGAGAAAAATCTTGTATTGAAACCGCACCTTCAGCTTGTAATATATTTATACATCTCGAATGAGGAAACTTAACTCCCTTAAACCATGGACAAAAAACTGAACTAAGAACATCCGGTATTTTCTTTAAAAAAATATAAATTACTTTATATCATACCCGTCACCATGAACGTGAGGTCAGGAAACGTGACTTGTCGCAAGTGTTCATCACAGAGATAATAAGGCACATCATGGCTGTTTATAATCACGATAAACCAAGATCGTTTTTTAACCAAGAGCACTAGAAGATGAACATTGAACCTCTACATCATTTGCCAGTGCCAATATTAAGTAAGCTTAAACTTAAAACCAAGAAGAAACTCGACCATCTGAGGTCAATAGCAGAAGCCAACACAATAGAAGAGATTATCAGCGAACATCCGAGAGGCAATCGAGGCGTCCAAGTCGGAGCACTAGGATGTGAACGGTGATAGAGAGGGAGTCCAAGTCGAAACACTAGGATGTGAACGGTGATATAGAGGGAGTCCAAGTCGAAACACTAGGATGTGAACGGTGATATAAAGGGAGTCCAAGTCGAAACACTAGGATGTGAACGGTGATAGAGAGGGAGTCCAAGTCGAAACACTAGGATGTGAACGGTGATATAGAGGGAGTCCAAGTCGAAACACAACGATGTGAACGGTGATATAGAGGGAGTCGAGGAGTCCAAGTCGAAACACTAGGATGTGAACGGTGATAGAGAGGGAGTCCAAGTCGAAACACTAGGATGTGAACGGTGATATAGAGGGAGTCCAAGTCGAAACACTACGATGTGAACGGTGATATAGAGGGAGTCCAAGTCGACACACTAGGATGTGAACGGTGATATAAAGGGAGTCCAAGTCGGAACACAAGGATGTGAACGGTGATATAGAGGGAGTCCAAGTCGGAACAGAAGGATGTGAACGGTGATATAGAGGGAGTCCAAGTCGGAAAACTAGGATGTGAACGGTAATATAGAGGAGTCCAAGTCGGAACAAAAGGATGTGAACGGTGATATAGAGGGAGTCCAAGTAGGAACACTAGGATGTGAACGGCGATATAGAGGGAGTCCAAGTCGGAACACTAGGATGTGAACGGTGATATAGAGGGAGTCCAAGTCAGAACACTAGGATGTGAACGGTGATATAGAGGGAGTCCAAGTCGGAACACTAGGATGTGAACGGTGATATAGAGGGAGTCCAAGTCAGAACACTAGGATGTGAACGGTGATAGAGAGGGAGTCCAAGTCGGAACACTAGGATGTGAACGGTGATAGAGAGGGAGTCGAGGCGTCCAAGTCGGAGCACTAGGATGTGAACGGTGATATAGAGAGAGTCCAAGTCGGAGCACTATGATGTGAACGGCGATATAGAGGGAGTCCAAGTCGGAGCACTAGGATGTGAACGGCGATATAGAGGGAGTCCAAGTCGGAGCACTAGGATGTGAACGGCGATATAGAGGGAGTCCAAGTAGGAACACTAGGATGTGAACGGCGATATAGAGGGAGTCCAAGTCGGAACACTAGGATGTGAACGGCGATATAGAGGGAGTCCAAGTAGGAACACTAGGATGTGAACGGCGATATAGAGGGAGTCCAAGTCGGAGCACTAGGATGTGAACGGCGATATAGAGGGAGTCCAAGTCGGAGCACTAGGATGTGAACGGCGATATAGAGGGAGTCCAAGTCGGAGCACTAGGATTTGAACGATGATGAAGAGGGAGTCCAAGAAGGAACACTAGGATGTGAACGGCGACATAGAGGGAGTCGAGGTGTCCAAGTCGGAACACATGGATGTGAACGGTCATATAGAGGGAGTCGAGGTGTCCAAGTCGGAACACTAGGATGTGAACGGTCATATAGAGGGAGTCGAGGCGTCCAAGTCGGAACACTAGGATGTGAACGGTCATATAGAGGGAGTCCAAGTCGGAACACAAGGATGTGAACGGTGATATAGAGGGAGTCGAGGCGTCCAAGTCGGAACACTAGGATGTGAACGGCGATATAGAGGGAGTCCAAGTCGGAACACTAGGATGTGAACGGTGATATAGAGGGAGTCCAAGTCGGAACACTAGGATGTGAACGGCGATATAGAGGGAGTCGAGGCGTGCAAGTCGGAACACTAGGATGTGAACGGTCATATAGAGGAAGTCCAAGTCGGAACACAAGGATGTGAACGGTCATATAGAGGGAGTCGAGGTGTCCAAGTCGGAACACTAGGATGTGAACGGCGATAAAGAAAAGTCGAGGAGTCCAAGTCGGAACACTAGGATGTGAACGGTGATATAGAGGGAGTCCAAGTCGGAACACTAGGATGTGAACGGCGATATAGAGGGAGTCCAAGTCGGAACACTAGGATGTGAACGGCGATAGAGAGGGAGTCGAGGCGTCCAAGTCGGAACACTAGGATGTGAACGGTGATATAAAGGGAGTCGAGGCGTCCGAGTCGGAACACTAGGATGTGAACGGTGATATAAAGGGAGTCGAGGCGTCCAAGTCGGAACACTAGGATGTGAACGGTGATATAGAGGGAGTCGAGGCGTCCAAGTCGGAACACTAGGATGTGAACGGTGATATAGAGGGAGTCGAGGCGTCCAAGTCGGAACACTAGGATGTGAACGGCGATATAGAGGGAGTCGAGGCGTCCAAGTCGGAACACTAGGATGTGAACGGTGATATAGAGGGAGTCGAGGCGTCCAAGTCGGAGCACTAGGATGTGAACGGTGATATAAAGGGAGTCGAGGAGTCCAAGTCGGAGCACATTGATGTGAACGGTGATAGAGACGGAGTCGAGGCGTCCAAGTCGGAGCACTAGGATTTGAACGGCGATAGAGACGGAGTCGAGGCGTCCAAGTCGGAGCACTAGGATTTGAACGGCGATAGAGAGGGCGTCCAAGTCGGAGCACTAGGATGTGAACGGCGATAGAGAGGGAGTCCAAGTCGGAGCACTAGGATGTGAACGGCGATAGAGAGGGCGTCCAAGTCGGAGCACTAGGATGTGAACGGCGATAAAGAGGGAGTCGAGGCGTCAAAGTCGGAACACTAGGATGTGAACGGTGATATAGAGAGAGTCGAGGTGTCCAAGTCTGAACACTAGGATGTGAACGGTGATATAGAGGGAGTCGAGGCGTCCAAGTCGGAGCACTAGGATGTGAACGGTGATATAGAGGGAGTCCAAGTCGGAGCACTAGGATGTGAACGGTGATATAGAGGGAGTCCAAGTCGGAGCACTAGGATGTGAACGGCGATATAGAGGGAGTCCAAGTCGGCGCACTAGGATGTGAACGGTGATATAGAGGGAGTCAAAGTAGGAACACTAGGATGTGAACGGCGATATAGAGGGAGTCGAGGTGTCGAAGTCGGAACACTAGGATGTGAACGGTCATATAGAGGGAGTCCAAGTCGGAACACTAGGATGTGAACGGTGATATAGAGGGACTCCAAGTCGGAGCACTAGGATGTGAACGGTCATATAGAGGCAGTCGAGGCGTGCAAGTCGGAACACTAGGATGTGAACGGTGATATAGAGGGAGTCCAAGTCGGAACACAAGGATATAAACGGTCTTATAGAGGGAGTCGAGGCGTGCAAGTCGGAACACTAGGATGTGAACGGTGATATAGAGGGAGTCCAAGTCGGAACACAAGGATGTGAACGGTCATATAGAGGGAGTCAAGGTGTCCAAGTCGGAACACTAGGATGTGAACGGCGATATAGAGGGAGTCCAAGTCGGAACACTAGGATGTGAACGGTGATAGAGAGGGAGTCGAGGCGTCCAAGTCGGAACACTAGGATGTTAACGGTCATATAGAGGGAGTCGAGGCGTCGAAGTCGGAACACTAGGATGTGAACGGTCATATAGAGCGAGTCCAAATCGGAACACAAGGATGTGAACGGCGATATAGAGGGAGTCCAAGTCGGAGCACTAGTTTGTGAACGGCAATATAGAGGGAGTCCAAGTCGGAGCATTAGGATGTGAACGGCGATATAGAGGGAGTCCAAGTCGGAGCATTAGGATGTGAACGGTGATATAGAGGGAGTCCAAGTCGGAGCATTAGGATGTGAACGGCGATATAGAGGGAGTCCAAGTCGGAGCATTAGGATGTGAACGGCGATATAGAGGGAGTCCAAGTCGGAGCACTAGGATGTGAACGGCAATATAGAGGGAGTCCAAGTCGGAGCACTAGGATGTGAACGGCGATAGAGAGGGAGTCCACATCGGAGCACTAGGATGTGAACAGCAATATAGAGGGAGTCCAAGTCGGAGCATTAGGATGTGAACGGCGATATAGAGGGAGTCCAAGTCGGAGCACTAGTTTGTGAACGGCAATATAGAGGGAGTCCAAGTCGGAGCATTAGGATGTGAACGGTGATATAGAGGGAGTCCAAGTCGGAGCACTAGGATGTGAACGGTGATATAGAGGGAGTCCAAGTCGGAGCATTAGGATGTGAACGGCAATATAGAGGGAGTCCAAGAAAAGAAGCCTTGCATTTTGTGGCTGGTATCCATCAAGATAAAGAGCAAACGAATTATCTTTTGTAGGGGAACCATTCCTCGTTCCAACCCCTCGCAAACATCGTGTATCATTTTAAAAAGCATAACCATGAAGATGACACAAGACATAAGAGTTTTACTTTGACATGACATTACAAAGTATTTCAGACGAAAACATAGAATTTTTTTTTTCTTAGATGGACATGCGATACCCCGGTAACAAGATGGTCTTAGTAGCTGCGATCCGAAACAAAAAATCTGGGATCTAAACCCAGGAGTCGGTTGAGACCTGACCTCACTCTGAGCCCCAGCTCCCACTCATGGCGATAATTCATGCGTTAAGTGATACCCAAGTGTGGCGCTCTGATCTGGCCTGTCTATATGGATTATTCTGATTCCCTTGAGACTATCCGCGCCATGATTGACTCACAGGTTGAATTCACTTCTCAACTAGTCTTAGATGATTTTCAAGTTTTTGTCGATTTCCTCTTTCTATGATAAATTACTCTATATTTAGCAGATGTTACACTTTAGGCATTGGTTGGGATTTTTTTTTTTTATATATAAAAGATTTAAGAGAGAAATTTGTTTGAGAAAAGAAGTCAATTCGTAACGTGGTGTATGTGTGTTCCCGAAATCCAGGAAATTTCATTTTAGTTTTGTAGGAACTGAGCAAAGTCAGAGAACCACTGAAAAGCAAGATGTAACTAGCCACCAAGAGAGAAAAGAAAACAATGCTACGGAAGAAAAAAAGTAGAAAGATAATAGTAGCAGAAGCATTAGTGGTGGTGGTAGTAGTAGTAGTAGTAGTAGTAGTAGTAGTAGTAGTAGTAGTAGTAGTAGTAGTAGTAGTAGTAGTAGTAGTAGTAGTAGTAGTAGTAGTAGTAGTAGTAGTAGTAGTAGTAGTAGTAGTAGTAGTAGTAGTAGTAGTAGTAGTAGTAGTAGTAGTAGTAGTAGTAGTAGTAGTAGTAGTAGTAGTAGTAGTAGTAGTAGTAGTAGTAGTAGTAGTAGTAGAAGAAGAAGAAGAAGAAGAAGAAGAAGAAGAAGAAGAAGAAGAAGAAGAAGAAGAAGAAGAAGAAGAAGAAGAAGAAGAAGAAGAAGAAGAAGAAGAACAAGAAGAACAAGAAGAACAAGAACAAGAACAAGAAGAAAAAATAGCGAAAGAGAAATCGAGAAGGAGTAAAATAATTATTTAGAAGATGAGAGTAAGCAATGGAATAATACAATGTACCGAACCCTTTAATCACTAAGAAACAAACAAACAAAAAAAGCTGTTAACTCACTGCGCTTTCAACAAAGCCACACGAAAACAATTCTTTAGCAAGTCTTAAATGCGATAACCAAACTGAACACGCAGGTATTCTTCTCAGCTAAAAAAAAAAACAAAACAAAAAACAAAAAACCAAATATCAACAGGTCAACCTTCAGAGTGTGCCGAAGCAGCGGTTGTTGGGATCTCACCAATATGAGAAGGAGCAGACCAGATTCAATAAAAGAGGAAAAAAAAAAGAAATAATTCTGTTTACTTCAGCAGTGGATTGCCTCGTTTTTGTTGTGATTTAGCAACAATCAAAAGATTTTTTGTTGTTTTTTTTTTTTTTTGGGAGGAGGGGGGGGGGGGGGGGGGGGGGGTTGGCTTCACTTTCCCAAAGTTTAACGGAGATAGTTTTTGTGAAACATGCAGGTTTAGAAATTGAATAATCGCCCAGTAGCGCAGTGGCCTCTTCTCTGCAGATCAATAGTTGGTTCGAATGAAACGAGAGAAGGAGACAGACAAGAGAAATGATGTGTCAAACAGATCAATAGTTGGTTCGAATGAAACGAGAGAAGGAGACAGACAAGAGAAATGATGTGTCAAACAGATCAATAGTTGGTTCGAATGAAACGAGAGAAGGAGACAGACAAGAGAAATGATGTGTCAAACAGATCAACAGTTGGTTCGAATGAAACGAGAGAAGGAAACAGACAAGAGAAATGATGTGTCAAACAGATCAACAGTTGGTTCGAATGAAACGAGAGAAGGAGACAGACAAGAGAAATTATGTGTCAAACAGATCAACAGTTGGTTCGAATAAAACGAGAGAAGGAAACAGACAAGAGAAATGATGTGTCAAACAGATCAACAGTTGGTTCGAATGAAACGAGAGAAGGAGACAGACAAGAGAAATGATGTGTCAAACAGATCAACAGTTGGTTCGAATGAAACGAGAGAACGGAGACAGACAAGAGAAATGATGTGTCAAAAAAAATATTCGGGTAAAGCCAATAACATTATATGTATATAATATTTTCTTTTTAACCGTCTTTAATAAAGGAACATTGATTGAGTCAAAATCTCTCTCTCTCTCTCTCTCTCTCTCTCTCTCTCTCTCTCTCTCTCTCTCTCTCTCTCTCTCTCTCTCTCTCTCTCTCTCTCTCTCTCTCTCTCTCTCTCTCTCTCTCTGCGCATTCCTCTCTCCCACCTAAATATCGACTTTTCTATTTCTTTTTTTTTTAATCTAGGAAATATCTACTAGTTCATCTTTTTTTTTTTTTGACAACAAATTTGTGCCTTCCCACTCCTCTTTATTTATTTATTTACTTTTTTTTTTTTTTTTGCAGTATTCACTTCTCGCAAATTTCTCTTGATTTTGCTATTTTCGACCTTTTATTCCTACTTTCCCTTTATTGTAATAAACGCCATAAGGAATGAGAATAATCCAAGAAGAACAGAACCAACCTGTTATCCTTTTTTTAAAAGTACATTTTATAATTTCTATTCGGGATTGACCCTTTAAATGTAGAAATGTAGAAATGTAGTTTTATTTTTTAATTCTTTCTTTATAGCTACGTGGAAGCTATGGAATTATTACTTCTAAGAAATCCGGGGATATCCGTGTTCATGGCTTGTTATTCTTTTCAATCCTTTCACTAATTCCCCCCCCCCTCCCCCCCCTCCCTTTTCCCTCCCCACTTCTACCCCGCACCCCCCATAAAGACACAAAATAATAATAATAAAAAAATTAATATTGTATCCGTTCATGCGTTCGAAAGGGGAGATAACTGGACAGCTGGCTTTCCGAGACCATTGATTTGTAAAGTCGAGAAAAAAAACGTAGGCCCACCCGTATACCCAATAGAGTCTTTTTAACTCAAGAAAACTTAACATGTTACAAGAATATCGTATTCAAAGGAGCGGGAGAGAGAGAGAGAGAGAGAGAGAGAGAGAGAGAGAGAGAGAGAGAGAGAGAGAGAGAGAGAGAGAGAGAGAGAGAGAGAGAGAGAGAGAATGAGGGAGAGAGAGAGAGAGTTAGAGAGAGAGAGACAATGAGGGAGAGAGAGAGAGAGAGAGAGAGAGAGAGAGTGAGAGAGAGAGAGAGAGAGAGAGAGAGAGAGAGAGAGAGAGAGAGAGAGAGAGAGAGAGAGAGAGAGAGAGAGAGAGAGAGAATGAGGGAGAGAGAGAATGAGGGAGAGAGAGAGAGAGAGAGAGAGAGAGAGAGTGAGAGAGAGAGAGAGAGAGAGAGAGAGAGAGAGAGAGAGAGAGAGAGAGAGAGAGAGAGAGAGAGAGAGAGAGAGAGAGAGAGAGAGAGAGAGAGAGAGAGAGAGAGAGAGAGAGAGAGAGAGAGAGAGAGAGAGAGAGAGAGAGAGAGAGAGAGAGAGAGAGTGAGAGAGAGAGTGAGAGAGAGAGTGAGAGAGAGAGGGAGAGAGAGAGAGAGAGAGTGAGAGAGAGAGAGAGAGAATGAGGGAGAGAGAGAGAGAGAGAGAGAGAGAGAATGAGGGAGAGAGAGAGAGAGAGAGAGAGAGAGAGAGAGAATGAGAGAGAGAGAGAGAGAGAGAGAGAGAGAGAGAGAGAGAATGAGGGAGAGAGAGTGAGAGAGAGAGAGAGAGAGAGAGAGAGAGAGTGTGAGAGAGAGAGAGAGAGAGAGAGAGAGAGAGAGAGAGAGAGAGAGAGAGAGAGAGAGAGAGAGAGAGAGAGAGAGAGAGAATGAAAGAATGAAAGAATGGATAACACCCTTTGGTTCAGCTGTGCGCTCAGTGTAACCCAGAGATCTATATTAATGTCTAGATACAAAATACAAAATGCCGAATTGCATTTGTGATTTTCCTTTTCTTACTCTTTTAGTCTGACACTTTGAACAAAAAAGCAATAGTAAAATTGCTATGCTGAGCGCATTTCAATAACAAAAGAATTTCTTTCTTGGCAGATTTTTATTTCTTTTTCTAAGTGAACAGATAGTCCGGTAGGTATATTTTTCTCTAGATATTACTATGAGATGTACAGTTTGTGTCCTAAATGGCCCTTGAATCTAATAAAGTATAATCCGGTTTAACCTGTGTCCTAATAGGCCTAAATGTTTCAGGTGAATGAAGAACTAACTGGAGACTTTAAGAGTAGTTTCTGTGGACGGCTGTGATTAAAAACCAATGTATTCTCTTTAAATTCAGAAATAAAACTTCTTCTTAAAAGCATATATATATATATATATATATATATATATATATATATATATATATATATATAATATACATAAATATATATATATGTATCCATTTATATCTACAATTACACATAGGCATGCAACTATTTTACTTAACATTCAAACTTGGTTTCTAAACAAACCTCAAGTCGCCTTTTAACTCTACAAACCTCAACGTGGAAAGATTAAACCTAAACCTGTGATTGAAAACCAATGCATTCTCTTTAAATTCAGAAATAAAACTTCTTCTTAAAAGCATATATACAAGCACACACACACATATATATATATATATATATATATATATATATATATATATATATATATATATATATATATATATCCATTTATATCTACAATTAGACATAGGCATGCAACTATTTTACTTAACATTCAAACTTGGTTTCTAAACAAACCTCAAGTCGCCTTTTGGCTCTACAAACCTCAACGTGGAAAGATTAAACCTAAACCGCACAGTGCCCAAAGTTTATGTAAAAGCCATAAATCGAATAGGAAGTTGAGAAAATCAAATAAAAACAAAACAAAACTAACACTTACTATAATTAAGAGCAATGGGGAAATGAAAAGGTGGATGTTTTGCAAAATGTTTAATTTAATAGTTTTCTAATTTTTTTTTCAGATCTACAACTAGGGTAGCTAAAAAAAATCTAAAAGTAAAAAAAAAAATATTTTCAAGAGCGAATACAGGAAAACAAAAAGGATCGACTAACTTAGGCATGGATGATTTTTAATTGAAAAATAGGATATACTTCATAAACGTCACTGCAAAATTTTGCAACGGTGTATAAAAATGTTGATAAGAGATACAACTGTAATTTAAGGAACAACCATAAATTTATAGCTTTTACCATCTTCAAGAAACAGCATACCATAATATGATTAAGCTCAACAGAAAGGCTAAACGGAAAAGAATCCAAAACAAGTTTGAACACGTATAGGTTTCAGTTCTACTAGGTGATAGCAAAATCTGATTTTAATTTTAACGAAATTAAAAAAGAAATCAGTATTGGATGCTAAGTGAGTATCTCAAAGTTTATATGAAACATGTTTCGCAATCAGAATACTAATCTTACTTCAGATTGTAAAATCTTAGCCTATTTCCTCATTCTCTCAAATAATCGTTATCTTGTGTGTTCTAATACATGGGTGGTTATGGATTTTAAAAAGACATTTCACCTTTCAGCATTTTTTTTTTAATCTCGTACCTAAAAAACCTCATAAGTAGCGGTTATAGTTAGATTAGAAAAATGCAAAATCTTTTATACGCTTTTTTCGTCTTCAGTGCATTGGTTGTTCTGCTGCTCTAATATCTTGAAATAATTTCTGATACTCACGCATAGCGAGGAAAGAACAAAAAAAGAATAATAACAGCAGCAACAACGACAATAAACAAAACAATGATGGGAGCAACATAACTGTAGTTGTTCACAGAATGAAAGCCAATACATTCGTAATGACAGCCGCTGCTTATTAAAGACTTCCCTGTGCGACATGATGACAATCTCTTGTCATAACATTATTACCACAATGTTATTACAATCCTCAGATTGTCTAGGACTATCTTCCGAGATACTTCGCTAATGAACACACGTCAAGAGTCGTTGCTTTAGAAAATCGGAGTGTAATTCTAAAGTACAATGCCCTAATACCAGTAAGTTGTGATATCAAAATTGTGGTATTGGACACAAACAAAGCGCGTCTAATAATTATTATTTGTGTAGTTTCACACTGGTTGCACTCGTCTTAAAGAAACGAAACAAATTAGAATATTGTCTTGCATGTAGATTTCCACGATATTTTTGTTTTTCTGTCTGAAAACAAGGTGCCATGAATCAAGAAGAGAAAATAATATGAGCGACCGAGAATGAAAAGAGAGCTTTGAGAACATAATAAAGAATTTCAGAATTATGAGAAAGAAAAAAAATGTAGTGCAGCTTTCGATATATAAATAACAATATTATGTCTAAGAAATTTCTAATTAATTTTTAAATTTTATTTGTCATTAAAAGAATAAAATGATACTTTTGTGTCGAAATCGACTTGATAAAATTTTATTTTCTCGGCTTCTGGAACAACACTGTCTTATTGAACTAATATTTTCAAAATAATTTTAGCGAAAAATGACCAGGCTTAGTTGTTTCGAAATTCATTCATTTCATTATGAGATACTTGAGCAACGAAAGAATGTGATAATGTATGTCACATGATACTACGATCTCTGAAATACTCACTCCTGCAAGCCAATTTACTCATGTTGCAGCTAGTGTAAACAAGAAGTCTGGCTTTTTTTTTATAGACAAGGCAAACATTTAATGAAAATAAGTTCAAGGCAAACATTTGATCAAAATTAGTTCAAGGAAAACAGATGGTAATAATTTGCGTATTGCTTCATTACGGAAATAAAATTTCGGTTTCGAAATATCTCAAATTTTTGTTTCAAATTGACCCAAACGTTAGCAAATGTAAATCCATCAAGTCTAGAAAGTCCGGCTACAATACATTCTAAGTCAAGGTTAAAACGGTACTTTATGAGAGTTTTGTGTTATGTTAGAAACTTGTCTCTCAAAGAATAACCATTGAATTCTTTAAAAAGACGGAGAAAATTTTTGATGTCACACGCCGCTTTCGATGTATTTTCGAGGCAAATCAAAATGCTCATCAACTTTGCCATCTTCAAAGAGGAATGATTAAAGAAATTTACACACACAGATCACATACTTTGGTTTTACTTCGCCTGGCTGAAAAAAATTGACTAATTTTCATCATAAGTATCAAGTATTAATTATATGTATGCATCTTTTAGTCGATTAAGAAATAGATAAAAAAAATTTTAAATGGATTTAGAAGAAGTTAACGAACAAAAGAAGAAATTAAAATATGGAGAATCTGAGAGAGAGGGAAGAACAAAGAGACAGAGAGGAAGTGAAGGGAAAAGAGGGTGTTAGCTCATCAGATAGACAAATTTAAAGAGAATCAAAGATTATTAGAAAGATAGATAGATAAAGATTCAAAATGATCTTTTATCAACTACAATACAAAAATTAATCGAGTTAAAAATCTTTAAATAAAAATAAAAATTTCTAAGTAAAGTTTCCTAAATAAAAAAGAATTTACAGACCCTTCTACATGTTCCCCATAAGGCTAGAATACATCAGAAGTACGAACGAAAAGGTTGGCTGTGGCGGAAACCCATAGCTTCCACCTTAGACTTACAAATTATAACGATTTGCTTTTTAATGGATCTATAAAGAGCCTGGGATTAGTAAATTCGCTAATATTTTTTTTATATCGTTAGAAACAGAAGCATCCAAAAACTACTTATCTCTGTGCTTGTTATGATCAGGTAATACAAATGAGGAGGGAAAAAAATTGAACTTTTCCAGCAGCAAAACTTAATCATTTCCTTTATATTTACCACAATATATTGTAAAATCCATTTTGAAGTATATATTTATGAGAAATTTATTGTCTTGCTGGCCCGTAGAGTGATATTATGGGACTTTAAACAATAATTTGATCTGTCTTTCTTGTATTCACATTATGTGGTATTTCTGTATTATTTATTTTCTCAGTCTTGCATGGCTAACGCCTCACAGTAAGAGTGTGACATAAGGGTTTACGTTTTATCATACAAGGCTTGCCGGCCGACACGATTTAGCCAGATTTTCTTATTAAAAATTTCCATGTATACAACAATTACTAGAACTCTTATTCCTAAATATTGCAATCGTAGTATTCAAGCAGTCCCTTGATATATTTCTCAAGTTGGAAACAACTACTATTCTTGAAAATGGTTTTAGGCCATAAAAATTGCGCTATTGAATACTGTCTTAAAGTCTTGACATAGAAATCAAATAGAGAGATTCACAGTGTAAGATGACGTTAAGTTTGAACAGACCGATAGTTATGAAGAAGCAATACTTAACTTAACAGTTATGAAGACGCAATACTTAACTTAATAGTTATGAAGACGCAATACTTAACTTAATAGTTATGAAGACGCAATACTTAACTTAATAGTTATGAAGACGCAATACTTAACTTAATAGTCATGAAGAAGCAAAATTTAACTTAATAGTTATGAAGAAGGAATACTTAACTTAATAGTTATGAAGAAGCAAAATTTAACTTAATAGTTATGAAGAAGCAATACTTAACTTAATAGTTATGAAGACGCAATACTTAACTTAATAGTTATGAAGACGCAATACTTAACTTAATAGTCATGAAGAAGCAAAATTTAACTTAATAGTTATGAAGAAGCAATACTTAACTTAATAGTTATGAAGAAGGAATACTTAACTTAATAGTTATGAAGAAGCAATACTTGACATAAGATTACTGCAGCAGATGGCAGATTCTTTTCCTATGATCGTTTGCTGATGATGTTAAAAGCCTTGCGTTAAACGATCATCGTACAGTTCATTATCATTTTAAAATTTGTATTAAGGCTGATGATCTTTGGCCACTGTTTTCGACATAAGTTACGATGTGTTTTATAGCTCTCATTCATAATATATAAATAGCAGGCCTCAACATGAACTTCAAACGACCATCAAAAAATTGTCATATTTTGTGACGGGGCTAGATCTGCTGTGAATCTGGACAAGAGAAAATAGCTAATCTTGGAAAATCCAAACGTATTTATAAATCCGCTGAAACGTTCGTTATGATGTTGCTGAAAGTAAAAGATGAGTTATCATTTCCTGCAAGGCAGTGCAACTTCAGGCAATTTTCGCATGAGTCCAAAAGCCTTCTAATAAAAGTTTACCAGAATTTTTAAATTAATTTAGTTTAAATGCCGGAGTAAATGAAATGGAACAAAATGAGATTGTGTATATATATATATATATATATATATATATATATATATATATATATATATATATATAAAATTTGGATTGGGAACGCAAAATGAGACTTTTCATGGGGGAAAAGGAAGAAATAAGAGGCCTCTGAATCTACATCGAAATTAAGTAAGAGAAGAAATAAATACCGTTGTTAAAAAAAAAATTGATGATGATATCTAATGACTTTAGAATGTTTCACACCGCTAGGTCCCCTCTCAGGGTCTTGTTAATGAAAACAATGGCACAGTTAAAAAGAAAATTTGAAACAATAATTTATATATATATATGTGTGTGTGTTTGTATATATATACATATATGTATATATTTAAAGATATATATGTGTCCACACAATAACGACAATTTACCTGTAAAGTAATCAACGGATTAGCTTATCTCCCCTGGTTTCGACTACCCTGATAATCACAATGCAGAGTTGTCGCGGTCGAAAATAATGAATACTACTTCCAGCGAGTCGCTTCCTCGTGTGTGGTGGGTGTGTGAGATCGAGGTACTGCTTTCAGCGAGCTCCCAGCCAGTCGGACTGATTGTCTACCCCCAGGTAGAGGAGCTCAACTTTATTATAGGCCGGAAACGCTCGTGTTTATGAGAGCTTGCGGGGGCATCAGTCACGGGCAGGCGCCAAGAGGCCGGGAGAGATCAAACTGGGAATCTGTGGAGCGCTGAGCATGGGGCGTGGGAGGGCGCAGGTATAATGAGGAGGTTTGGACTGTCGGAGATGTTGGTGCTGGGGGGGGGGGGGAGGGGAGGGAAGGATGGGTGGGGGCGAGCGTTATTGTTGTAAGTGTTATTATTTTTGGTGATGCGAATGATGGCGGAGTCTGGCGCAAGAAGAGAGTGTTGGCTCCTCAATTACCACAGGCCCCACGCGGCGATTTCGTTCTACTCAGAGTCAACAACAAAAGTGGACAAGAGAGGAATTAAAAAAAAAATATTCTAGGAGTGGTACCAGCGACGTGCCTCATATAATAATCAAATCAAGATATGTTCTTCTCTAATACCTCAATTTAAAAATAAAGGCCTTCTTCGGGTGGATCTCAAACTAAGGATTTTGACCATGAAAGATATCACGGGTCGCAAGGATTGCCAGCACCAAGCAAACATGGAGCTAAAAATATTGAAGATGGATAGAAAATACCCCGGTGAGACGAAAAGATCCGGGTCATAGGTCCCGCGAAGGCGATGGATAGCAGGAAGACCACGGTATGAGGAAATAGTAGAGGGTAGAATAATAAAATGGTTTAATACATAATGATTTCAGTTGATTTAATAAGAAATAAACTTTTCCACAAATACTTTAAATAATGGGATCTTGACTAGAATATTGGGATCTTGCTTAGAATATTGGGATCTAGCTTAGAATATTGGGATCTAGCTTAAAATATTGGGATCTTGGTGGAAAAGTTGACCTTTTCTTTAAAATACCTGGATTAAAATTGTGCGATATGTTTTATTGCTTAGTTTTGACGCTGTCGTTTTGGAAGTAATCTTTATCCTTTAAAGCTATAAACCTCAGCATAATTTTGACAATCGCAAAAAGTAGAAATCAAATAGTTCTATCTTCCGAGGCAACAAGACTCAATAATTATTATATGAATAAAAAAAACTTGTTTCTCATTTTCTGACATATACACAAACAATCACTATGTCTCCCAAATCTTAGACGAGAAAAAGACAACTTGAAAGAAAACATTTTAACTAAAAAAAAGAATTAAAAAAAAACAGACGAAAAAAATACATGAACAAAAAAACAAACAAAACAAAACAAAAATGAAGAAAAAAAAACCCAAAAACAATAGACAACTAAAACATCGAAAAGAGCAAAACGTAAAATCAAAATCAAAACAAAAACAATCAGAAAAAAATATAACAAAACTATCGTTACTATAATAGTGACTTTAGTTTGTTTGGCTAGTAGGTTTTTCGTTCAATCATAAAATTAAAAAACTGTATTATCAGAAAACATGATTCTTCACCAAAATACTTTTAAAAACTGAACTTTAATTTTGATAAGGCTGCTTCTACTCTTTTTTTTTTTTTTTTGTTCTTTTTGTTTCTATTTTCTTTTCAACGAGATTACGGAATAACCCAATTCATAAAACTGATCGGATGACTATAGTTATTGGCTAGGATTCCTTAATGCGCAAAACCTTTATACCTTGGATCGTACGCGTAACTCTTGCCAATATCATAAGAAACGCGATTTGTCACAGAGTTATGCTACCTAGTTGGCAGCCAAGAGCTCTACTTCAATTTATTGTTGACTTATCAAGCGATAGCGTCTGCAAGAGTGAACATTGGTGTAAAATGAAAAGGAAAACAGAAAAATATGTAGATGAGAAAATTTTATCAAATACATTTATTTCATTCGACTTAGATCTTCAAAATGCTTCTGATTGTTGAACAAAACTCACGACTTCCAACAAAGGGACATAGCTCCTTGTGAAATCGCATTCCCTATAAGCTTGCGATTGTTCACAATGTTATTTTCAGTCTACTAAACATACCTGGGCGACCTCACCACTGTCTTTCTCTTCTAACTAGACCGAACTTCTTTCAAATCGACTTTTTATGGCCTGAAAAATAACTTCATTATCATGTTGTGAAGAGGCAACGTCAACTTTGCGTATAATGAATGTAGATGTAGTCAAAACAACATAACGTTTTTTTTTTTAAATTTTGAAGTATTAAACAGCAAAGTAAGAACTCGAGACTTAATTTTCGCGATATTCAAATATGTTTTAATTACCTTAAAATTTTCTTCAATCAATCAATAAATGCGAAAAAAATACTAATTCTTAAAAAAGTTTCTGTAGAAAAAGACTCGTGAATAAATAAATTATTGATTGTTTACCATTTAGAACATAGACTTCAGTCATCATGCTAATCAATGAGACCCTTTTTTCTTTGTTCAGCTCAATGCATTTTCGCTGAATCACTCTCTTTTATTGCATTCAGTCTATGCTTCTTTCTTACCCCCCACAACTGGTGTGTTGACATTTAGATTTCATGTGCCACCTCAATTCCTTTTTCTCTGAATACCTTGTCTTCTCAACAGCTGCCCCCTCCCACAAAATCCTATTCAAATCAGGCATCTCTCTTAAGATTGATTGTTGCAGCGGTAGAGTGTCTGTGTGACGCCAACATTATAAACGCTGCTTCATGATAAAGAACGACAGAGCTGAAATGTTTAAACACAGCAATATTAAGCATCCATCATTGTAATTTACCTTCCACTAAAGTCAAAGTGAAATAGAAAGATTTACACTGACGATAATAGTCTAAACAAAAGCAGTTTTTTTTTCCATACATAACACATCGCCCACGCAAATAGTTTTTGAAACAACCGCGTCTGTGGCCTTATCATGACCTTCAACAATCTACTTACCGGCTATTATTAATCAACTATTTTAGGTTTTTAAAAATTACGGACACAAATTCTATGATTATCTTAACTAAATACTTTAATCTAGAGCTGCACTGTCGCTAGACGCTGTAGCTATTTTAGATTTAGATTTAATCTGGTTGAACAATAAGGCAGGATGCTTGCTTATTTCAGTAGCAACTCGATGACGTTGAGGAGATTGCGATGATTTATAGGTCAAAGACGTCTTGCACTAAGGAAACTAAACACAGAGAGCATCATTAGGCTGCCTTGTGAGGGCTCCGAATTGATTAGCTCCACCGACGTCTTATCATGGCCAGTTTTTGTTTTCTAAATCTGTAGAAAATAGGTAATAAAAACATGACTAGTGAAGAGTATTAACAACTATAATTATGAAACGAATAGGTTAATATTCAACTATTTTAAGACTAGAACTAATAGAAAGCAATGACAAAACATCGTGTGGATGCAAGAGTATAACTGTATATTTGTACAAATGCCACTTGACGTGTTTTTTGACGTTTCAGAAATGCATACATTTTTGTTTTGTGTCGTCGCATAATTATAGTGCTGACCCAGCTCCAGGGCGTTTCTAGGCAAAAAGACAATAGAGTTCTGATACTTAAACAACCATTATCATGCAAATGTACCAATATTTTTTTACATGATCTTAGTCTTTATTTTAATCACAACAGGACCAGTGATTTAAACTTCATAATTTGTCTGTAATTGTGCTGCAAAAATAGAACAATACAAAAAGACGGACAGAATTTCCTGATAAACGTTGCAACTGGAAATGAATAAATTTTCAAGCAAATTTTTCTGTGCTATTTCAAAACATTATTTACGGTTTTCAAAACTTCTGTGGATCCCATTTCATTTTTATTTGTGCTGTTCAGCAAACTTCATCTCGAAATTCTGTAAAAAGATTTTTGTTTCTAAAAAATACATTTGGGTGTGATGCCAGGGCTACTTATAACGGTTACTTTGCTTGTAGAGAGCTTAAAGTTCTCTTGACTGTCTTGACTGTGCTTTATTATATTCAGAGCAAGGCATGTCAAAATTGATTTCCTTCAGTCTTATCAAAAAGTATGAGTTTAAAATTTGAACACAAAAGAGTACAGACAACACATTATTTTCTGAATTATGGAGTATTAATCTGGACTGAATAGAAGAATTATTGCAACTCTTAATGAAAGATTCTTGACTGTGAAAGATCTAGCATGTATTATAATGACCATTGAAGACTATGGATCTAAAAATTGCTATATATTTGAGGCATACATAGTGTAATCGTTCGTCCTAGATGTTTGTGCGTCCAATGGCAAGTGTGGTGCTTCCGGATTGAATGGTTGTCTTTGGTGCGATTTGGACTTTCCCAATCAAGATTGCAAGTCACTCAGGGAGGCTTAGTAAATACCTTCGCCATGAAACTCCCTTTTTAGGGAGCGTAGTGTCGTATCGGTATAAGCTATGTTCTTTTTGAGTGGCAAGGTGGAGCATCTATAAATCGATGGTTCTAATCAAACAATTTCAAGCATTGTTTTCGGTCATTTTCGTTTTAAGGCCTTGTCCTAACCACTCCTGAGCACTATTAAAATTTTAGCTTTTATAATTCTTACATTGAAGACTATAGGATATCGATTCACCCTGTATTGGTTCAGAATGCCAAGTGGCCGACTACGCCCAGCATTTACCTGGGGTTTAAACATACCCGGGTTCAAATCTTGTCAATTTTGGTTTTTTATCCCGAGGCCTATGTTACGTGGAATAATAATGGCGGTAATTGCAGATCACGTTACATTGTAGATAGAAGGGAAAGATCCAAATGTATTGTATATAAATGAAATGGATTTAATTTTACCATAAATATTTTCAAATTAAAAAAAAAATATGTTTCGTATAGATCTTCCAATCTAAAACCACATGTACGTTTTGCTTTTTTATAGAATGGTAAATCTTCCTTCTTATACTTTTTTATGTAAAGAATTCACGGTGACATAATTATGTGCTGAATACGTTCCACTACATCGACCTAGTATTTTTATTTTTGTATTTGCTCGAAGTGCTGCCACCATAATAACAACCACATTTTTCCGTATAACTCTTATGGCGAGAATGAAACACTCATTGTTTCCTGTTGTCTCAGCTAAGAAAGTACAATTCTAAAAATGCCTGGTCTTGTCTCGGCAAGGCGATGGGTGCCGCATCGAGGTGCAGGTTCGATCCCATATGTTATTATGTTACACGTCTTTTGTCTTATTTGTAGGTCTCGAGCTAGATTAAGGTTTGTGGTTGATTTTTCTATACTACTTATTTCATTATTTTCAGTCACTTGCATCTATAAATCGTTAGATCTAGCTTCGTCTTTCTCAGCCTCTAACGTTGTTTGACTGCTTTCTTAGTTCTATATTCTGAGCATGTCATTCGTTATACTAGCAGGGTTTAATGGCAACAAAGACAAAAAAACCTCTATGACTAGAGCTGTATACCCGTCAGATAATTTAAAACACCGTAATTACTTTAGAAATTTCATATGAAATTTGAAAAAAAAAGAAAGAAAAACACCTGCTCTTCGCTGTAGAAACTAAATGGTCATACCACGCCATCTGTACTGCTGGAGAGAGGAAAGTTCATCACAAACTACTAAAAATAGTAGAGTCAATCGGGAACAAAGATTTATCAAGGCGCTATATTAAGCAACGGACAATAAGCTTAATTTGACAAATACATTTCATATCCAGTGGCGCTCCTTAACAACAAACAAATATCGAAACCAAATAACTATCAATTGATTGTGATTAATAGCGGTGATTTCATCAATCATAACAAATTCCATGAATCCAAATAGAAAAGCAAAAACACCACACTTGGAGGACAACTTGGTAATTATAAAGGATCTGTTTAATCTATACCTGTGTTGTTTCTTTTTTTAGTCCCGTAGTTATAAAGTTGTGTGCCTGTCTCTTTTTAGATCCTGTTTAACAAATCCCATGGTAATTGAAAGAGGATCTTTCGGTTAACACAACTAGTCACTGTGGGAAATCCCATTTTCTGAGAGTTATTTATAACAGTCGAGAGGAATGAAAAAAAAAATTGTTCAGGTTAGAATTAATACTGTGTACAAAACAATGTTTATCAACATAAATTATTAAATTACATAGAGAAAGTTTTCTTGGACATCCCCTAAGACCAAGGTTTAATTCTTAAGTTCTTTTCTATACAAAAAGGGTTCAAAACGGTTTTTAAGCATGTATGATTAGAAAGAGAAACCCCTGAAATATTATCAGTTGTTTTCATGTTATTTCCAGTGAATCGTTTTGAGAGTTAAAACCTGTCAGTGGACAAAGATTTTTCTTAGTATTTTTTTAAGTACGTGTTTTGTTCCCAGGGCTTAGGTCTGTTTCTTTGTTTTAATAAATTTATATAGCCTATCTACAACAAGACGATCTCAAGTTTTTCCTCATATCAGACAAGCTTCCTTCAATTATTTCGTACTTGGTCATCAAATTCTGGTAAAATTGAACGGTGAGTATTTTCCCTGCTTGGTTAATCAAAACCCTTACCTTACCATTGATAAAAATTATGCCTCCTTTTTTTACACCCTAACTTTAAAACCAAGGAGTTTGTAGTGTCCAAGGCAGTGCCTTTTCTTTACATTGCAAATTCATCTTTTCATTATGTTTTTTTTTTTATTGCCTTCACATCTAGAATGAATAATAAGAGTGTCGGAATTTTATTCGCTCTAAATGAGAAGAAAAAAAATCACACCATTAAATATGGAAGAGTCTTTAATGAAATATAGTGCAAAACTTTAAGATATACTGGTACTTTATCGTAGTAAAGATCGTAATGGTACTAGAAGCTCGACGTTGAAATGACAAAGTATGATTCAAAGGTCTATAAATAACTCTTCGAACCGGCCCTAATTATTGAATACGTGGTGTTGAGTAATTTACCTAATCTAGTACCAGTCCACACACCAAGGGTTAACGGCGAACAGAAATTCTCCGTTCGGCTTTTAGGCTACCCAAAACATAATGACTTTCCAAGAGAAAAAAAAGTTAAAAAAAAAGAAGGATTAAAAAGAGGGAAGAAAGAAACGGAGACAGAAGGAGAAACTGTGGCAGAGAGTAAGAGAAAGAGGGCGAGACCTAGAAAGGGGCAATAAGAATGAGAGATAGATAGATAGACAGAGAGATAGATAGTTTGATAGATAGACAGAGAGATAGATAGATAGATAGATAGAGAGATAAATAGATAGATAGATAGATAGATAGATAGATAGATAGAGATAGAGAGAGAGAGTGAAACAGATATATATATATATATATATATATATATATATATATATATATATATATATATATATATATATATATATATAAATAATTTCATAATTAGATGCATAAATAAGGTTGGATAAATAGATTGTATGATTTACGCTCATTAAAAACCCATATAGGATAGAAAGAGAATGACTAAAAGAGAAAAAAAGAGGAGAAAGAGAGAAAGGGGGATAGGGAGAGAAATTGATAAAAAGAGAGAGAGGGAGAGAGATATATAGATTGAGAGAAGAAGGAGAGAGAGAGAAAGAGAGAGAGAGAGAGAGAGAGAGAGATAGAGAGAGAGAGAGACAGAGAGAGAGAGAGAGAGAGAGAGAGAGAGAGAGAGGGGGGGGGGGGGAGAAACAGACCATACGTTTGAGAGAAATATAGCACAAAAAACCTCAAAAAAAAAAAAGAAAAGAAAGTTGCAATAAAAAGTTATTGGCAAACATTAATTTGTGAGAAAAGTTCCTCGAAAAAGACAGAGAAAAAGGCAGATATAAAGACATCATTCCTTGTTCCAATTTGGCATTGAGAATATTTCGCAATCATTTCACTCTGTTTTGACGTCAATGCATTCCCCATATACGATTCTGAAAGAAACTTCTAAAGCAGTTTAACAAGTTTCTTTCACTGTTTATGGCTGTCGATCTCTTACTCTGACGGGTGTATTGTTATAAAAAAAGATTTGACCAGTACCAGACTTGTTATAAATAAAGTAGTCGTAAAAGCGAAGTGCCCATTTCTCTCAAGATTACCATCTAGGAATTAATCATGGTCAAGTTCTTATTCAGAAGGAAAAAAAAGTTGGGATGTTCGCAGAAAGCGTAAATCTATAAATTTTTTAAACTGAATTCTAAAGTATAGTAGGCAGATGACAAAAATGTTAAAAAAAAAATAGAACGCACCCAATTTTAAGTAGAGACTAGACAGGGACTAGCGAGGGACTAGTGGAAGTTAGGATCAATCCTAGAGTTACGACCGCTTCATAGAACCGGGGTCATTAATTATAACAGTAATTATATAGAAGTGGCTATTCCACTTGAAGGTATCCTTCTGAGGTAGCACTAACCGTGACTTTTGTCTTCACTTTAACAAAACAGTGAACCTTAGTAGCGAAACGAATCTTGTGCTGATTGTCTAGAAAAAATTAGCTCCAAGTTTGTTTTTTTAATGTCTTTATGGCCTATTAAGCTATATTGTTCCTGTTTTGAAGTAAGGTTCAAAAAGTCCGGGTTTGTCTCGATAATCAAGATTTTCTTGGAATCTCGAGAAGTATTCACTAGGGAGGGGGGTGGGGTGGGCTTCATGGCTGCAGTCGTTTCTAAACAAAGCAACGAGCGTTCTTTGGACCAGAATTATATCAACTTTGTCCAGTTCTACCCCAACAGGTGACCCATTGTGTGATGTTTTCTTCTGTCTTTTTGGTTTGTTTTTTGTTTTTGTTTTGGTTTGTTTTTTAATCAAACAAGGAAGCATAGCGGCCAAGCTAGCTTTGTTACATGTGAATCTCAGCAACAATCACATCTAGACGTTAATTCCACCTTCACGTTAAAAGCAAAGTATGTTCTCTTCTTTCAGTTTTATTTTTTGAGGGTCAATAAAAAAAGATCGTTTTGGTAGTGGAAGATGGTTTATGACATGTGATAGTGTGACAATTTTTGAAGATATTTATTTACGAGTTGACGTAAACAGGATCAGTCATCTTTACAAAAAAAAATAATAATAAAAAAAAATAATAAAAAAAAAAATAATAATAATAAGAAAAAAATAATAAGAAAAAAAATAATAATAAAAAAAATAATAATAAAAAAAATAATAAGAAAAAAAAATAATTAAAAAAAATAAGAAGAAAAAAAAATAAGAAGAAAAAAATAAATTAAATAAAAAAATGGTTACTTTCACTTTTATCATGAGACTAAAGAATCCTGAAAAATCCATAGCAAAAACCCTACGGATTCATCTCAGTCTCTTATTTGAGAAAAAAGTCCTAACTCCTCTTTTCAAACAAAGTCAAACTGGTTCCAACTGGAACGTATTTATCTATTTTTTCTACTGGCTGAGGGGTTGGGGGAAAAGGGGGGAGGGGGGGGGGATTATTTCGAAATGGCAAAAGTGTCCAATCTTTAGAATAACTGAAACTTTTCTGAATTACAGAAGATACACGTAGATTTGGATTTATATTGTACAAGATTGAGGAGAGTACTTGCCAGCTGTTTTTTTTTTTTAATGTATAGCTGAACTGTTTTAAATTTTTCTTTGATATGAGCAACTGTTCTCCCAGCTTTACCAAAACAATACGATCATGAATCATACTGTTTTGAAATTAACTTTAGTTACTGCATGACAATGATGACAATATTATCTCTTTATACCTTCGTTTTGGCTTGGGCATGCGCACTCTTTTAATGCCATTTTATATGAAAATGCTAATGGAAAAAGATAACTACAATAATGACAACAACAACAACAACAACAACAACAACAACAACAACAACAACAACAACAACAACAACAACAACAAAAACAACAACAACAGTAACAGTAACAATAACAACAGCAATAGCAAAAGTAAAAGCAATGAAAGGAAGAAGAAGAAGAAGAAGAAGAAGAAGAAGAAGAAGAAGAAGAAGAAGAAGAAGAAGAAGAAGAAGAAGAAGAAGAAGAAGAAGAAGAAGAAGAAGAAGAAGAAGAAGAAGAAGAAGAAGAAGAAAAACAACAACGAAAGCAACAACGACAAAGATATCAACAATGAAAGTTCCGAAATCTGCGAAGGAACGATAATGCCAACTAGATCTAGAAGTCTAGAAATAGCAGAGGCTTTTCTGATTTTTTATGTCTATCTCTCAGATTCTGCTAAATTTTGCATGGAAATTCCCGAATGGCCGCTTCAGTTTTACCTTTTTAATGCACATTAGATCTACGCATATTCCTGTAGCATTAAAAAGGTAATAAAAAAGGCAATGACTTGTGAGAAAGAATTTTGTAACAAAAATTTCAATAAACAGAAAAAGGTGTAAATGTGGCTTGCGGTTTATTATGTGCTACATTTATACCTCTGTACCTTCTTTTTTTTTTTTTTTCATCAACAATCTTCTTCTGAATTACTCTTCCACAGACTTCAAAATTTGTTCTCCATCCATTTATTTGCGATTTATCTCGAGGTGAGTGCTTTACTTCCCATCTTTATTATCCTCACACTTTCTTTTGTCATCCACGTTTGAAGATCTCTCCCTCTACTTTTTCCCATCCATCCATTCTTTGTGTCTGTCTATTTCTCTGACTCATTATTTTTCTCCAGCTCTCTCTGTCTCTGTCTCCGCCTCGGTGTATGTCTCTGTCTATGTTTCTGTCTATCACTTCTCTCTCTCTCTCTCTCTCTCTCTCTCTCTCTCTCTCTCTCTCTCTCTCTCTCTCTCTCTCTCTTATGTCTCTTTAATTCCTTCTGCTTGTCCACCTGCCTATGTCTCTCTGTGTCCGAATTACAAACACACTGTAGCTAACTAACTAAATTATTACAAACGCTATCTCTCTCTCTCATACACACACACACACACACTCTGTCTTATTTCTCTCTTATCATTGTGAGCTTCCTATGAGTGGGATCTTGAGTTTTATCTGGAATAAAATTTATAAGTATCTTAAGTTAACATCATCTTAGTTTAAAACAAAATCCAACAGGATGCACACAAATTCATAAGGTTTCAAATAGCCTTTTCCAAACTTAACAAATAAGTAAACAAATTATTAAAATAATTCTGGAACAGCTTTCAAGAGCCATTACTTGAACTTGCTGCAATGGAATCAATTTTGACGTTGAACTGTTTACTTCCGGCACAATAAAACAACTACCACCCATTTAAATAAATCAATATCTGCAGGTTTAAGACCTTAGTGTTTTGGTTTTTTTTTTTTTTTTGAAAGGAATAGAAGCAAATAAGAAAACACAAGCCAAATAAGTATATTGCTCTTATTTAGATCAACCTCTCCAAGTACCAATCAAAAATGTTTCCAAATCTGCCCAAACTATCGCTATAAATAGCATCTTGTATTGACTTCTTCCTTCGGTTGAATTATGGGACTAAAGGCCTACGTCATAAGTTAGAGAAGGAGCGTTGCCAAAGACAAAAGCTACCATGGCTTGCCGGCTTTTAGAAAATGATCGCAAGGGAAGCAAACCTCCTACACACATTCACACGCGCACCAAAAAAGCGGAAATAGAAATAAATAAACAACGCACTAAAACCTAGCGCCCGCTCGAGCATCTCCTGACTGCTGGACTGAGGTCTGATTGAGATGTTGAACACGTCCCAATGGGCGTCGCGCGCCATGATGAGGAAGACTGGATTTTGAACGCTCGTTCGGTCAGCTCGTCTTGGGCCCTCCCACAAGTCCCTGCGCGTTAATCTCGGTTTATTCTTAGATTAATCTCTCTTCTTGGTACAGCTCCTATTCACAGTCTCGCTCGGAAACAAAAAAAAAGAAGGCTCGTCGTAGGAATATTGAAGAAAATAAAGTGAATGGTAATGAGATGAAAATAATCTCATTACCATTTGTTTGTTTTGGATCTACGAAATTTTCAAAACCCACTGCTGTATAAAATTACACTCCTTTGAAAAGTGAAATTTGATTTCCATCTCAAGAACTTTCTTATTTTTTTGTACTTTCCGGAATTAGTTGGTTCTTAGACATTAGTGTGGTTTCTATAAAGAGAGACAGTTTCAATGGCTGAAGTTTATCATTTCGTCCTTGGTGTTCTTTACGAAATATCCACTCTGATGATTGAATTCCTAGATTTTCAAATGTATTGGCCTTGGACTCGACAACAACCGCTGTTTTTTAAAGTCAGGGGGGGGGGGGGGGGGGAATTGACATTATAAGATACCAGAACCAATGCTGGACCAAAGAGTTATGAAAGGTAAGGCGGGAGGGGGTTGCTCAGAATAGTATTAGGGTCCAGTCTTCGGAATATGGGGATCTCTAGAAAATTTTGAAAAGAAATAGGTGCAATAAAATTATGCGCATTTCGCTCAATATCGGCAGTGGTTTTAAAGGTATTCAAAGGCATGACTTTTTGTATTATCTATGAAAAAGAAGAAGGCGTGAAGATGTAATGGGTTTTTTTTTTGTTTGTTTTCGTCATGAAGCTTTTATTTAATGTGTCTGTATGGGGGTGGGGTGCTAAAGCACACTAAACAACTCCCTGCCCGCCACCCTACCCCTAGATCTGGGCCTGAGTGCTTCTGGGTACTGATAGATCAACTTTGCGAAAGTCAACATACAGATTTAACTACTCATTTCTCTTCGCATGTCCTTTATTTTCCGCGAAAGTCTGGATTTTACATTCTCATCATAGTCTAGTGAGGTTTCAAAATATACGCAATGAACACACCTAGACTGCAACAATTTAACTGAAGTTACTTTAGGTATACGTAACCTGTTTTAATCTGGGTCTGATAAATGATGCTACCATAACATAGCATGAAATTGATTTGTGATTAAGGAGACGCAAAATTCCCACCGTCTACCTTTTTTTAAATGTAAACGCATGTTCTTACATCAATATGTTTACTTTTGTCATTGCATGCTTTGTAACAATATACGCGATATGAGCTAAATTTTTTCAGCGAGAGCGCACAAGAAAAAAAATCTGTATTTTTATCTTCCTTGTTCTTCTTCTTCTTCTTCTTCTTCTTCTTCTTCTTCTTCTTCTTCTTCTTCTTCTTCTTCTTCTTCTTCTTCTTCTTCTTCTTCTTCTTCTTCTTCTTCTTCTTCTTCTTCTTCTTCTTCTTCTTCTTCTTCTTCTTCTTCTTCTTCTTCTTCTTCTTCTTCTTCTTCTTCTTCTTCTTCTCCTTCTTCTTCTTCTTCTTCTTCTTCTTCTTCTTCTTCTTCTTCTTCTTCTTCTTCTTCTTCTTCTTCTTCTTCTTCTTCTTCTTCTTCTTATTCTTCTTCTTCTTCTTCTTCTTCTTCTTCTTCTTCTTCTTCTTCTTCTTCTTCTTCTTCTTCTTCTTCTTCTTCTTCTTCTTCTTCTTCTTCTTCTTCTTCTTCTTCTTCTCCTTCTTCTCCTTCTTCTCCGTCTTCTCCCTCTTCCCCTTCTTCTTCTTCTTCTTGTTCTTCTTCTTCTTCTTCTTCTTCTTCTTCTTCTTCTTCTTCTTCTTCTTCTTCTTCTTCTTCTTCTTCTTCTTCTTCTTCTTCTTCTTCTTCTTCTTCTTCTTCTTCTTCTTCTTCTTCTTCTTCTTCTTCTTCTTCTTCTTCTTCTTCTTCTCCTTCTTCTCCTTCTTCTCGTTCTTGTTGTTGTTGTTGTTGTTGTTGTTGTTGTTGTTGTTGTTGTTGTTGTTGTTGTTATTGTTCTTCTTCTTCTTCTTCTTCTTCTTCTTCTTCTTCTTCTTCTTCTTCTTCTTCTTCTTCTTCTTCTTCTTCTTCTTCTTCTTCTTCTTCTTCTTCTTCTTCTTCTTCTTCTTCTTCTTCTTCTTCTCCTTCTTCTTCTGATTATTATTACTATTACTATGACTATTACTATGACTATTACTACTACTACTACTACTACTACTACTACTACTACTACTATTATTATTATTATTATTATTATTATTATTATTATTATTATTATTATTATTATTATTATTATTATTATTATTATTATATAAAGCAATTCTTTTTAAAATTTTTAATGAAAAGTGTCCTCATAAGTGAAAAAAGAGGTATCTAATATATGAAATTAAGAAAAAATCACTGAAATTATGGAAGATTATAATGGTGTGAACCAAACAAATTTTCAATGTGTCAAATAAAGAGGATTCTTATGTGTGAGATATAGAGGTTTCCAATGTTTAAAGTCAGAAGGTGTCTAGTTTAAGTTTTAAAAAAGTGAAGGCAATGGTTTTATGAAATTATTAGCATGGAACAGTATTTTTCCCTTCCAAACTACATTTTCTCGTGTTTTTCTCCTTTTGTTAATATAGTTGATAAGCCTTGGTAAAAAAAAGAAAGAGATGATTATAGAAAAAAAAAACTTGGAATAAGAGTGCACCCTTCTGAAATCTTTGTAACGTACCCAATAAACTCTGTAAAGACTAGATATAAAACGGGAAATCAACTTATTCTATCTTTCTTACTCTACGTAAATACCTCTTAAACCCTTAATATAAAAGATCTCTTTGAAAATAGCTAACTATTCTTATAATATTGCGGTCAAGCTGCAAATTAATAAATCAGTCTACGCTTCTACCACAGTTTTGGTTATTTTTGCAATGCTGAAGAATTCTATCTTCACGCAGATACAAGAAAGAAATTGTGAAGAACAAAGAAGCAACAACAAGCTTTGATAAGAGTTGAGGTTGGGAAGGTGAGACCTGAAGCCGAGTTGATTCTAGTTACTATTTCCGTTAATCTTAAGCGCCAACTGTTGTGAGTTCCACCCGTAGTCGCAACGGAGCTTTCTACTCGCAGCCCCATTTCCCATTTTCTCCTGGCTCCGAGCTTTGTTGTGAGCGCTCCCTGTCTGTCTCCCTAAGGAGGGACAACAAAAGGGCCAACGAGTGGAGGAGCTTGTGAGAGCCCAAAGCCCCGAGCATCCAACTCATTAAAGGCACACGATTGGAATCAAGGGAGGGAAGCCATTGTTTCAGAAGGATAAAAAGAAGGTTAATTGTAAGGAGCAGGAGTAAAGCCGAAAAAGAGAGAGAGAGAGAGAGAGAGAGAGAGAGAGAGAGAGAGAGAGAGAGAGAGAGAGAGAGAGAGAAAGAGAGAGAGAAAGAGGGGCAGAGAGAGAGGCGCCATAGAGAGAGAGAGGCAGAGAGAGAGAGAGAGAGAGAGAGAGAGAGAGAGAGAGAGAGAGAGAGAGAGAGAGAGAGAGAGAGAGAGAGAGAGAGAGAGAGAGAAAGAGAAACAGGGGAGAGAGAGTGAAAAAAAGATAATGAGAAGTAAGCATAAAAATTGGGGTGAGAGAAAAGGGGTTAAAAAAAGAAAAAGAAAAAAAGATAGATAATAAAAGAGGAAGACAGGGTAAAAGAAAAAGAGTGAGTGAGAGTTGCATAGAAAGAGACTATTTTTGAAGGTAGACAACCAAATAGCAAGATTAATTAATACGTACATTTACTCCAGATTTATAAAGCCTTGACACATTGGTGCATCTCAAATGACGTCAACCTTGTCATTCAGCAAGTGAGGGACTTTTCTATGGGTACAATGAGGGACTATGTCCTTCCTGTAATTAAAACATGGACTTCGTTTGAAGAGAAGATATATACATAATTAGATATACTGAGAGAGAGAGAGAGAGAGAGAGAGAGAGAGAGAGAGAGAGAGAGAGAGAGAGAGAGAGAGAGAGAGAGAGAGAGGGAGAGAGATATGTAAAGACATAGATAGAGAGAAAGAGAGAGGTAGTAAGAGAAGTAGGGGGATGTTTGGGTTATTTAAGATGTAGACACCATTCTTACTGCCAAAAATAGAGAGCTTTGGACAACTTTCCACTTCAAAATAGTGTAATCCATAACTCACGGATCTTAGATACACTCTCATAGTTTTTTTGAGATATGAATGAAACTTGAATGGAAGTTTAGTTATTTACCTTTTCAGCCGGAACCACTCTTTGAGCAAGTATTGAATTTTGTCGGTAGATGAAATTAGAAATGTTTTGTAAAATTTTACCTGCAACACGTCTGAGGCATTCTCAGCCGCTAAATTCATCAGTGAGTTGAACCCACACCACAACGAATACAATAAAAGCAATATGGTATCTTTAATAACAGGTGGAGCTTGCTCCGCACCTAATTTATCTGGGGAGCTTATCCTGTACTAGCATACTCTGCACTTAATTAATTTGTGGAGGTTACTCTGCACTTAATTAATCTGGGGAGCTTACTCTGCACTTAATTAATCTGGGATGCTTACTCTGCACTTTATTACTATGGGGAGCTTACTCTGCACTTAATCAATTTAAAAGTCTTTTAAACTCTTCTTAGTAGCCTATATAATTTATATACGATTCTCTTAAATGCACAATTTGAGAAATTCAAGAATAATTATAATATTGTGAATAGATAAAACAAAACAAAAAGAAAAAAAAAAAACAAAGATAAAAACAAAACAAAAAGGGAAAAAATACAGACAGCAACGTTCGACTTTGAGTTAGAGAAACTTATATTCCTTTTGTTTTCCAAGAAATCTTATTCTGGATTATGCGACACAAAGAACAGATTTTCAACTCTCCAGGGAGAAGCTGCTAATGACAAAAGTCACGTGGAAAATAAAGGAACTACGATCTTCAATAAGTCTAATCAGAGTAACGAAGTCCTCATCAGTGGTGGAAAGTTCTGGCAAATTACATTGATTGCAGATGCCATGGGAAACCGCCTGGCCCTGGAGCGGACCGCCACTGCTACATTATTAAATGATGGATACTCTAGGGTCAAGCCGATACGGCGATTGATAAAAGATCAGAGAAATATGTACATCATCCCCGATGCAAGTATGCATACTTACATATTTCATCAGTATTCTTGTACTGAGGTGGTTGGTTATATGATTAAAATTCTTGCCGCTTCTAGAGACTAGAAGCGGTATGGAATTATTCATAAGAAATGGAAATTAATCGAGGTGTGCTTGGAGCTGCGTATGACATTCGACTTGTTAATAGAGTGTTTACGGTATCTGAAGTACTGTCAAAGTCGTATCTGGAGTCCAAGCACACTTTGAGGAGGACAACTTGAAATACAAGAGAAGATAATCCAGTATCAAGGCAATGTTTGTAACTATTGAGTTTCCGACGGTAAGAGACGTTTTTCGAAGTAGATGATAACATCGGAAAAATAAAATGACTACTAAGTGTTCAACGAGGTCCCTCCCTCCGTCTCTCCCTCTCTCTCTCTCTCTCTCTCTCTCTCTCTCTCTCTCTCTCTCTCTCTCTCTCTCTCTCTCTCTCTCTCTCTCTCTCTCTTTCTCTTTCTGTCTCGCTTTATGTGTCTCTCTCTCTTTCTCTTTCTGTCTGTCTGTCTCCCTGTCTGTTTCTCTCTCTCTCTCTCTTTCTCTTTCTGTCTCGCTTTATGTGTTTCTCTCTCTCTCTCTCTCTCTCTCTCTCTCTCTCTCTCTCTCTCTCTCTCTCTCTCTTTCTGTTTCTGTCTGTCTGTCTGTCTCTCTCTCTCTCTCTCTCTCTCTCTCTCTCTCTCTCTCTCTCTCTCTCTCTCTCTCTCTTTCTCTCTCTCAAGCTACTGTATAAGTCAAGTCTGTCATGAATGTCCTTGACCTTACAATGTCAACTAGCTTCATGTAGTCAGGTTAGACCTAATGTAGTTGCTAATTTGCAGGCTGAAGATTAATTTGGGGCTAGCGAGGCTATTTTGAAATCTAATAACTTTCCTAGTAAATAAAGACAACTAGCTTTTTTTTTTTTAAATCATTGTTTGAGAAATTATATTTCATTCAACATGGGGTGAGAGAGATAATCTTATTTATTTTGTTTGACTAGCCTCCTCTGAATTTCATAATTATTATTATCGGCACTCCAGACCTACGGAGCTAAAACAATAAGCTGCGGTTCGCAGCCTCTCTTTTGGGGAGCCATGCCAGTTAAGGTTTATTATTTGACGCGATTGCAGGGCAACAGTATTTCAACCACTATTCAGCGCTTATAGAAGTAGAGTCCAAAACCAGTTTTGAGGAAATCTGTTTTATATCAAACTTTCAGTAAAAAGGGTCAATAATAATCTTTGAGCAAATATGGTCCTTCTAGGCCTTTATAAGGCTCATTGTATTAAACGATACACCTGACCTTGGTAGGGTATTGAAAAAAAAAAAAAGAATAGTACACAACGAAAAATGCAGACTGGTGACAATAATTTCCTTCTTGATCTATCTCGTTATCGCTTTCAGCATAGCGGGTACCGCTTCTCTGTATGAAACCTGAGTATGGCCTTAGAACTGGATCTAGATCCACAGTCTGAATCTTGCCTTGAAAAAAAAGATTTGAAAAAAAAATTAACTCTATGAAATTTTATCCATGCAACAACTGCAAAGAATGCTGGCAATCGAAAAAAGAATCAAATATATCAAGCGATTTCATTCATGGTGGTTATGATATTGGTATATGAAAGTGTTATTGCAAGGATATCCATTTCTTTCATGGATGCCTATCATATCGTGTGAGAATGGCGGATATACAAGCTAAAGATAGAGCTATCATATCGTGTGAGAATGGCGGATATACAAGCTAAAGATAAAGCTGATAACCGGATGTAAAGCATTTTGACACACAATCTACCGAGTAAGATATGAAGATACCGGAATTCAGTTAAAATGTCATATAGGTGTATATAGGCGCTATGTCCTATGAAAATTTATTTTATGGGTCCGAAGAACGAATTAAGGAAAAATCATATAATGCAGTTTAGATAACTAAGACACGTTTTGCAAGTATTGTTTTTGTAATATGAATCGTTATAAAATTATCTTCAATTGTTTGTCTCTTTTTTATTTAGGTTGCCTATCTTTTAGATCTTAAGTTTTATTGCCAGGCGATAGAATATAATGCAAAACATCGTTTAACGATTGGTTGAGCTTAAGCCAGTGCTCTTGGACTTATTTCAAGTGAAAATTTACTTGCATGTACTTTTACAACACTGTAAAAAGAGCTGCAACAAAAACTTTTAAAAGATGGTAGGAAAATATTGGTGTATTGTATGATTAGAAAAATTACAATTTTTAAGTAAAATCAAAACAAATCTTAACATTAACAGAGCAGGGTATGGGACAAACAAAGTAATCACAAGCAAAAACAGAAACTCCGACATGACCTATAAAACGCGGGGAAGAAACGAGCTATTTTTAGCCACTAAGTGACCAATTTTCTCGGATCTAATGTCCGGAAAACGAGCATGAAATGGCTGCATCCATGTAAAGAAATAATTTAAAAATTATCGCTCGTCCTGAAGACAGGTCATGAGAGACTGTCCTCTTCTCTTCTCTATGACGTATGGCTTTTTAGATCAGAGACAGAGTTAATGTACATGCCGCCTTTGGCTGAACAACAATCTGCGTTTTTGAATAACCTATTTTTAGAAATAGATTTAGAAAGGATGATAATGTCCATCAATGGTCTGGGAACGGGATCGCGAAATAAATAGAGAAAACCAATACAGAAAAAAAATTAATAATAAGATGCGAAGAAAAGTATTTGAAGAGGTGGGAAGAGTGATGTTCGTGGATTCCTGAAAAAAAGACAAGCTTGTTGGAGTTGAGAAGAATGAACAATGGAAAAGTAAAAAGATAAAAATTTTGAATCTGAAAAAAGGATGTTTACTCTTTTTTGCGTATCATGAAATGATTTTGAGTTTTGTTTTGACCTTATTTCTTCCTCCTTTTTTAATGCTTTAATCATTGTTCTTGACTTCAAGTTGGCAAAATCCTTTTTTTTTTAATTTTATAATATTATCATACGAATTTGGTTATCAAGGCATCTAAATAGAACCTTGATCTGAAATGTTCCTAACTTTCCGAGCTCCCTGATACCAGTCCTAGATATAATGAATTCTATATGTTCACTGAGTAGGCAGCAATGTTGTAGATTTATCACATCAAGTGATGTAGATTTATCACATCAAGTGATGTAGATTTATCACATCAAGTGATGTAGATTTATCACATCAAGTGATGTAGATTTATCATATCAAGTGATGTAGATTTATCATATCAAGTGAAAAAGTAAACAAAGACCACAAGAAAATCAACAACAGCGACAGCAACCAAAAGGAACGAAACAAAAGAAAATGTAACAATAAGTTGCTAGTTATTCATCAACCCATGATATATATATATATATGTTCCAAACTTTTTTAAGATGAAAGAATATGTAAAAATAGCATACAACATATTATTTACTAACATAAAGATTAGTATGCGAAAATGCATGAAGCTTTCTGTTTTCAAAACGGCATTTGAGATATTTAAAAATCCTCAGAAACCCTCTGTTTCCAAACATCGTCGTGTAGAGGAGAGTTTATTTTGTGCTTTTCTAAAGATTTCGTGTGGGTTCAGCAAAAGACTATCACACTCAGATACACGTTGTGAAATACAGCAAGGTGATTTTTAGTTTATTTTCCTCGGGGTGAATTAGTGGCCTCTCAGCTTATTAGCTATGGCCTGCTCCAGAATCGCTTTTTCATTTAGTTGACGGCTGAAAAATATCAGCCATAAATTTTAAGAGGGTAATAGAAGTTTCTGTTCTGTTAGGTTCGTTTTGTTTATCTTTCGAAAGTTTTAAAACGCAATCGTATGCTTTGTGCGGATTTATCTATGACACTAATTATATAGCAGAAGAAAATACTTATTGCTTTTATCCCAAACTTTTATCCGAAACAAAAAGGAACTCGTTTCATCATTTCCGATTTTTACGAATGAATGAACAATAAGAAATACAGGAAATTTTATTGATCCTCTCAGGGAAATCTCAGTGAATACGATATGAAAGAACAAAAGAAAAAGCGTTCAGAATGTAATCGATAATTATTCCTAATAAAATCAGCCAATTAGCTGATGCAAGAGATTAATCTAGCGCATAATACGGTATAACGATGGCAAATTTTGGTTTGATTTTATTTCAAAGAAAAAAGAATTTACCTTAAAGAATTCCAAACTTTTGACAGAAATAAATAAATTTATGGATTAGATAGACCCGTGTTTTATTGAATATATAATTGTTAACATTCTACAACACCAATAATTATATAAATGATAAATATACGAAACGCTTTAAACACTCTAGTGTAAAATCGCTCCAATTTCTTTTCACTTCAATTCCTCATCTTTCTTTTTAGTTCCCAGATCTAGTCAGAAAGTGGACGAGAGCGAGGACTGGTGTGAAACTCCGGGCATGTGAACGGTTCGATCCAGGCCCTGCTACTACGTGAAATCACTCTGTTGTGGTATTCATTCCCCAATTGATGCTTCTTCTCTTTCGGGATATCTTTCATTCTTCCAGTCGTTCGTTGTCTGCTCCGTCTGTCCATCTTGGCGCGTACTCGCTACAACTCCAGCTCACCGCGTCACTTCTGTTAATTGTTAATCCATGACTTGTTTTGAAACATTACCTCCCCACCAGGTGTGGCTGGGAGATAGGAAGATGTGCAAAACTGGAGGAAAAAAAAAACAACAACATTTCAATGTCGCTTTCCTTTTATGTCGAAAAAGTGATGACTTTATTTCAGGAAGCACGGTGATTTATTTTGATTTCAGAACTTTTTTTGTTTGTTTTGTTTTTCTTTTTCTTTTTCTTTTTGTAGTTCATCTTTCGAAAGTAGATCGAACGAAACAACAAAGAAGGGTCAAGCGGAAAAAAAAAGATTTAAAAAAGCCACTCTAACCACTTTGTTTTCTTAAATTCTACGGTACAGAGTTGTGAATACAATTTTTTTAAAAGTTTATGGTAACTTTATTAGCTTTCCAAACATTCTATTATATAATCACAGTGTTCAACAAAAGGAAGTTTCATCTTAATGCATATGAATAATAATCTTCTTTGCCATTTCAAATTCCTGTAGGAATAGATTGTTTTAAACAAAACAGGGAGAAAATTAATGTGATAGTATTGCTGATTCTAAAGAAAATGGAACAGATAACTCACTTTGTAAAATCCGAATCTATTTACAGATTTTTTTTAAACCTTCATTATCGTGTAGGTTTAAATAACTGCGCGGCAAAGAATTCCGGCAAGGCAGTGCACTTTTATGCACTAAATGCGAAAATTCGCAGCTTTCTAATAAGCGTTTAAAAGGTTCTAAACACACATTGGGAAAGCTCAGAATTAGTCGATTTTCTTTATTGTTACTGTTAGCATTAAGGGTCATAGTTGAGGCTTCCTAAAATACAGGTCAAACTTTGGCAGTAAGTTTAAGAGTGAGCTTTATCATTTAAGTATTTGGCACAGTTAGGGCAGTTAGATATTTTGTTGTATAGGCCTGTAGGCTGAATTATAAGTGCGTTCTGAGTACAATTCTGTCCTAATTATGCCTAAAAGTTAAAAGAAATAGATTACTTTAACTCAAAAATGATAAAGTTTATTCATTTCGGTGACTTGGCCTGTATATCAGAAAGCCTTGCTCGCAATACGTAAAGCTCAACACGACTAATCTATGTCCTTCTGCCTTTTAAAAGACTTGGAACAATTTGCCTGTGCTGGGCGACGCTCAGATCTTTAGAACCAGGCTCTGTATTGAAGAGTTGCTGAGAACAATTGACGTTATAATTTAGACAGTCTAAATTCATAACTTGTCGATAGATAGAGTGAAAAAAAAAAAACCCAACACCAACAAACAAACAAACAAAAAAACGGGAAGAAAACACTGTGAAGCATGAATCTACAATATAGCATTAAGGATTCATCAAGCCAGAAATGGGTTTATTCTTACAAGCATATTTATTTTTCAACGAAAAAAGAGTACTAGAAATAACTGGCGCTCTTAAATTTTTAAATCAATAAAAATAGTCCAATATCATTTGATAAACCTATAATGACACTGTTTACATTTAAGGTCTGGGTTTATCCAAAGAATGTTTTCACTTTTCGTGAATTACGAAAAAAAGAGATTTATAATATCCTAAATAGGCGGACAATGGAAGAAAACTGGAAAACACAATGAGAAACATAATTATACAGATTTTTAAAAAGAAATTAATTAAGATCAAAATCAATGTGCTGTTCGTTACTGATATTAAGAAGGGAAAAGAAAAAGAACCACGCTTGCTGTTATAATTATCGCAACATGGCATTTGTCGAGGATGATTAAGAAGAAGATTATGAAGATAATTATAATGATAATGATGATGATGATGATGATGATGATGGTGGTGGTGGTGGTGGTGGTGATTATTATGATGATGATGATGGACATTATGCTGAAGGTGATGGTGATGCTGAGGATGATGGTAATGAAGATGATGGTGTCGATAATGATGAAGAAGATAATGATGATGATGATGATGATGATGATGATGATGATGATGATAAAGATGACGAAGATGATGATGATGATGATGATTATGATGATAATGATAAAGATGGCGACGATGGTAATGATGATAATGATGATGATAATGATGATGATGATGATGATGATGATTATGACGATAATGATAAAGATGGCGACGATGGTAATGATAATAATGATGATGATAATGATGATGATGATGATTATGATGATAATGATAAAGATGGCGACGATGGTAATGATGATAATGATGATGATGATGATGATGATGATGATGATGATGATGATGATGATGATGATGATGATGAAAAGGATAAGGATGATGATGATGATGATGATGATGATAATGATAAAGATGACGATAATTATGATGATGATGATGATTATAATGATGACGATAATGATAAAGATGACGACAATGATGATGATGATGAAGACTATGAAGAAAACGACGACGATGATGATGATGATGATGATGATAGAGATGACGATAAATTTCCATAAACGGAATAAACTTAAAACCTGGAGCTAAATAATGCTAATGAGAAACAGTTTATTAATTCAGCTCCAATATTAATACAGTTTCATATTATACGCTTTAGGGTGCATATATAGTATAATAATATAAAAAGAACGCATCAATCATGCAAAATAATCAATTGCCGAGAGAAATGGCATCAAAACCAATGCAAGGTCACGTGACTTTTAGCGCCTAGTAGGATTGTTAAAACAACCCCACAGAGTCCTCCTGTTCGCGGAAGTTTGGTGCGAGTCAACAACCAGTAATGGATTTATTTTTCATTCCGCGGAAAAACGCTGAAACTCGCTGATCTACGGGGATTCCTCGAAAACTTGCGACAATAAGCGGTGACGTTTCTTTTTCTCTGCTCCTAGGGGTCCGCGTCGCGTTTGTTTGTTTTTGTATCTTTCATGCCCGTGGGAGTCTAGAATTAAGTATCCGTATTTCGGCTTCGGGTGTTATTTTTATTAATCAGCCAGTATGTGCCAATGACCTCATTTCCCAATACTTCTGTAATAGAAACTGGAGTAGGTGGAGTTTGCAGTAGTAGCATTGTAGCAACTGGGAGCCCTATATACAGGTTGTCAGATCTCTATTTGCTTGAACAATACTGTTGCGAGCATACTTGAGAGTCAGTTTACTTTGGAACAATCGGTACTATTCAACCCAATAGCACTGCGGATAACTGGGCAGACTTTCTAACTTACAGCCATGGCTGTTTTTTTTTTTTCCTTATCAAAGAATAGACCTTTATATGGATAAATCTATATG